>OZ030010.1:53489436-54074436 GCA_964023405.1 Apodemus agrarius
CTGCTCTTCCAGGTGACCAAAATTCAATTCACAGTAGCCACATGACAGCTCACAAGTGTCTGTGATTCGAGTTCCAGAGGATCTGTCACACTCACACAGACATGCATGTAGGCAAATAACCAATGGGCACGGAAATTAACTAATCAAAATTATTGATTATTTTTTGTGCTGAGCAGTCAATACTGGGTATATTTATTCTTAAATAACAGGGTGACGTGTAGTTTGAAATGTGTTGTGATAGAAAATGTTTGTGAAACCCCAAAACACCACCAAGGAGCCAATTGAAATGCAATCTCATTAGGGTCTCATTATTCCAGCTGCAGCTTGTTCTACTGGCCAACCCTGACACAGCAGAAAGTTTGAGCCTGGAGCCTAGTTTTAGCCAAACATTTACAGAGGCAAGAAGGGGGTATCTAGACTGATACACATCTGAGTAGGAGGGGGTGGGGGCAGGAATTTGGGGCTTTAACATAATTGGCTGGTGCTGGGAGCAAAACTATAAACTTAACTTCTGTTTTCCTTCTGAATGTAGGTTGTTAGGAAGTGAAGTGTCAGGGGTAGGCTTGTAACCTGGATGTGAAGATTTCTTGGAGAATGATATTTAAACTGATGCTAGACATAGGTCTTGTTGGGGGTAACATGTAAACAGGTAATTGGTGCCACTTTGTTAGGTAACTGGAGTTCAAGCTTAGGTCAAGTTCTCTAAGATTGAGTCTGAACCTAAAAGAATGAAATCATCAAATGAAGTCATACAAATTTGTTTCTATACTTCAAACTGCTCCAATTCACTTCCCTGACAGGAAGTTTTGGAGGTAGCCCACAAATTTGGGCTGTTCTAAAAGTTCTTCTCTCAGCCTCAGAAAAAAAGGAACTGATTTTGGTTGAGCAGAAACAAGTTTAGAAACAGAGGGGCATAAGAAGTGGAGGAAAGTCAGGCAGACAAGAGTGACTGGATGCTTTCTTTAGAAGTATCTTAAATCTTGTTTCCAGAAGTGAGGATGAAAAGGGGAAAAGGGCAAATACTCCAGTGAAATAGGAAAAAAGAAAAAAAAATGAAAGCATATAGTGTATAATGATTTTTTATTTTTTTACATTTAGGCAAATTTTGCCTCAGTTAGCTTATTCCCTACCATTAGATATAGGCAGATACAGAGAAACTATCAAAGTAGGTCTCTGCATAGAATCTCTTTGAGTTGGGCAATGCACCACGCAATGCATATATCCTTTCCCTTGGCCCTCTCTCTCCCTTTCAAAACCTACTACCAGCTTATCCCTTGGATTTCAACCATAGTATCTCTTCCTTGGGTAATGGAGAGATGGCTTAGTAGTGAAGAACACTTGCTGCTTTTGCAAAAGATATGGGTTGAGTTCCCTGCATTGATGCAATAGCTCACAACAATCTATTAGTTCCACATGCAAGAGATTTGTTGTCATCTCATAGTACTGCTCTTTGAGAACTGCATACACATGGTGCAAACCATACATGTAAACAAATAATCATACAGATATGATAAAAATAAGCCAAATCTTTGAAAATTTTTCTTCCTCTAGGGAGACATTGAACAATATCCCCAATTATTATGGAATTATTCCTTTGTCATGTTACCTTGATATCTATTTTCCATTATCATAACTACTATCTGGGGGAGTTTTATTTAAATGTATGTGTTTTCTTATGGACTCTAGGGTCTTTAAGACAGAAAGTATGTAGAATTGTTGCTAGTGATTTTTAATCTTGATGTACTCTGCATATTGTATTTATTGAATAATTGAGTTAATTTAGCAATAAAATAAACTATTTAGATCAATGTTTGAATAGATTTTGTATTTTCCCCACATCCTTTCAAATTTCCTTTAGTATTTCTAGGTGTTATCCTCATAGTTCATTCAGCATGAATGCTGGTTGTTAAATTCCACCATTACATTGTAGGTGTGTATGAGCAACCAGGGACTGGATCAAACTGAAAGATGCTATCAATAGTAACTTGTAAATAATATTTGCAAAAACATTAGAATTATGTAAAAGAGTACTTACTGCTGTATGAATTGAAATATAATTTCAAACATGTGGTGGTTGCATATTTTGGAATTAAGGTTGAATATATAAAAATCATTAAAACTTTAAAGAATTTACTCATCAAAAATATCATTGAGCATCAAGTTGCTACAATCAGTGTACAAATTAGAAATACAAATGATATTTTAAAATTATATATGTCTTGAAAATGGTAGCCTTAATTTTAATTTTAATATCAGCTGAATAAAAGTTTACTACATATTTTTGGTTTTTTTCTAATCAAAATAGCTACTCCCTTGCTTCTAAAACAATAAAATGAAATGCCTAAAATCATGTTATTTTATGATACCAGTTTTACAGCTGCTAAGACGGAGACTTTTCTAACCTCCCATATCTATTATAAATGACACTGAAATTATCATCCTTAGGTTGAAAAGGAGGTTGAAATATTTGTCACAATACAGTCTCTCCACCCCGCCATCCTGAAAAGAATGCTATGACTAAAATTAGAGAGTGCAGGCAGCATTACTTAATTTCAGTCTTTTGCAGAAGGAGGAGAGCATTGGGACTGAGGAGATAAATAGACATCAGAACAAAAAGAAGCTAGGCAGTTCCTGCTGCTTTCTTCACACCCTGGGTGCTAAGCTTATAGTCATCCAAGAAGCAGATGCTAGGCTTAAAACTCAATTAAGGGTATTGGTAAATTGCACTAAAGCTTTTATTTTGTTTTCTTCTGAATAAAGGAGAAAAACACATTTCATTTATCAAACACAAGCCTTGATATTTCCTAAGGTTTCACTTTAATATCACATTCTCTAATATGTTAAAATAACCCTTAAAATGGTGTCAACCCAATTTTGAAATACTAAATCAAGTTACATCTCACAAGAAACATCTGTACAAATCAGTTTAACAGGGCCTGTCCCAAAATGTTTAACATCAAAAATTAATAATAGCATATCATGACACATTGAAATTTCAACATATCGCTCTTGTTTTGAAGAGTGATCTTGGGTTAGAGGAAAACAATAGCAAATTACATTAGTGGAAAAACTACAAAAATATTTAATTGTCTGCACAATAATATATTTGAATGGTTTCATGTTAAACAACCACATGTTACTTTCATAATTGAAAATTTGAAAACATAGTAGAGGAATACAATGATTGAGTGTTTCATTGAATTAAAGAACAAACGTTCTTTCACTAAACATTTCTGGTTTCTGAGGGAAGCTGAGCTACTAATGGAATCAGTTTTTTTTTAAACTCATGAATTCTTGGTCTTCCTTTGAAAAGTATGCAGTTTATTATTATCACTGCTGCTTTGATATCTAAGTACATATTTTATATTTAAATTCCTAATATTGGGATGAAACCTGACTGTTTCTAAAGATATTCTAATGCAAGAAATTAGGATTCACGTTATTATAAATATTACAATTATTTATAAACCTGTACTATTTTTATTAACTGCTTTTCATTCCCCTTTTATATCTTATTGAAATGGATGATAGACTATATAGATTCTTTAAGTAACTTTTAAACCCTGCTCCCTTCCCTTCAGACCCCTTCTAATACTTCATTTTCCTGCTTGGCTGCCTCATATATGTGTCTGTTTGTATATGCCTACATTAGAAATAGAAAGATAAAGAGATAGAGATAGAGATAGAGACAGAGATATGCATGCATATATATATATGTATATGTATATATATATATATATATACATATATACATAGTGTGTTTGTGTGTGTGTGTGTGTGTGTGTGTGTGTGTGTGTGTGTTTGTGCAGTCGACTGGAGCTGGGATCATGGGTTTCCATATGGTTTCTGGTGAAAGCACAGAATAGTAACAGGACCTCCAGCTAATGTAAGACCATGGACGCAAAGCTCTTGCAGTCAGCTCAGACCAGGGACATCAACACAGCTTTAGGTTGCAGTGTAGGACACTCAAGTCAATAAGGAACACTGCAGGAACACTGCCCATACATAAGCATGGCTTCAGGCTGCTGCATAGACCATAGACATCCATGAAGTCTTGGTAGTTATCATGGGCCACAAACATCAACATCCCCAGACATGGTCCTTTGAACCATGGGTCTCAGGTGGCACACCCAGATCTGTATGGTCCCAGGAAGCATCTGGGCACAAAGACATCAACATCTATAAATTTTCAATAATAAAGTTGCCTGCATATGATTTACACAAGACCATAGCAGTTGATGTACAAACATGTATGGGTGAATGATTCACAATTTCCCTCTATGAGTAAAAAGCTATGGACTGCTACTGAGGGAGAAACTTTTCTTTAAGGACAAACTTCTTGATGAGTTCATGCCCAAGAGATTGTTCCTAAACCCATGAAAGGCAACACTATCTGGACTCTGTCATGAATTTGGAGGAGTGTGCAGAGGGGTATATGAGAAGGTTTGAAATATATAAAGGGAAAGGAGAAATGTTGCAATTAAATTATAATCTCAAAAAAGCAAAGTGGCAGAGGTGCTAGAGAAATGGTTGAGCAGTCCAAAGGACATAGTGTTATTTCATAGTTGGCCAAATTGTGACCCTATGTAAATCCAGCTTCTGGCCTTTTTAGGTACGGAAATGCATCTACATATACTCATATATATATACAGATAATTAAAAATAAGTTTAAAATATTAGAAAATGAGTATGGCATGAGTCTTTGAAAAAAGAAGTTTGGGCAATTGACATACTCAAGGGAATAATCAATAACATATAACAATTGAACTGAAACACTAATAAATAACATTAACTGTACATATCATACATTGAACTTTCTTTTAATAGTGTCTCAACTTAAATACTCTGAATATATGTCTGTAACACATTTTCTTACTCATTTAATATACACACACACAAACACACACACACACACACACACACACACATGCACGCACGCACGCACACACATACTCACTAACACACATACACAAAGGAATCTGGTGACCTGTTTTTAGAAAATCTGAATTTTGGTCAAAATGTACATGTGCTTGATCTTGGGAGAACTAGAGAGATATACATGAATATATACATATATATATATATATATATATATATGTATATATTCATGATCATTGCAATTTGGTAATTTACATTAAACATCAGGAACATGATTCTTTCGTTGGAGCACAAATAAGACAAATTTTTCAAAAGATTTGCCTTTGGAATATAAACAAAGAATATAGAAAATAAAAATTTAAAAAAGAGAAATGTACAGCATCCTTGGTCAGAAGAGAAATGCAAATCAAAGTAGTTAGAGATTTCACCTTACATCAATCTGAATGCCAAGATTAATAAAAAACAAATGACAACTCGTGTTGGTGGGTATGTAGAGTAAGGAAATACTCATACATTGCTGGTAGAAATGCAACTGTGTGCAAACACCATGAATATCAGTATAGTGCTTCCTCAGGAAGCTGGGAATTAGTATCCCTCAAAATCAGCTATACTACTCTTGGGTATACACCCAAGGAGGGCTCTACATGCTACTATGGACATACTTGCTCATTCATGTTTATTGTTTCTCTATTCTGTACATAATAGCCATAAATTGAAAACAGCTTGGATGTTCATCAACAAATAAATGGATAAGGAAAAAAATCTGTGCTTAATATTTGTTCTATTCAATTATCACTAAAGAGATTTTTGTTATTTCAGATTAAAACATTAAATATAACAAAATTATTATATATAGAATATATAAGAACATATTATAATGCATGTGTATATAGAGAGATATGGTTCAGTAGTTTAAACCAAGTGCTGCTCTTCCAGAATACCTGGGTTTGGCTCCAACACTACCATGGCAGCTCACAATCAACCATAACTCAATTTCTATAGAAGCCAGTGGCCTCTTCTGGTCTCCATGAATACTAGGAACACACATGTGGTGCATCGAAATGCATACAAAACACTCATACATGTAAAATAAAAAACATAATTTTAAATATCTAATATATGTAATATTTTCTACTGTATAGCTCCAGATAATTAAATATGCCTTATAGTAAGTTTCAATAATTCTTTGGAAGCTTGCATAATTACAAATAAAAAGTTTAAAATTAAATGGTTTTGTTAAGTTTAATGTTTAAAATGTGCTAATGGTTATTGTTTCATATTTAAAATTCTCATCACTATTTTCCAAACTAAGCCTGAGAAATTGTAATATACAGTAAAAATGAGCAAATCCAAATAAACATTTCTCTTTAAATGTTAAATAACTTATACAATAAAAAAGTTGTCTTGGTAAATTGAATGCCGTTTGCACATGTAGATACTGATCTGGCCCTGAAACCAGAACAGGCTACAAGGGGAACAGAGCCACAAGAATATGAATTATCCCATGAAGACAAATACAGAATTCCTACTGTTCATATTCCTGTGCCTCCTGAGAAAAGGAGAATCCCTAGAGGATTCTCAGTCAAATCATACATTGTATTCATTCTGTGCCTCTAGGAGCTCAGCAAAACATGCTGGGAACATAGTAATTTTTTTAAGAGCAAAAGACCTACAAATAACAGAAACAGAATCTATTTAACATTCAATTTCTTCTTTAATATTTTCCCATTTCATACCTACAAATCAAGTGATCTCTATAAAGATTAATGAGGGTTTCTAAGGACTTGCACTTCCAAGTACTTAAAAAAATATCTAAAGGTAGTCTGTGAATATATTTTTTGCATTTCCAAGAACTTTTAATATATAGTACTACTAGGAGAATAAAACAAAACTTTTAAGCATCTAATTGTCAATAATCATATTTCTTGTGCCAAAGTTTAAGTGGGGGAGTAGAGGTCTTGATCTTCTCCCTATAAGTTATGCTGTTTTAGTTACTGGACAGTCGGAAATCTTAAAAAGAGTTAATCTTTTACAGGTGATTATAACAAGCAAAGCAGAATCTTTTTAAATTTTTCTTTCTTTTTTTAATTAATCATTTTATTCCTTTACATTTCTTCTATTCTTTTCTTTTATTAGATATTTTCTTTATTTGCATTTCATATATTATCCCCTAACATGGTTTTCCCTCCAGAAACATCCTACCTTCTCCCACTCCTCCGGTTTCTATGAGGGTGCTCACCCACCCACCAACCCACTCCCACCTAGATGCCCTGGCATTCCCCTAAACTGGGACATAGGGCCTTCACAAGACCAAGGGCTTCTCTTCCCATTGATGTCCTACAAGGCCAGCCTCAGCTACATATGTGGATGGAACCATGTGTTCCACCATGTGTACTCTGGTTGGTGGTTTAGTCCCTGGGAGTTGATTTATATTGTTGTTCCTCCTATGGTGTCGCAAAACCCCTCAGCACCTTCAGTTCTTCTCCTAACTCTTCATTTAGGGGCACTGTACTCAGTCCATTGGTTTCTGGGAGCATCTGACTCTATATTTGTCAAGCTCTGAAAGAGCCTAGCAGGAGACAGCTATAACAGGCTCCTTCAGCAAGCACTTCTTGGCGTCCACAATAGTGTCTGCATTTGGAGACTGTATATGGGATGGATCTCCAGGTGGGAAGAAGTCTCTGGATGGCCTTTCCTTCAGACTCTACTCCACACTTTGTCTCCATATTTGCTCCCATGAGTATTTTCCCCCTTCTAAGAAGGACTGAAGCATCCACACTTTGGTCTTCCTTCTTCTTCAGTTTCATGTGTTCTGTGAATTTTATCTTGGGTATTTCAAGATTTGGGGCTAATATTCACTCATCAGTGAGTGTATATTATGTGTGTTCTTTTGTGACTGGGTTAGGTCACTCAAGATGATACTTCTAGTTCCATCTGATTGCTTAAGAATTTCATTAAGTCATTGTTTTTAACCAGTGAAAATTATTTTTAAACAAGGATGTCTATGTGGTAAAGAATAATAGGACATCTTAGTTGATAAAAACAAACTGGGAACAACAGCTCTAACATAGAATTTCTCAATGTACAGTCAGAACACTTTTCTGCATTTTGAAAGAATAAATGCTCTTATCAGGGATATGTTTGGAGCATGAAGATTCTGTGGTTTTGATTCGCTGGGGCTGAAGAATCAGCTGTGATTAACAAGACACCAGAACAACTAAAGTGAACCTTTGTGTTACTGGGACTATTGATGCTGGTTAGCTGGAGATAAGAAATTGGCAGTGATTAAGAAGGCATGGGAGACAGAAAAAATAACTGAACTATATTTCTAAGGCTAATGAGGTGGCTTAGTTGTTAAGAGCCTGGTTCCCCTTCCATGGGACTCAAGATCAATTCCTACAACCATAAGTCAGCTTACAACTGTATGTAATACACTTGTATGAAATCTGATGCCCTCTTCTGATCTGAGCCGACCAGGAACACATGTAATACAGAAAAATATGGATAGTCAAACCATTCATACACATAAAATTTAAATAAAGAAATGTTTAAAATATGTTCAGGACATACTCTGTTTAAAATGAATAATTGGCCTTTCTATACATCTTTAGAGAAAACTAACATTTTTCTAACTTATCTTTTGGCCATAGGCCATTTTTAAAATTAAGAAATCTAGTAGGATAAATATATTTAAAAGATGGCCATAGTCAAAGTAGCTGCATGCAAAGACAATACTATTCATATTGTCTCAGATTATAATAGATCATTTTCAAGATGGTAGAAGAATCTAGACGGCTACTATCTTTTCATTGGATGTCTCTTTTAACCAGAAGAGTTTCTCTGTCACAGGATTTACCACTTGAAGTTTACTTTAATGCCTTCCTCTACAGCCTGCTTTGTCTAGCTTTTTATAATGTGTATTCAGCAAAGTAAAATATAGATATTTTTCTTCTTGATCACCAGGTCATGATTCAATTAAACTGTAGTATCATGGTATAGCAAATATTTTATTAAAAATTATACAAACTACATACTAAATAGTTTTGCTGGAAAAATAAGAGTCCTAAGAACAATGAGAGGAATGAATTAAATCAGAAAGGTATTCTGAACTAAAATGCTCATATGATATATATACTAGCCTTAGCATTTTAGAAAACAATGTAATATTCGAGCAGTCAGGAGAAAAGGTCATAATGGTTGTACTGTCTGGTTTTGTATGCCAACTTGGCACAGACTGAAGTTGTCACAGAGAAAGGAGCATTAGTTGGGGAAGTGCCTCCTTGAGCTCCAGTTGTGGGGCATTTTCTCAGTTAGTTATCAAGGAGGGAGGGCCCTTTGTGTTACCATCTCTGGGCTGGAAGTCTTGAGTTCTATAAGAGAGCGGGCTTAGCAAGCAGGGGGAAGCAAGACAGTAAGCAACATCCCTCCATGGCTTCTGCATCAGCTCTTGGTTTCTGACCTGCTTGAGTTCTAGTACTGATATCCTTTGGTAATTAACAACAGTGTGGTAGTATAAGCTGAATAAACCCTTTCCTCCAGAACTTGATTCTTAGTCTTGATGGTTGTACAGGAATAGATACCCTGACTAAGACAAATTAGTACCAGGAATGGGGTATTCCTGTGACAACCTGACCATATATTGGGGAGGACTGTGGAAGGACTTTGGGAATTTTTGCTAGAAGAGACAGTTGAATATTAAGAACTCTGTGGACTGTTGGGTAGGAGCTTGGAAGATAAAGGTAATAACAGTGCAGAAGATGGAGGCCTGGCTTGTGAAATTTCAGAGGAAAGATTAAAGGCTCTTATCAGGGACATGTTGGACCATGGAGATTCTGTGGTTTTGATTAGCTGGGGCTGAAGAATCAGCTGTGATTAACAAGATACCAAAACAACTAAAGTGAACCTTTGTGTTACTGGTACTCTTGATGCTGGTTAGCTGGAGCTAAGAAATTTGCAGTGATTAAGAAGAGATCAGTATCAATGAGGTGAAATCTTATGGGAAGTGTTTTCTGAGAGCACAGAGACTGTGTTCCAGAGATAGCAAAGTTGTGCCTTGTGCTGGAGCAGGGCATAGTATTGTGTTAGAGACACCAAGGTGGTACTGATTTTGAAGTCATGAAGGGGTCATGAAGAGAAGCTGGGGCTCAGCACTGTGAGAGGCTGCAGAAGGCCACTGATTAAGGTACAGCCTCAGTTGCAGTTGATGGCCCACGACTGAAGGGGTCAGGTAAAGAACTGAGGCTTGTCACCATGAAGAGAGCCTATGAGTGGCTATTGGTGAAGCCTAGTTACAGCAGAAGAAAGCAGTGTTTTGGAGATGCTAGTGCCATGAGATGACCACCAAGAACAGCAGCAGCAGTGGAATATAGGCAGCTGGACCCTAGATGACAAGCTGTGTGCTACAAAGTGCAGGACTGGAGAAGTGACCCAAGCCCTTGGAGGACCCAGAAGATTGTGAGTTGGATCCCAAACACTGGACAGTTGGAGTCTGATTTTGCTTTTGATTGTGACTGTGCCCTGAATTTTTTCCCTCTTTAAGGAAGAAAGTATTTTAGAGGAGCCCACAGTGAAGAGACTTTGAATTTTTAAAAGACTTTGTATTTTAAAAGATATTGGACATTTTAAAGGGATTGACCTTTTAATATGTAAAGACTGTGGGACATTTAAAGTTATTTAGATCTTGGGGATGAATAAGAAAGTAAGGGCTGAGGCATAATCATGATGTGTTTGTGTGTCAAGTTGACAAGGGTCAATTGTACTGGCTGGTTTTGTGTGTCAACTTGACACAGGCTGGAGTTATAACAGAGAAAGGAACTTCAGTTGAGGAAGTGCCTCCATGATATCCAGCTGTGGGGCATTTTCTCAATTAGTGATCAAGGGGGGAGGGCCCCTTGTGGGGGGTACCATCCGTGTGCTGGTAATCTTGGCTACTTTAAGAGAGCAGGCTGAGCAAGCCAGGGGAAACAAGCCAGTAAGGAACATCCCTGCATGGCCTCTGCATCAGCTCCTGCTTCCTGACCTGCTTAAGTTCCTGTCCTGACTTTCTTTGGTGATTAACAGTAATGTTGAAGTATAAGCTGAATAAACCATTTCCTCCCAAACTTGCTTCTTGGTCATGATATTTGTGCAGTAATAGAAACCCTGACTAAGACAATGATACATACATGAAGTCATAGGACTCGCTTTCTGAAGTAAAAACTGAGAGCTTGAGACTGGCTTGGGCTACTGAGCCCTATGACAAGATGGGTAAGATAAGGAGATTTAGGGCTGGAAAGATGACTCAGCAATTATGAGCACATAGCTGCTATTACAGACAACCTGAGTTTCCTATCACCTACAACTACTTAAAAACTCTAGCTCCGGTAAATCAGACTCTTTCTTCTGAACTTTACAGGTGTCTGCACTTATGTTCACATATCCACACACAGATAAACACATATATGCACATAATAAAACATATAAATGAGGTAAATTTGAATGACATATTAAGCTGCATATATTATATTTCCAAACCTACAAAAATGCATTCCTTTTATTTTTGCCATAAGAGAGATTTGAGGAAGGAAAGGGAAGGGAGAAATTTTGCAAGTAGATTGCAATCTTAGGTAAAATAAAATAAAAAAAAAAAAGAAAAGAAAAATGGCCATTTTTTCTAATTATAAAATACAATTAAATCGTATGGAAAGTCTTACATATAGGCCTAAATCTACATATGAATTATACAGTACTCATTGTATAAAACTAGGATTAACATAAAACAATAAAACATTAAAGACACCCAAGTGTTGCAAATTCTATTAATTTGGTGAATTATAGAGTTCTATAGATTATTTTTAGGTAATTTGAATTTGAACTGGTGAGATGGTACAGTATACTATAAAAAGTACTTGTGCAAGCATTAGGACCTGAGTTAGAGTCTCTAGCACTCAGGACAAAATTTAGGCTTGAGGTCTGGTGATAAACCTCAGCAGTAAAGATCACTGGATGCTCTTCCAGAGGACCTAGGTTCAATTTCCATCACCAACATGGCACATCATCTATAATGCCAAACATTCTGCCAATCTTCTTTTGGCCTTCATGGGGCACCAGACACTCATGTGAGACAAAGATACACATGTTAACAAAATATTCAAATACATAACATAAAAAATTAAAACATTTTCAGCGTGGCTGCACATGCTTAAAATCTAGTAATGGAGATGTAAAGACAGGTGGATCCCAGGAGCTTATATGTCCTTCAGCTTAGTTAAGTCAGTCAGCTTGCAGTTCAGTGATACAGTAAGGTACCTAATCTCCTTTAGCCTCTAAATGTGCTCCCCGTATCAACTTGCACCTGGATACTCACATGCATGCAAAACATGCACACAAAACCACAAAACATACACACATTCAGAAAACATAAAACATAAAATTTTATTTTGACAAATGTGATTCCTATAAAATTCACTAAAACAACTTGGAAAAGTAACTAAGTTAATCTAGTCAGTAAATCATACTGCATTTATTTTCTTGGCAACCATTTTCATTGATGCCTTAAATCAATAAACACATTAACTTTGTTTTCTTTCTTACCTTTACCTGAAACAATGTTTTTTATTGCTAATGAGGTTTACATTTTAACCTACAACAGGTTTTCATGCTAAAAGGCTAATGCTTCAGCAGATGTTAAAGACAGCATATGGTTGGGGAAATGCATTTTCCTCTTTGATACTCTAAAATATTTTCACACATTTAGGAATCAGTATTTGAAATTATTCATTTTGTTACTTAATGAGCTAGACCACAGATGCCCAATAGAAATTAAAATGCTTTAAACGAATTTTGAATACTGTTTAAGCCAATAAAATGAAAAACTCTATCTCTTAAATCATAACAACTATACAGTAGAACTAGTTTTCTAAATGCCAAACAATATTTGGCTTAGACTCCAAACATGTTTCAAAAACATGCCCATATTTAGGACAAAATTAAGGTAATTATAAAGATATAAAACAGGGAACACTTCCATGGAGCCCTGGGCCATCATGCTTTTGGCATGCATCTCCTTTTATATCCAATAACACGTTACTGGTAAATGTTCCTTACTTAGTTCAACCTGACTTCCTACAAACAAACAACATGTAATTGGGATGTTCAGAGATTGATACTGGATGAGCTTAATGAAGGGTTCTGCTTCTGCACTTCTCTAGAATTAAAACAAAAGGCACAAAACCCATAATTAAGAGCTGAAATAACATACAATTTTCAAGAGCCCAATAGCGGTTTTTATATTCCTCCACTGTGTTTCCTATATTGGCCTATCTGCTAAAGATTCTTTTGTGAGGAAGCTGACCATTTATATGTGCTAAACTATTGTCATTTTCTGTGACCTGTGAGGGTTAGTCATAAATCTGTACTGTTGGGGAAACATAGGCACCATGTTCCCTTTTTACTGTTAGAGACGTTAGAGAAGTCATTTGCAGGTCACAGAGAAAATGCTTGTAGGTTGCACCACAGTGAAGACACAGGTTGTCAAACATTCTTAATCAGCAAACACATCAGTAAGCACAGTCAAGCTTGACGCACCTTTCCCAACATTGTGACTCACAAGTCATCTTATCAAACACTCTGCCAAAGACATCTTTGAAATAATTCACTGTGGAAAAAAAAAACAATGATATATAAATCAAGAAAGAGAACAGTAAAATCTTATGTTTATTTTTGGCAGCTTAATGTAGATGATAAATTATTTGTATATGTACTTTTCTTTAAAATAAAAGACTATCAAACAATTGAGGTGATTTCACCAGATGTTATACACTGAATCTTAGCAGTGTCTAAGGGGATCATTTATGGAATGAAACATGTAAGTATAATAACATGAATATAAAAGTGTTCATCCTTAGTTTATGAAATTATCTTATAGTAAAAAGTATATGTGCAGAAATAGATGCAGACATTATGTCTGAAAATGGTTTTGATACTTGAATTTTAAAGTTATATAGATGCATTTTAGAAAATAAGCATTTATCATTACATTCTAGTTCTTGGGTAATAGATTATAAAATTTTTTGGAAAAATCATTATACTTTGTCTAAACATCATAATATAAAGAAAAATATCAAACATAGGTCATAATAGTAGATCTAAATATAGTGAATCCATTGAAATCAATCTTTTTAAACTATTAAAATTTTTATTTTGATCAAAACTTTTGTACAAATATCCCTAAATTGTATAATAATACAAAAGACCTGCAACTTTGTGAATAAATGCCCATAAACATTAAACTCTTAGTTTTATACAGATTCCATAAAATTTTATTATTTTTAAATCTTAAAACAAATGTGTGCAATTATTTCAGAAATATGAAGTCAAGTTGTTGAAGCATTTTGGGATTTTAGACTGACAATTATTTAAAGCTCTTTGAAAGTTTACCTAACTTAATAAATGAAAATGATCTCATTTTTTTGTCAGTTACCTCTCCACTGTTGATTGTTTCCTAACGTGTAAAAGGACAGTTAAATTTGATATAATCCCAGTTGTCTATTTTGACTTTTATCATCTATAATTTTAATTTAATGTCCAAAAGCCATTGCCAAGACTAATACACAGAAGCTTTGCCCAAGCTCTCTTACTATAGAAGGATACATTCAAATATTAAATAGAATATGTTTTGACTTCATTTTGGTACATGAAACCAAAAAAAAAAAAAAAAAAGCCTGGGGCCAGATGTATTTAGTGCAGAATTCTACCAGACCTATCACACAAGGACTCATCCAAAAAAGAGAACTTCAGAACAATCTCACTTATGAATATTGATGCAAAAATACTCAATAAAATTCTTGCAAATGGAATCCAAGAACACATCAATTCTATCATTCACCACAATCAAGTAAGCTGCATCACAGGGATGCAAGGTTGATTTAATATATGAAAATCCATTAATGTAATCCACTATATAATCAAACTCAAAGAAAAATAATCACATGATCATGTCCTTAGATGCAGAAAAAGCATTTGACAAAATATAACACCCTTTAATGTTAAAAGTATTGGAGACGTGAGGAATTTAAGGCCCATACTCAAACATAATAAAAGCAGTTTACTGCAAACCAACAGTGAATATCAACTTAAATGGAGACATACTTGAAGCAATCCTACTAAAATTGGGGACAAGAAAAGAATGCCCAATATCCACATATCTATTCAATATAATATTCGAAGTACTAGCTAGAACAATAAGACAACAAAGTGACCCCCTAAATTCTACCACAGAACTTCTCCAGCTGATAAACAACTTTGAAGTGGCTGGATAAATTAACTCCAATGAATCAGTAGCTTTCCTTTATAAAAAGGATAAACAGACTGAAAAAGAAATTAGGAAAACACCTCCTTTCATAATAGATACAAATAATATAAAATAACTTTGGGTAACTCCAACCAAACAAGTGAAAGACCCATATGACAATAACTTCAAGTCTCTCAAGAAATCAAAAAAAAAAAAAGGGTCTCAGAAAATGGAGAGATCTCCAGTGCTCATAGATTGGCAGAATTAACATAGTAAAAATGGACATTCTACCAAAGGCAATCTATAAACTCAATGCAATTTCCATCAAAATCCCAACACAATTTCTCAAAGACATGGAAAGAGCAATTCTCAAATTCATCTGGAAAGGTTAAACTCCCAGAATAGCAAAAATAATTCTTAACAACAAAAGAAATGACTTCACCATCCCTGACCTCAAGCTTTACTACAGAGCAATAGTGATAAAAACTGCATAATATTGGTACAGAGACAGAAATGTTGATGAATGGAATAGAATTGAAGACCCAGAAATAAAACCACACACTAATGGACACTTGATCTTTGATAAAGAGTCCAAAAATGTACAATGGGAAAAAAAGCATCTTTAGTAAATGGTGCTAGTCTAACCTTAAATTTCTGTCAATATACAATGAACAAAATCACTAAATATCTATCAATATATAGTCATTCAAACAAAACAACTTTAAATTTCTGTCAATATACAATAATTAAAAAAATCCTTACATTTCTATTAATATACAATAATTAAACAAAACAGCCTTTACATAGTAAAATTCATAATACATAAAGTGACCAAAACCACTACCAACCTCAACCTAAGGGATTGGGACAATGGTCTTCTAATACATATTTGTTTTCTGATGAATTGGTACAAAGAATTCCTGTTTTGGGACCCCATGGGAAAAAAATGGTAAGGCTGAGAAAAGCTAGCTATAGCATTTATTGCTCAGATTCTGTATTTATCCAGTCTCTCTGTCTCATTGTCAATAAGACAATGGTCTGACTCTTTGTGTTCAATCTTTTGGGCTAACCATTTTGACATTGATTTTTATGAGTTTTTATTTCATTTTTGTTTTCTGAAGAATTGAGGTAGTCTTTGTAAAGAAATCCATGTCTCAAGGGACAAGGTTGTCCTTGGTCAACTTTGATTTTTATAAGTTTTGTTGTTCCAATCTAATCTTTAAAATCCGTTTGTGTTGTCAGAAAATCAGCAGTTCAGTTCACAGGTCAGCAGGAGAAGCTTGATTCACTCACAAATACTTCATGAATATACCAACAATCTATTTCAGTGTGCCAGGATGTAACTGCCCTCAGTTACATTGAACACGTTACCTGGAAGGGAAGCTGGGGATGTATGAGAAGGCAGCAAAAAGAGATGGAGACTAACACAACACCTGCTGCTCAAAGTCTTGAGGTTTAATGGAGGACTCAGAATTTTAAGGTTTCAGGCAAGACCCTTCCCCCAAATTCCAGGGTGTGTTCCTGGGGAATTGGTGTGGCTGTTCACTGGGCTTTCCACTGCTCAGGTGGCTTGGTGGCTCACCTGCTTAATTCAGGAATTAGCAGACCTGGAGGAATAATGAACTTCACCTTGGTCTGAGTGCTCCACACTAGGTGGAGGGGATTATGGCTAGCACAGGAATTCCCTCTCAAAGGCTGAGAGAACTTCACCTTGGTCAAGGTCAAGTTGACATGGCACCCAAATAAGGATCTATACACTGGTATAGCAACATCAGTGGTACACCTAAGAATAGCCAGGCCTCAGTCAAATCAGCATGAGTCAGCAGGAGGAATTAGAACCACCAGGGACACCAGGAGAAGTTCTTGACTATGCCTCTCTCTATGAAGCAAAAATCAGTGATGACAAGAGACCAAACATTGTTGCAAAGCTATTTCTACAAGCAAGCCACTTTCACCATCCATTAAGTCCTATCTACTATAATCCCTCCAAACATCTTGTGTCCTCCATGAGTCTTATCTCTTGTCTTGTCTCAGCATGAGATTCTTTCTTAGCAAAACTCCAAGTGAGTATAAGCTGAGATCAATCTGCCAATTATCCAGAGTCCATGTAAGCATCAAGAAGCTGCCATCTTACCACCAAAAGGATTTTTGGTCTGTTTCTATGTATGGAAACCTGACAAATGGAGCTCAACTTCTCAATGTGCAGCAGCCAATTACGTGTGAGTCATTATCAAAAAACCCATCATGTGTCCTTTTACATGCTTGCTTTAGCACAACATCCTCTGACCTATGTCTGCTTCAGAATAACACTACTTTACTTTTTTGCAGCAGAAAAACAAAATGTGAAATAACTGAGTTGCCAAAGAACCATTAAGTTTCCACATCAATATAAATAAAAAAAAAACATAATCCTATTAAAACATGAGCAAATGACTCAAAAATATATTTCCTAAAAATGTACAATACCAGTAATCATCAGGAAAATGAACATTAATGCCAATGATACTAATGATACTGCTACATACACTAGGCTGCTTTACATCCTGGGTTTAGCAAAACAGACCTTCAGGTCTGGGCTGGTTTACCTTGGGAGCAAACTCTGCAGCCAGTCCCTTAACACCCAGTGGAAATTACATTTCCAGGTGATCTAACACACCCAGGATCACAGGATAAAAGGTAAGGAGGACATAACATCAGTCTTAACACAACCCTGCTTAACTGGGACCAGTGGGATCCAGGGACAAAGGAACCCTGCCTAACCAGTGGCAAGCATACCTTCTGGTCTCAGCAGGTTTAACTAGGGCACAAACTCTGAAGCCAGTCACATATTACCCAGAGGAAGCTCAAAGTCTAGGTTCTTTAACATGCCCAGGATCAGAGGATCTCAGAATCCCAGGATCCCAGAAGCTTGGTCAAACCAGGATCTCAGGGCCACAGAGGCAGTTTAATGCCCAGGAGCTCTGACACACGCAGGATCTCTGGATCACCAGATCCAGGAATCACAGAACCATAAAGACAGCTGGACTCTGAGGAGTTCAGACACAATGAAGATCACAGGAAGGAAATGTTCCAGTCAGATATAGCAAGGGAAGGTAGCACTAGTGATAATCAGATGATAGGAGGCCAGCATAAGAAAATAAGCAACAGAAACCAACGTAATTTGGCATCATCAGAACCCAATTTTCCCACCATGATAAGTCCTGGATATACCATCACACTGGAAAAGAAAGATTGGGTCTAAATTTACTTCACATGATGATGATAATTCAGGACATTAATTTAGGACATTAAGAAGGACATAAATAACTCCCTTAAAGTAATACAGGAGAACACAGATAAACAGGTAGAAGCCCTTAAAAAAGCACAAAAATCCCTTAAAGAATTACAGGAAAACACAATCAAACAGGAAAATAAAATGAAGAAAACCATACAAGATCTAAAAATAGAAATATAAACAATAAAGAAATCACAAAGTGAGACAACCCTGAAGTTAGAAAACTTAGGAAAGAGATCAGGAGTCATAGTCACATTCCCAGCATCTGCACATGCTGTGGACCTCAACATGGTCTTCTTTGGCAGTACAGACTACAGACATTAACACAGCCTGAATCATGGACACCATCACAGCCCTTGGCAGTATCAAAGACCAAGAATATCCACATGGTTTCAGGTGGAAGCACAGACAAAGAGAAATCAAATGGTATTTAGTGGTAACATGGGCCATGGACAGTAACACAGCTCCTTTCTGCAGTAGGACTATAGACTCAGACATAGCTTTCAATAACCATCTGGAACATGCATATTAATATGGCCTTAGGTGGCTGACTCACATCAGCATGCCCTAAAAACAAGGGCAACCAAGTTCATAAAAGAAATACTACTATACCTTAAAGCGCATACTGACCATCACAAATTGACACTGAGAGACTTCAATATGCTATTCTCACCAATAGACAGGTTACCCAAAACAGCAACAACAGAAACAGCAAAACAAAATAAAACAAAAAACCCAAAGCAAAAGAAAAAATTGCTAGGAGCTAACAGATATCATAAACCAAATGGACCTAACATATATTTACAGAATATTTCATGCAAACACAAAAAATATACCTTCTTTTTAGCACCTCATGGACCATTCTCCAAACTTCACCACCAATTTGTACATAAGACAAGTATCAACAGATTAAAAAGAAAAACAAACAAGCAAACAAAAGAAACCCTGAAACTGAAATAACTCCTTACACCACAAGACCTCCACAGATTAAGGCTGGATATCAAGAACAAAAGAAACAAGAGAAAGATTACAAACTTGTAGAAACTAAAAAACTCACTACTGAAAGAAAAATGATTCAGGACAGAAATTAACATAGATGTTAAAATTTTTTATAATCGTTTGAAAATAGAAATACAACATACCCAAATTTATAGGACACAGTGATGGTGGTTCTAATGGCAAGTTCATTACACTAAGTTTCTACATTTAAAAACTGAAGATATTCCATATTGATAACTTATGAACACACCTAAAAGCTGTAGAACAACAACAAAATTTGTAAATAGTAGATGGCAAGGAGTACTCATACTCGGGGCAGAAATAAATACAATGAAAGCAAACAAAACAATTAAAACAATTAATGAAACAAAGAATTGTTTCTTTGAGAAAATCAATAAGGTTCACAAATTCTTAACCACATTAACTAACTGGTGGAGAGAGATCAAAATTGAAAACGAGATGTAGACAGAGACATAACAACAGACAACAAGGAAATCAAGAGAATTATGAAGACATACTTAAAAAAAACCTGTATTCAAGCAAATAGGTGCCCCTTACCAAAGTTAAATCATGATCAGATAAGCAATTTCAATAGACCTATAACCCCTCATGCCATAGAAGCTGTCATCAAAATTCTCCCAATGGGAAAAAAAAAACCTGAAAGTCAGAAATTTTAGTGCAAATGTTGGTGGGTTTTTTGAAAAGTCTTAAGAGACATATTGAGTATAGACTTTTGTAGTAGGATCTGATTTTTTTAATTTCCTAAGTTTCTGTTGTTATATCTCCATTTTCATTTCTGATTTATTAATATGGATAGTGTCTCTGTGTGCTCTAGTTAGTTTGGCTAAAGCTTTATCTATCTTGTTGATTTTTCTCAAGGAACCAGATCCTGGTCTTGTTGATTCTTTGTACAGTATTCTTTGTTTCTACTTGGTTGATTACAGCCCTGAGTTTCATTATTACTTGCCTTCTACTCTTTTTGGTTGTATTTGCGTTTTTGTTATTCTTTTCTGTTATAGGTTGAATTTATGTTTGTGTGGTTCTCTTTTTTGGGGGGGGGTCTCCTGTAAAAAAAGTTAATTTATTGCTTTCTCTTGGTTATAGTTCTCCTTCTATTATTCTCCATATGTGTAGTGGCTATTCCTGGTTGTCAACTTGACTATATGTGGAATGAACTACAATCTAAAATTGGAAGGCTCACCTATGATCCTAATTTGGAGGCTCAGAGATATAAGTTTCTGACCTGGACTTAGCATGGAGATCTTGAAGCATGGATTCCAGTCAAGGTCATCTGGGATTAAAGGTGTGGAGACATACACCTTTAATCCCAGACTTCAAGTTCATCTGGGATTAAAGGTGTACACCTTTAATCTGGGCTACACCTTCTACTGGAGACATATATAAGGACATTGAAAGAAGGAAGACTGCTTCTTCCTTGCCGGCTTGCTTCGTGGGACTGAGCAACTGCAAGATCCTTGGACTTCCATCCACAGCTGCTGCTGACTACTGTTGGGGAGTTGGACTACAGACTGAAAAACCTCCAGAGCATCCTTAGGGAAAGGATGCCACCCTCCAAAAGTGACAAAGATAACTCAAGGCCAGGGCCCAAGCCAGCTTCTGCGATGTCTCAGACTCTCTCGGGAGGGTGCCTGGCTGTCAGCAATTCTGTAAAAGGTCAGCACAAATCACTTGGGAAGCATTTGTGTAGGCACGGTCTCTCACAAACGCGCATCTGCCAAGCCCATATATTTCTAAAAACATCTGCACTGTCTTCACCCTGGGTTCAGAGCAAGCTAACTACAGGGGCATTTCCCTGATGCTTCTGCTCGTGGAATCTGCCCAGGCTGAGGCAAATTCAATGAAGATATCTACACACACCTCCAAACTTCCCAGCAGAGGCAAAGAATCTGGTGAACCCTCTAAATGCTGGTCAACGGTGTGCGTGGAGAGAAACAGGACGCCCTCATGACCAGGCCTCACCGGATCTAGCAAAGGTTCCAGCCACGTCTTCCAGGCCCACTGTCAACACTTAGCAGAAGGCTTGTGTACACACTCTGTCACAGGCTTTCCTTGTACTTCAAGACTGAGGTGGCTCCACAGGAGCTAAGGAACTGTGGGTGTTAACCATGTTCCCCATCATCCTGAAGCAGCTGGTCTGATAGAAAGATGGAATGGCCTTTTGAAGACACAGTTACAGTGCCAATTAGGTGGCAACAGCATGGAGGGCTGGGGCAGAGTTCTTCAGAAGGCAGTATATGCTTTGAATCAGCGTTCAATATATGGTACAGTTTCTCCCATAGCCAGGATTCATGGATCCAGGAATCAAGGGGTGGAAAAGGGAATAGTTCCACTCACTATCACTCCTAGTGACCCGCTAGGAAAATTTTTGCTTCCTGTACCCACAACTTTAGGTTCTGCTGGCCTAGAAGTTTTGGTTCCAGAGGGGGGAGTGCTCCTACCTGGAGCCACAACAAACATTCCATTGAACTGGAAGCTCAGATTTCCCCCTGGCCATTTTGGGCTTCTAATGCCCTTAAACCATCAGGCTAAGAAAGGAATAACTGTGTTAGGAGGGGTGATAGATCCAGATTACAGTGGGGAAATTGGATTGCCTCTCCACAATGGAGGTAAGCAGGATTATGTCTGGAGAGCAGGAGATCCCCTAGGGCGTCTCTTAGTACTACCCTGTCCTGTGATTAAAGTCAATGGGAAACTACAACAGCATAATCCAAGCAGGATGAGGAAGGATGACCCATCAGGAATGAAGGTATGGGTCAATCCTCCAGGAAAAGAGCCAAGACCTGCTGAGGTGCTTGCTGAAGGTGAAGGAAATACAGAATGGGTAGCAGAGGATGGTAGTTATAAATACCAGCTAAGGCCATGTAACCAGTTGCAGAAACGAGGATTATAAGTAATATGAATGCCTCTATCTTATTTTGTTAAGGATACATTTGTCTTCCAATTCCTTTAACATCAATTGGTATTGAGACACTAAAAGAATGTTCCCAAGGGACATTGCCCCATTGTAAATTTACAAATGCGTTTGCGATTGTACGAGGAATAGTTATATCATGTTAGGCGTATTCACGACCTTGTTATTGTTTCATGTGGACATGAGATATTATCTGTGTCAAGTTGACAAGGGGTGGATTGTAGTGGCTATTCCTGGTTGTCAACTTGACTATATGTGGAATGAACTACAATCTAAAATTGGAAGGCTCACCTATGATCCTAATTTGGAGGCTCAGAGATATAAGTTTCTGACCTGGACTTAGCATGGAGATCTTGAAGCATGGATTCCAGTCAAGGTCATCTTAACCCACAGTTAAGAGACTTTGAATTTTTAAAAAAACTTGGAATTTTAAGATATTGGACATTTTAAAGGGGTTGAACTTTTAATATGTAAAGACTGTGGGACTTTTTACGTTATTTACATCTTGGGGATGAATAAGAAAGTAAGGGTTGAGGCTTAATAGTGATATGTTGGTGTGTCAAGTTGACAAGGGGTCAATTGTACTGGCTAGTTTTGTGTGTCAACTTGACACAGGCTGGAATTATCATAGGAAAAGGAGCTTCAGTTGGGGAAGTGCCTCCATGAGATCCAGCTGTGGGGCATTTTCTCAATTAGTGATCAAGTTGGGGAGGGCCCCTTGTGGGTGGTACCATCTCTGGGATGGTATTCTTGGGTTCTATAAGAGAGCAGGCTGAGCAAACCAGGGGAAACAAGCCAGTAAGTAACATCCCTCCATGGCCTCTGCATCAGCTCCTGCTTCCTGACCTGCTTGAGTTCCAGTCCTGACTTCCTTTGGTGATGAACAGCTGTGTGGAAGTGTAAGCTCAATAAACCCTTTCCTCCCCAACTTGCTTCTTGGTCATGATGTTTGTGCAGGAATAGAAACCCTGACTAAGACAAATATGGCTGGATTGATGGAAAGATATTGTGTAAATTTGGTTTTGCCATGGAATATCTTGGTTTTTCAATCTATGGTAATTGTGAGTTTTGATGGGTAGAGTAGCCTGCACTGGTGTTCTTGTTCTCATAGGGTCTGTAGGACATCTGCCCAAGATATTTTGGCTTGTAGCATCTCTCTAGGCATTTTGTACATTTGTGGGCATCTCTTTTTTTTTTCTTTTTTTTCTTTTTTTTTTTAAATTAGCATAGTTTTCTTTTAAAATTTTGTTGAAGATGTTTGCAAGCACTTTGGGTAGGGAATCTTCACTCTTTTCTATACCTATTATTCTTAGGTTTGGTCTTTTCACTGTGTCCTGATTTTCTTGAAGGCTTTGAGTTAGGAGCTTTTTGTATTTTCTTTGACAATTGTGTCAATGTCTTCTATGGTATCTTCTATGGCTCAGATTCTCACTCTTCTCTTCTGTTGCTGATGCTTGTACTTGTGAATCCTGCTCTCTTTCCTAAGTTTCCATTCCAGTGTTGACTCCCTTTGTGTTTTTTTTAATGTTTCTATTTCCATTTTTAGATCCTAGACAGTTTTGTTCAATTCCTTCACCCGTAATTATATTTTCCTGTATTTCATTAATAGATTTATGTGTTTCCTCTTTAATGATTTCTACTTGTTTACCTGCTTTCTATTGTATTATCTTGACTTGTGTATTATGAAGTCTCTGAGGAATACAAACGTGTCTGTTTTCAATAAAAAAATCTGTCTTAACTAGTTAACAAATTCACTAATGATCTAACAAGGTGGTGGGTTACCTTAGGGTAAGGACCTAGAGGTCTGTTTTCTACCTGTCAAGCTGCAGTTAGCTTAGCTGTCAATGTAGCCAAAAATCTGGGAAGAATAAATTAAAATCTAGATGTCATTAATTAATTAAAATGACAGAGGTCGGTCTGTAGTCCACTACCTAAACAGTTCCTAGGTCCCTGTGGTCTCCATCATAATTTTGGCAGAGTCATTCTTGCCTTTACAAGATAAGAACTTTTTTCCTGTAGAGTAGAAACATGGGAGAAATGACTCACCTTGGCTTAGAAAATATAATATATTTAACTCTCAGGGTGTCTGTGGTTTGTCCATAGTGTGGGCCAAGCTCGAGCAGCAGGCAAGTCAATGTAGCAGTGTTTTTCAGTGGTTATCATACCATAGTCCAGGTAGAATCTTATTTCTGTGCCCATATCTTCTTGGAGAATTTGGGGGCGATCAATGTTAGGCTTCGGGAGTCTCTGTCTATCATAATAAGCTTAAAATATAATATTACACTTAGCATGTTTCTTCTAGGTATAATAAGATGGAGAGCTGTATCTATTAGGCATATCTGAGTTAGACAATTTCTGTTTGCTTAATTGCTTGTCCTGGATGTATCTAGCAAATAAAGAGAGAATATTGTAACTTAATAATAGTTGCATAAATAAGGATAAATGTACATTTAAGGCAGTGATCTTTAACTTAAGGCCGTGATCTGAGATTGGCAATCTGTGTATGTTTAATTATTTCACTAAAATGTTGTAGTAAATAAATAGGTCAGATTATAACTTGATGACAGTAATGTCAAGGTGGTAGAGTTTAACCTTTATACTCTTGTAAATCTTTATATTAGCATTAAAAACCATTATTTACCAAGGCAGGATAGACAGAATCAAGGACTTTTCCAATTATCTTTATTGGAAAATGTCTTTGGAGACTTTAAATCACACTGTCTTATAGTGAGGAGGCAGTGAGTTGGGAACTTCCCATAACAAAGACGGTGCTGGACCTACAGCCAGGGCACTGTTCTTATCTAAGTTGGCACTAAAGCAATAGCATAAGAAAACTTTGTTTGCCCATAACAAAGATGGTAGACAGTCACAGAACTGCCCCTAGTTAAGATGATACTAAAAGAGCAGCTCCACTTGGAGGGAAGTCATGGTTTTTTTATATCTTAGAATGGAATGCCAGAAGTGGCTAAGTATCTTAGAATGGAACTGCAGAAGCATGGCAGAGACAAAAATACAGATGAATCTAAGCATCACAGTGTAATGTTCATGCACCATGATCTAGTGGCAGAAAATGGCTACAGGTGTGAGTTCAGTAGTTCAGCTGAGCAGAGTACCAGGAAGGGGCAGAAAGCAGGCACCTGAAGCAGTGTTCTATCTCCTAGAAACCCCATCCAGTACAGTGTGCCTTACCTGTGGCTGAGACTATGGCAGTGGAAGCAGTCCTTGTTGCATGAGTTCCAGACAGCTGGCTTCGCTTCTTGGAGCCAGGTCCTATACAGAGAAAGAGATCTAGTGGAAAGTGGAGAGAAAAGAATAGTCAGGAGACAGCAACCAGGATCAAGAGAAGCTTCTGGAAGCTGAAAGCAGGCAGTGAGAGAATGAATGGAAAAAAGAATGACCCACAGATGGCTAGTTAGACAATTATCAAGGTTTGTTTCCAAAGCAGCAGAAAGTGGACACGGAGAGTTATACCTTGGTAGATATAGGGGTCACATTTAGCCTGTGAATTATTCCAGGAGGCATCTCAGTAGGAATGTGGCCATGAAAACATACCATTTCTGGGTAAGGATAGCAGTTATCAATCATCCATAGCAGCATTTTGAGGAAAAATCAATAATTAGAACTAAACAACCAGCCAGGCTAGATTTACAATCTCATCACACAGTTATCTAGTGACTGAGCTAGGGAACCAGCAGCTGAGCAGTGGGTCCAAGAACCCAAGGGAGAACAGTTTACTTAGACCTGGCCTAGGATTTTTTCAGCATAGATTTTTCAGCATAGTGGAGTGAGAAAGAAACTGAGAGGAAAAAAAAAAACTTGTCAGACAGCAAGAGGGACAGGGAGCTCACCCAATAGTAAATGTCTTAGAGTGAGGGATCACTGAGAAGGACAGTCATAAAGACTGTGAATACCTCCATCTTCAAGGTCTCTAGGGTGACTGCAAGCTCAAAAACACTCCTCTAGGACCAGGAGTGTTTACATTGACCAGTGGAAGTAAGAAGCTTAACAATTCACCACTGTTTGGATAGATAGGTCTAGCAAGTGATCCTTTTTGGTATAGTTTCATGTAGCAGTGGGTGAAGTGAATCTGTGAGTTTCTAAATCCAAGTCTCACAACACCAATGTTGTGTTTTATAAAACTGAAAGAAAATCCAGGATTATGTTAGTGGGAACATAATATGGGTATGGTGAGGTGGATGGATGTGCCTCCATGGGCCCAAGCTGAGGCATCCATTCCCCTAGAGGTACTAGCCATACAACAGATATAGCATGGAATAGAGTTTTATTAGAGTTTTAGAAGGGGAGTTAAGGAGGGATTAAAGACAGAGAAAGGCAAGGGGAGAGAGAGAGAGAGAGAGAGAGAGAGAGAGAGAGAGAGAGAGGGAGAGAGGGAGAGGGAGAGGGAGAGGGAGAGAAGAAGAAGAAGAAGAAGAAGAAGAAGAAGAAGAAGAAGAAGAAGAAAAGAAAAGAAAAGAAAAGAAAAGAAAAGAAAAGAAAAGAAAAGAAAAGAAAAGAAAAGGTAGTAGTAGAAGAAGAGGAGGAGGAGGAAGAGGAGAAGGAGGAAGAGGAGGCAGAGGAGGAGGAGAAATTGAAAGAAGAGGAAGTCAAAGTATTGCTATTTGAGGATGATATAATAATATACATAAGCAATATCAAAATTCTACCAGAGAACTATATACCTGATAAATATTTTCAGAAAAGTGAATAGATACAAAATTAACTCAGTGGCACTCCGTTATACAAAGGATAAAGCAGAAGAGAAAGAATTTAGGGAAACAACATACTTCATAGTAGCCACAATTAATATAAAGTACATTGGTGTAACTCTAACCAAGCAAGTGGCAGGCCTGTATGTTAAGATCTTCAAGTCTCTGAAAAAAATGAAATTGAAGAAGACATCTGAAGATGTAAAGATCTCCAATGCTCATGGAGGAGTAGGACTAACATAGTGAAATGAACATCTTACCAAAAGCAGTCTACAGATCCAATGCAATTCCCATAAAAATTACAAAATTAGGGGGACCAGCTAGCAGGCTTGCAGCTGGCCGCCATCTTCCCTCGGGTCACTGCAGACTGCCTGCCAGCGACTGGGTTCAGGTGCATGGACAGAGACTTGGCTTAGCAACAAATAACCGGTCAGGCCCTTGCTGGCCCCCAGAGCCAGGGGAGGTCCGCAGGAGCTCTGTGCACCTGCAGCTCAGAGGCTGTCCCTGATCCCTGGGGACCAGCTGGCAGGCTTGCAGCTGGCTGCCATTGTTTCTTGTGTATTCTGAGCTTCTGGGCTAATATATGCTTATCAGTGTGTGCATACCATCTGTGTTCTTTTGTGACTGGGTGGTCTCACTGAGGATGACATTCTCCAGTTCCAACAACTTGCCTAAGAATTTCATGAATTCATTGTTTTTAATAGCTACGTAGTACTCCATAGTGTAAATAATATATCCCATTTTTGTATCTATTCCTCTGTTGAGGGATATATGTGTTCTTTCCAGGTTCTGGCTATTAAAATAGGGCTGCTATGAACATAGAGAAGCATGTGTCCTTATTACATGCTGGGGAATCCTCTGGGTATATGCTCAGGAGTGGTATAGCATGGTCCTCAGGTAGTATCATGCCCAGTTTTCTGAGGAACTGCCAGACTGATTTCCAGAGTGGTTGTACAAGCTTGCAACCCCACCAGCAGTGGAGGAGTGTTCCTCTTTCTCCACATCCTCTCCAGTGCCTGTTTTCTTCTGAGTTTTTGATCTTAGCCCTTCTGACTGGTGTGAGGTGAAATCTCAGAGTTGTTTTGATTTGCATTTCCCTGATGACTAAGGATGTTGAACATTTCTTTAGGTGTTTCTCAGACATTCAATATTCTTCAGGAGAAAATACTTTGTTTAGCTCTGTACCCCATTTTTAATAGGGTTATTTGGCTCTCTGGAGTCTACCTTTTTGAGTTCTTAGTTTATCTTGGATATTAGCTCTCTGTCGGATGTAGGGTTGATAAAGATCTTTTCCCAATTTGTTGGTTGCTGTTTTGTACTTTAGACAGTGTCCTTTGCCTTACAGAAACTTTGCAATTTTATGAGGTCCCATTTGTCAATTCTTGATTTTTGAGCATAAACTATTGGTGTTCTGTTCAGGAAATTTTCTCACGTGCCCATGTGCTCAAGACTCTTCCCCAGTTGTTTTTCTATTAGTTTCAGTGTCTCTGGTTTTACGTGGAGGACCTTGATCCACTTGGACTTGAGCTTAGTACAAAGAAGAATGGATCAAGTTGCATTCTTCTGCATGCTGATCTCCAGATGAACTTGCACCATTTGTTGAAAAGGCTGTTCTATTTTTCCACTAGATTTTTGTAGGTCCTTCATCAAAGATAGGTGTGTGGATTCATTTCTGGATATATAATTCTATTCCATTGATCTAACTGCCTGTCACTATACTATTGTTCTGTAGAACTGCTTGAGGTCTGCAATACTGATTCCCCTAGAAGTTCTTTTACTATTGTGAATAGTTTTAGCTATCCTGTTTTTTTTATTCCTACAGATGAATTTGTGAATTTCTCTTTTTAACTCTATGAAGAATTGAGTTGTGGTATTGATGGGGTTTGCAGTGAATCTGTAGATTGCTCTTGGCAAGATGGCCATTTTTACTATATTAATCCTACCAATCCAAGAGCATGGAAGGTTTTTCCATCTTCTCAGATCTTCTTGGATTTCTTTCTTCAAAGACTTGATGTTCCTGTCATACAGATCTTTCACTTGTTTGGTTAGAGTCACACCAAGATACTTTATACTGTATCAGCCTTTTTCCTCCAAGATAAAAATTACAAGGTTCTACAAATGGCGATAGATGCAGATATACAGGAGATGGAAAAGTCCATCAAAGCCTTGCAGGATCCCTATCCTCTCTGGCAGAAGTAGTCTTACAGAAGAGAAGAGACAAGACGAGACTTGCTGTTCCTCCAGCAGGGAGGATTCTGTATAGCCTTAGATGAGGAACGTTGTTGCTATGTTGACTACTCAGGGATGATCAAAAAAATCCCTGGCCTTAGTCAGAAAAAAAGACTACAAAACAGAAAAATAGAATGAAGAGTCTCAGGGTTAGTATGAGTCCCTCTTCAAGTGGTCTCTTTGGCAAACCAACCTTGTCTGTGCCCTGACAAATTCTGTATCCTACTGATGTTTGTTGCTATCAAGAACCAGTTTGCCAGATTGGCTGCAAACCCAGGAATGTCACATATAAGTGACATCTGTTGCCAAGCAACCACATACCTTCCCAGAATCCCCTTCCCACACTTACCTGCAAACAGGTTAAATCACAGCCTTAATAAAAGACATACCCTTCCTCACTTTCAAATCTTCTTTCCTTTGTCTTTCTCTATTTCCTCTCTTTGTCTCCAATAAAGCTCTGCCACATTGAACTGCTTTAGCCTAGTGTGGTCTGTCTAGACACAAGCTGCCATTCCAACATATCAATGTTGGTCTTGACTTATAGACTATGAATAATCAATGCTTTAGTTATGATCTCTAAACAATACCAGCCCATAGAAATATATCAAGGATTCAAGATGACCAATTTCTCCAGAGGGGAATGAGAAGAATAAGACAGGCAGAATCCGTGACACACTTTAAACTGGCAGTACAGGAGAATAAGAGAAGATCTCTATTTCCAAGAACTGGGAACTTCTCAGGCAAGTCAGTTGCTGGAAAAACCCCAGACCTCAGGCATCCAATCAGAAACTACACTACCATAAGAAATGGCCTGGCCACCTGGCCTAAGTCAAGGGCATTGGGTCAGCAACAGTTTCCACTCCAAACCCATCCTCTAGCAGTGGTTCTGGAATGTCCATAGATATAGAACCAACCAACCACTCCCTGGAATTCCCCACATGTGGTTTATATTGGATCTGTGATGTCACCTGAATGTCTTGATCTTTGTAAATTATAGATCCTAACGTGGTAGATTTCTGCAAAATAAAATGCACTTTGCTTTGAAAAAGGAGAAGAAGATGAAGGAGGAGGAGGAGGAGGAGGAGGAGGAGGAGGAGGAGGAGGAGAAGAAGAAGAAGAAGAAGAAGAAGAAGAAGAAGAAGAAGAAGAAGAACTCTTAGAGGGTAAAATAAATTAAAAAGCCTTTTCTCTTCTCTTATTTGCATCTTCTCAAAATAAACCTTCAACATTTCTGCCATATATAAATAATCATAGTTAAGTACAGCATAGCATATACACTTGCATGGACAACCACTAAAATTATTGTCTGCATTAGGAACTTAAATATAGTTCTCTCTGACATATTCCATAAATGACTGAAAATTAAGTTACAATGCAATGCAAATTGTAGAGATTGCTATAACAGCTTGAGAAAATAATAAATATGAAAATATTAAGATATATTTTGGGATATAATTTTATGATTGAATATTATAAAAGCAAAGCATAACAGTAGAATTTATTTTGGGGGGCAAAACCCTGGAGAAAGAAATGAAATTCCTGATACTTTTGGTTCTATTGAAATTTTTTCCTTCATTTCCTGAAAGTCTAAGTATTACCTTTCTTGTGTGTACCAGTGTCCTGGTCTTCAGATGTACCACTTTCTTGAATTTCTTCTAGGAAGCAGTCGTAAGGTTCATCACTATTCTGATGTCTTTTATTAGAAAGCTCTTCAATCCCAGGCATTCCCTTGTAAGCTTCAGGTGAACATTTCTCAGCTCTACATATTTCTTGATATGTTTCAAATGAATTTGCTTCAGGCTTAGGTGTTATTTCAATTACTTTGTAAGAAACTCTGCATACAGTGGTTTATTTGCAAATCTCACTTAAAAGGTATTCAGGTTCACCTGGTCCATGTGGTTGAGCTATAGGTATGGCTTCCAGACAGATAAAGAAGTCTTCAAGCACAGATGATTTTGGATGTTGCTCAAAAGTGAATTTCTCTGATCCAGGTTTTTTGGCATATGTTGAGAAGAGAGACTTCAGGTCTAGTCAAATATTGGTCTGTTTCAGAAAAACAGTTAATGTTTTCCTGTATCATGGTATCTAGCAGAATTTTCCCCAGGTATAAAGCTTTCCTGGTGTGTTTCTAAAGAATATTCTTCAGGCAGGTCTTTTGGAGATGAGGTTAAATGTGGAAGGGCTTCTGTTTCAGAGTGCTGCGATTCTTTCTGGGCAGGTGCCACCTGTCTTTCCTTTTCTACTTGTAACAGAGGTTCAGCATTTGTTTTTGAACTTCGCTGTTTATTTAACCCCTTTTGATTTACATTACTTGTTCTCTGCCTCTTGTGAATCTGCTGTTCTTCAAGGTGCCATTGTAACATTTGCTTCTTTTGTATTTCATGTTTTCTTTCTTTCTTTTTTTTTTTGAGTTGTTCTCTATTTCATTAATGTCAAGACCCAATGACAACTGGCTCATAGGTCTTTTCTGTATCAGTGTCAGTTGTCTGGTAATGTATCCCATGAAATTGAACCTTCTTAAGGTCCATCTTACCACATTAGCCTCCTGACTTGTGTGAATAAGTCAGGAAGAGAGCTAGAAGACAGTCAGTGATCTTCCTGCTGTCTCCCTGTCCAATCGGGAAATCTTTCTATCACAAAGCCTTTGATGATGATGCTAAGAATGCTGATGAGATGATGACATGCTTACCATTCTATGAGCTCATAATGGTAACTAACCCTACCGTATGTTAAATGCACTATCTCATTTACTATTAAATTTAATAGTTTTCTAAAGCAAGAAGCAAAAATATTTATAAAAATTATGGTGAAAGATATTGTCTATCTCCCTATCTAGGAATCTTTACCCCTAAAGTAATAGTTTGTTAGGCCTCAAGGCAATAGCACCAGTCATGTGGCTTGAAAGTCTACCAATTTCACCTGAATCAAAATTATTAACATAGGTATAGAAATATGATAATGGAAGTTTTATTATCAATAGTATCATATGCTTAATAATCGATTTGGGGGGTTTAGAGTTGACATTATCTTATCATACCTCGGTTTCTGTTCACAACCCATCTTATAGTCTTCCAGAGTGATCAAGGATCCAAAATTAGAACTCTGTTAGGTTTGGCTTTAATTATGAAAAGCAAGGTAGGTTCCTATGATTTCTTTTTTTTTCTTTTCTTTTTTTTATTGGATATATTCTATATTTACAATTCATTTCCCTTTTTTCTGGTTCCCCACCCCCCAAAGTTCCCACATGTCCTTTTCCCTCTCCGTGCTCCCTCTTCCACCCCTTCCCTCTTCCCTGTTCTTGTATTCCCCTACACTGATGCTTTGATCCTTTCCAGCACCAGTGTCTACTCCTTTCTTCTTGTCAGACATCATTTGGTACATGAATTGTGTCTTCGGTGTTCCAAGATTCTAGGCTAATATCCACTTATCAGTGACTGCATACCATGGGTATTCTTTTGTGACTGGATTACCTCACTTAGTATGATGTTCTCCAGCTCCATCCATTTCTCTAAGAATTTCATGAATTCATTGTTTCTAATGGCTGAATAGTACTCCATTGTGTATATATACACCACATTTTTTGTATCCATTCCTCCGTTGAGGGACATCTGGGTTCTTTCCAGCTTCTGGCTATTATAAATAAGGCTGCTATGAATATAGTGGAGCATGTAGCCTTATTGCATGCTGGGGAATCTTCTGGGTATATGCCCAAGAGTGGTATGGCTGGGTCCTCTGGAAGTATCATATCCAGTTTTCTGAGGAACCGCCAGACTGACTTCCAGAGTGGTTGTGCTTGCAGTCCCACCAGCAGTGGAAGAGTGTTCCTCTTTCTCCACATCCTCTCCAACACCTGATGTCTTCTGAGTTTTTGATCTTAGCCATTCTGACTGGTGTGAGGTGAAGTCTCAGGGTAGTTTTGATTTGCATTTCTCTAATGACTAATGATGTTGAACATTTTTTAAGGTGTTTCTCAGCCATCTGAATTTCTTCATGTGAAAAGTCTTTGTTTAGCTCTGTACCCCACTTTTGGATAGGGTTATTTGGTTTTCTGGGATCTAACTTCTTGAGCTCTTTGTATATATTGGATATTAGCCCTCTGTTGGATGTGGGGTTGGTGAAGATCTTTTCCCAATTTGTTGGTTGCTGATTTGTCCTTTTGACAGTGTCTTTTGCCTTACAGAAACTTTGTAATTTTATGAGGTCCCCTATGATTTCTAAACATCTCTGACAACTATTGCCTTTTTCTTTTAAATAGTCTTCTTTAATAGTTATTGGTCATGTAAATGTTATGCAACTTTATGATAAACTTTACTGTTTAGAAATTTGTAAAACCTCCATCTGAACCAGCACCATTTGTTGAAAACGCTCTCACTGATAAGTAGATATTAGCCTAGAAGACTGGAATACCCAAGACACAATCCACATATCAAATGATATCCAAGAAGAAGGAAGGAGTGCCCCCTGATTCTGGAAAGGCTCAGTGCAGCGGTGTAGGGAAATACCAGAACAGGGAAGAGGAAAGGGATAGATGGGGGAACAGGGGGAGGGAAGAGAGCTTATGGGGCTTTGGGGGAGGGGGATCCAGGAAAGGGGAAATCATATGAAATGTAAATAAAGAATATATCAAATAAAATCATAATAATAAAAAGACCTCCTTTGTAGCTCCTTTGTCAAAGATCAAATGCCCATAGGTGTATGACTTCATTTCTGTATCTTCAATTCTATTCCATTGATCTACCTGCCCATCACTGTACCAATACAATGCAGTTTTTAACATTATTGCTTTGTAGTACTGCTTGATGTCAGGGATACTGACTCCCCCAGAAGATCTTTTACTGTTGAGAATAGTTTTAGATATCCTGTGGTTTTTGTTATTACAGATGAATTTGAGAATTGCTCTTTCTAACTCTATAAAGAATTGAGTTGGATTTTGATAGGGATTGCATTGAATCTGTAGATTGCTTTTTGTAAGATGGTCATTTTTACTATATTAATCCTGACAATCCAAGAGCATGGAATATTTTTCCATCTTCTGAGGTCTTCGTGGATTTCTTTCTTCAAAGACTTGAAGTTCCTTTCATACAGATTTTTCACTTCTTTAGTAAGAGTTACACCAGGTTACTTTATTTTGTTTGTGGCCATTGTGAAGGGTGTCATTTCCCTTATTTTTTTCTCAACCTGTTTATTCCTTGAGTATAGGAAAGCTACTGATTTGCTTGAGTTGATTTTGTATCCAACCTTTTTGCTGAAGTTATTTATAAGCTGTAGGAGTTCTATGGTAGAGTTTTTGAGTGACTTAAGTATACTATCATATCATGTACAGATAGTGATAATTTTAATTCTTCCTTTCCAATTTTTGTCCCATTGACCTCTTTTTGTTTTCTAATTGCTGTAGCTAGAACTTCAAGTACTGTATTGAATAAATATGGAGAGAGAGATGTCAACCTTGTCTAGTCTCTGATTTTAATGGGATTGCTTTATGTTTCTCTCCATATAGTTTGATGTTGGCTACTTGTTTGCTGTATATTGCTTTTATTATGTTTAGGTATGTGCATTGACTTCCTGTTCTTTCCAAGACCTTTAACATGAAAGATGCTTAATTTTGTCAAATGCTTTTTCAACTTCTAATGATATGACCATGTGATTTTTTTCTTTAAGTTTGTTTATGTACTGGATTACATTGATGAATTTCCGTATATTGAACCATCCCTGCATCACTGGGATGAAGCCCACTTCATCATGGTTAGCAAGAGTTTTATTGAGTATTTTTGCATCTATTTTCTAAGGGAAATTGGTCTAAAGTTTTCTTTCTTTGTTGGATCTTTGTGTGGTTTTGGTATCAGTGAAATTGCAGCTTTATAGAATTAGTTGGGTACTGATCCTACTGTTTATATTTTGTGGAATAATTTGAAGAGCATTGGTGTTAGGTATTTTTGAAGGTCTGATAGAATTCTGCACTAAAACCATCTGGTCCTGTGCTCCTTTTTTCCCCCGTTTGGAAGACTGTCAATGATCACTTGCATTTCTTTATAGGTTTTGGGACCATTTAGATGGTCTATCTGATCCTGATTAAATTTTTTTGGTAGTTGGTATCTGTCTAGGAAATTATCCATTTCATCCAGATTTTTCAGTTGTTTTGAGTATATGCTTTTGTAGTAGGATCTGATAATTTTTCTTAAATTTCCAGTTTTGTTGTTATTTCTCCCTTTTCATTTCTTATTTTGTTAATTTGGTTACTGTCTCTCTGCCCTCTGGTTAGTCTGGCTAAAGGTTTATCTATCCTGTTGATTTTCTCAAAGAAACAGCTCCTGGTATATTTGATTCTTTGTATAGTTCTTTTTGTTTAAACTTGGTTGTTTTCAGCCCTGAGTTTGATGGTTTCCTGCCTTCTACTCCTCTTGGGTCTATTAGCTTCTTTTTGTGCTAAAGCTTTCAGGTGTTCTAAAGCCTTCATTTTCATTAAATCCTAAAAGTTTTTGATTTCTTCCCTAATTCTTACTTGACCAAGTTATCATTGAGTAGAGCATTGTTCAGCTTCCACATTTATGTGGGCTTTCTGTTGTTTTTGTAGCTATTGAAGACCACCCTTACTCCATAGTGATCTGATAGGAAGCATAGAATTAGTTTGATCTTCTTATATCTGCTGAGGTCTGCTTTGCGACCAATTATATGGTCAATGTTAGAGAATGAGGTGCTGAGAAGAGGGTATATTCTTTTGATTTAGGATGAAATGTTCTATAGATATCTATTAAATCCATTTGTTCCAAAATTCTCTTAGGTTAACTGTGTCTCTGTTTAGTTTATATTTTCCTGATATGTCCATTGAGAAGAGTGGGGTGTGGAAGTCACCCACAATTATTGTGTGGCGTGAGATGTATACTCTAAGCCTTTGTAAAGTTACCTTTACAAATGAGGGTGCCCTTGTACTTGGTGCATAGATATTCAGAATTGAGAGTTCTTTCTGGTAGATTTCTATTTCGATGAGTATAAAGTGTCCAGTTTCTTTTTTGATAACTTTTGGTTGAAAATCTATTTTATTGGATGTTAAAATGGCTACTCCAGCTTCTGTGCTGGGACCATTTGCTTAGAAAATTGTTTTCCAGCCTTTTCCTCTGAGGTACTGTTTGTCCTTGACACTGAGATATGTTTCCTGTTTGCAGCAAAATGTTCGGTCCTGGTTATGTATGCAGTCTGTTAGTCTATGTCTTTTTATTGGGGAATTGAATCCATTGATGTTAAGAGTTATTTGGGAATATTGATTATTGCTTCCTGCTATTTTTGATGTATTTTTCATGTTTGTGTGGTTTTCTTCTTTTAGGCTTGTTGAAAGAAGATTGTTTTTTGCTTTCTCTAGTGTGTAGTTTCCCTGCTTTTGTTGGTGTTTTCCATTCATTATCTTTGAATAAGATAATGATTTGTGGAAAGATACTGTGTAAATTTTTTTTGGCATGAAATACCTTGGTTTCTCCATCTATCGTAATTGAGTGATTTGCTGGATATAGCAGTCTGGGTTGGCATTTGTGTTCCCTTAGGGTCTGTATGACATTTGCCCAGGATCTTCTGGCTTTCAAAGTCTCTGGTTACAAATCTGGTGTAATTCTGATAGGTCTATCTTTATATGTTATTTGACCATTTTCCCTTACTGCATATAATATTCGTTGTTTAGTATATTTAGTGTTTTAGTTATTATATGATGGGAGGAATTTCTTTTCTGGTCAAATCTATTTAAAGTTCTGTAGGCTTCTTGTATGTTCATGGGCATCTCTTTTTTAGGTTATGGAATTTTTCTTCTATAATTTTGTTGAACACATTACTGGCCCTTTAAGTTGGAAATCTTCACTCTCTTCTGTACCTAAAATCCTTTTTTTTTTTTCAAGGTGATACAAATTCTATTTTTCTTCTTCTTTTTCTTTTTTTAATTTTTATTTTCTATATTCTATGTTTACATTCCAAAGGCTTTCCCCTTTCCCAATTACCCCCCACCATATGTCCCATAATTCCTCTCCCCCCCCTGCTATTCCCCACTCATTCCCCCCCCCACGATTTCTCTGTTCTGGGTCTACAATACTGGATCGAATCTTTACAGGCCCAGGGTCCTCTCCATTCTTCTTCTTGGGAGTCATTTGACTTGCTAATTGTGTCTTGAGTATTTAGGGCTTCTGGGCTCATTAATATCCACTTATCAGTGATTGCATTTCATGTGTATTCTTTTGTGATTGGGTTAGCTCACTTAGGATGATATTTTCCAGATCTAACCATTTACCTACAAATTGCATGAGTTCATTATTTTCAATTACTGAGTAGTACTCCATTGTATAAATATACCACATTTTCTGTATCCATTCCTCTTTTGAGGGATATCTGGGCTCCTTCCAATTTCTGACTATTATAAACAAGGCTGCTATAAACATAGTGGAGCATGTGTCTTTATTGTATGCAGAGGAATCCTCTCAGTATATGCCCAGGAGTGGTATGCGAGGGTCCTCTGGAAGGGACATGCCCAATTTTCTGAGGAACCGCCACACTGATCTCCAGAGCGGTTTTACCATTTTGCAATCCCACCAACAGTGGAGGAGTGTTCCTCTTTCTCTACATCCTCGCCAGCACCTGTTGTCTCTTGAGTTTTTAATATTAGCCATTCTGACTGGTGTGATGTACCTAAAATCCTTAGGTTTGATCTCATTTTGTCCTGGATTTCCTGGATGTTTTGGGTCAGGAGCTTTTTGCATTTTTCATTTTCTTTGACTATTATATCAATGCTTTCTATGGTATCTTCTGCATCTGAGATTCTTCTATCTCTTGTATTCTGTTGTTGATGCTTGGATCCATGACTTCTGACTTCTTTCCTAGGTTCTCTATGTCCAGAGTTGTTTCCTTTTGGGATTTTTTTTATTGTTTCTACTGCCATCTTTAGATCCTAGATGACTTTGTTCAATTCTTTCACCTGTTTTATTCTGTTTTCCCTTAGTTCTTCCAGCACTTCCCCCTGTTTACTTGTGTCCTCCTGTATTTCTTTTTTTTTTTTTTTTTTTTTTGGTCTTTTGAGCCTTTTATTAGACAAGATAAGCAAACACCTATTAAAAGATAAAGAATGTACAAATTAATGAAATCTAAAATGAAATTGGGGATTAAATATCAGGGAATGAAAAGATCCAGGGCATGGTAAAGACATAGTTTTAATAAGGGTGCATTCCACCAACTTGGAAATTCAAAAAGAAATGGATAATTTCCTCCACAGATGCCACATACCAAAATTAAACTAAAAAAAAAAAAACAACTTAGACATAAACACAAAGGAAAACAGAACTCTTTAATAATATGCCACCAATATGAGCCCACATCCCTGAATTTTAGGGTAGAATCCTACCATGCTTTCAAAGAGAATTTAACAAGAATTCGGTGTATTCAACATTATAGAAACAAAAGAAATATTAGCCAATTTATTTTCTGAACCCCTGATTACTCATATATCCAGTCAGAAAAGACTGAGCAATAAAAGAGAATTACAGACCAATTAGCCTTAAAACCACAGATGTAAAAATACTTAATAGACAAAACAAATAAAATAAAATATAAAACTCATCAAAAGATCATATACCATGATCAATGAGGAAAGCTTCATTCTAGAAACACAGTGATGGTTCAACATACTGGAATTAAAATGTATGAAAAACCAAGAATTGGTCATCTCATGAGATAATATAAAATTATCTGACAATATTCAACACTACTTTATGAGAAAATCCTTGTAGTGTTTAAGGATACAAGGGACATGCCTAAACATAAAAATGTCACTTTACACCAACCATAGAGCCAACTTTAAATTAACAGGAGAGAAACATTTCTTTGTTTCATTTCCATTGCTATGAAAAGTCTTCAGGAACAAGGCAACTCTTACAAATGCAACTATTTAATTGGGGATGGCTTAGAGTTTCAGAGGTTTAGTTCATTTTCCTCATAGCAGGAAGAAAGGCAGGCATGCAGGCAGATAGGATACTTGAGAAGAAGTAGAGTGTTCTGCATTTTTAATCCCAAGGCAGCCAGGAAGAGACTCATCCAGGGACCTAATAGGATGGGCTTTTCAGCACTGGTAGAAATTTCCAAGCCCACTCCCACAGTGATGCACTTCCTCCAACAAGGCCACAACACCTCATAATGTCACTCACTTAGTGTGGCATATTTAAATTACTACATTCAACTGCCTGGCCCAATATGATTGTTCAAACACATGAGTATATAGAGATCATACTTAAACATAGCATAATGCAGAATACATGAGCTCCAACTTCAAAAGGTATCATCATCTATAGAAGTCTCAAAATGTGAAAAGTCCAAAGTTCAAAGACTCTTATGAAATGTATCCTATCATGCAAAAGTACTCCCCTATATTTTTGTAAACAAATATCACATCACATACCTTGAAATTCAGACGATATAGTTCACCATTTCTAAAAGCCATCATGAGGAAATACTGGAACTTAAGAAGACCTAATCCAGCTGAGCAATCTCCAAACACTGCATCACTTTGTCTGATGCCAATGTGTTCTTCAGATCTCCAACTCCTTTCTGCTTTGTCCACTGAAGCACAATTCTTCCTCTTGGACTGGTTTTATTCCATGAAAAGGTTTCCCTGAGCAGGTATCCAACTGTTCTAACATCTCAAAATCTTGGGGACTGCAAGATAATGTCAATATCTGGGATCCACACATGATCATCTCTGCTCCTCCAAAGTGATTGTATCAGTTTTCCATCTCTGCCCTCTCTATTACTTTAAGCTCTGGTCGACTCAGCTCTCCTGCTCCTGCTATTCTTGCTGCTCATCCCATGATAAATGCATTTTAAGCATGCTGGTTTCTTCTGCTGCAACTAGGCTTGACCCATAGCCTCCCTTATGCTCAATCAATGGTACATGACAACTTCATGCATTTGAAACCATTACAACCTGGGTGATTCTTACACATAACCAAGTCCACTGCACCACTAGATTCAACTTTGGCAATTTTTAGAAAACACCTTCATTGCCACTCAGAAAACACAACCCAGAAGATGTTACCTCAGTAATACTTTCTTATTAAAACCCTCTAATTTTTTAACTTCATAAATCCAGAATTGTCTGAGTATTCCCTTCTATACTTACCTCTAAATCCTGAGCCACATAAACAAATCTGTTGAGTTCTGCTGTTGGATGAGGTTGAAATATGGCCCCTTCCATTACATTATCACCCACTTTTTAGTTTTGAACATTTCACTGCCTAAGCTTGGTGGTCCTGGAACTTCCAAAGTTTATTAACCTTAAACTCAGAGATCTGAAGGGCTCTGTCTCCTGAACTCTGAGATAAAAATCATGTAACACCATTCCTGGACCTAAGCTTTTCCTTTTAGATCTTAAATTGAAAACCCAGAATAGCAATCAAGACCCATCCTTTGTCAGTTTGATATATACTTGTGTCTTCATACATCCACATGAAAACAATTATGAGGTAATAATAATTCCCAACATGAAACAGTTCTGTTTCATACAACCGCAAATCCATAAGTTTAGCTGGATAGAAACTCTCCCTAATGTAAGCATTTCTTTAATACAATTGTATATCCTTGATAACAGGATTTAGATTAATTCAACTTCCTGGTGATGCTTTGCTCTTTGAACTTTACATTTTGTATTTTTCCTAAGTTTGCTATGCTTGATTAAAATTGTCAGGCCAAATTCTATGTGGGGATTTTTGAGACTTCCTTTGTCAATGCAATTAATGTAAACCTCTTTACCTTAACCTCTAGGAGACTCTTCAAACAAGGGAAATAGACAGCATTTTTTTCAAAATCATCATAAGAACCATGTCCAGAGTTGAAATAATCCTAAACACTGATGTTTATCATATACCTAATCCAATGTCCTTTTAACTCCCATTTAATTCATGATTATATTCATTAGGTTTCTCTCCAGTATGTGTTCTTTTATGGTATTGGAGACCACTGTGACTTGAAAAGTTTTTGCCACATTGATCACATTCATATGGTTTTTCTCCAGTATGTGTTCTTTTATGTATATATAGATGACTTGTTCTTGCAAAAGCTTTACCACATTGAGTACATTCGTAAGGTTTCTCTCCAGTATGTATTCTTTTATGTATTTGTAGATCACTGGGTCTTGCAAAGGCTTTACGACATTGAATACATTCATAAGGTTTCTCTCCAGTATGTATTCTTTTATGCATTTGTAGATCACTGGGTCTTGCAAAGGCTTTACCGCATTGAATACATTCATAAGGTCTTTCTCCGGTATGTATTATTTTATGTCTTTGTAGATCACTTGGTCTTGCAAAGGCTTTACCACATTGATTACATTCAAAAGGTTTCTCTCCAGTATGTATTCTTTTATGTCTTTGTAGATCACTGGGTCTTGCAAAGGTTTTACCACATTGATTACATTTAAAAGGTTTATCTCCAGTATGCATTATTTTATGATATTTGAGAACACTGGGTTTTGCAAAGGCCTTACAACACTGATTACATTTGTAAGGTTTCTCTCCAGTCTGTGTTCTTTTATGATATTGAAGATGACTGAGTCTTGCAAATGCTTTACCACATTTATTACATTCATAGAGTTTTTCTCCACTATGACTTCTTAAATGCCTGTTATGTCTTGTACTGCTTTGGCAATGTTCCTCAGTATGATGGTCTTGCCAATTGTAGCCTATAGCAGCAAGGTTTAGGTAAGTCTCCAGCATCACATCTTTGTAGAGATTCTTCTGGGAAGAACTAAGTAAATTCCACTCTTCTGCCGTAAAGTTCACATGCACATCATCATAAGTCACTGCATCCTTTAACCCCGGCAGGAGGGAGGCAGACGCAGACGGATTCTGTGAGTTCCAGACCCAGCTTGTGTCATGGCAGGATCCTGACTCAGAAGAAGGAGAGGAGGCAGAAGAGGGGAGGGGAGGGGAGAGGAAGGGGAGGGGAGAGGAAGGGGAGGAGAGAGGAAGGGGATGGAGGGGAGAGGAAGAGGAGGGAGGGGAGAAGAGGACGGAGGGTAGAGGAAGGGGATGGAGGGGAGAGGAAGAGGAGGGAGGGGAGGGAAAAGCCCTCCTGTATTTCTTTAAGGGAGTTATTTATGTCTTTCTTGAAGCCCACCATAAATCCCTCCATCAGCTTCATGAACTGTAATTTTAAATCTAAATCTTGCTTTTATGGTGTGTTGGGTTATCCAGGATTTGTTGTTGTGGGAGAATTGGGTTTGCATGGTGCCATACTGCCTTGATTTCTGTTAGTAAATTTCCTATGTTTGCCTTTTGCCATCTGCTTATATCTGGTGTTAGTTGGTCCTGCTGTCACTGACTGGTGTCTGTCCCTCTTGTGTTCCTGCAAGCCTATCTCAGTACTTCTGGGTGACCTGCTTTCCCCTGGCACAGATTGTTGTAGGGCTGACCAGCACCTGGGTGCAAGTCAGGCCCTGGCAGACCGAGTCCCAAGTGATCTTACACTCAGGTATTCTCTGTGTTCATGGCTGCAACATTCCATTCAGATGCAAAAGAGAAGATGTTGACCTCACCTCTAATTGTATAATTCAATGCAGAGCAGATATCCCCTAGCAGACTAGGTGCACAGGTGGCTGTGGTGGCGCTGCCCAGTTCCTGGGTGTAGGTAGGAACCTGGCGGGCTGTGTCCCAAGTGCTCTTCTACTCAGGTGATCCTTGTGTACCTGTCTGCCCCTCTGAGTGAGATGTTTTCTTAAGATTCTTTCCTTCTTTTTGAATTTTCCAGAAAAGAACTCCAAGAAAAATTTACAGCTTTGCTATTTCTTTGGCACTAATTAAATGGTATTTATGTTTCAAAATTGCCACACCTGTTTTTTAATTCCCATCAATAAAATAAAGCAATTTAAATGAAGCAAAATTTAAAAGACAGAGAATAAAAGGTGTAAATGTAAAAGGAGGGAACTTACAAAACATAACCTGTTTATAGAGAGATGCAAGGTAATATGTGTACCAAAATATTCAGGGTAGAAAATTAGAGAAATATGAACAGTTTTAAATTTTTTATTGCATTGATGACAATGACAAGGATTTGGCAAGGGTAATTACATATTTAAGGATTTTAAAAGAAAACAACTGGTTGCTTTAATCTACCTGGGCTGACTGGAGACCAGCTACCATCTTGGAGCAGGTAACCGAGCAAGGTACATTGGGCACCAGAGTGAAGGATTTCCCAGGGTATAGCCTGTCTGGGTGCCTTCCCCACCAGGGAGCTGGGCAGCATTATGGCTGCCTGGGCAGGCTGGAGAACATCTGACCTGCAGGAGGTCCCGTAGATAGACTGAGACCCAAGGACCAGGATCCGCACCATCTTGGACCGTGCATCCCAACCGGTGGGGGGGGGGGAAGGTGGGGAGGAGCTCCAGATCCACAGAGAGCCTGCGGATAGACAGAGTTCAGCGCTCAGCGATCTGACACTATCCTGGGGAGAACAGCTCAACTAGCCCTGCCAATTGGGAGAGCCACTGCCTAGGCTTCAGGAGCCCAGCCAGGAAGCCCCAGGCCTACAGGGAATCATGTGGCTAGACAGAGCCCTGAGACCCGCAACGATCTTGGAGCTAGTAGACTAACCAGGCAAACCAGGAGGAGACCACTGGAGGCCAGTTAAGTATCCAGAGGCAAGCAAGGAGGAGACTTGAATCCAGCCCAGCAGGGCTGAGGAGGTAACTCAGAGCCCAGTGCTGGAAACCTTCCAGTCTCCACCTCGGGAGCACAGTTGCCCTCTGAGACAGCAGCACCAAATGCCAAGCTCTCAGGAGCTTTAATCACCAACCAGTAATAACAAGACCAACTAAGTCCAGAAATAAATAAATGGCAAAAAGCAAACAGGAACATTGCTAGCAGAAATCAAGGCAATATGGCAGTATCCGAACCCAGTTCCCTGACTACAGAAATTCCTGGATACCCCAGACTTGTTTTTCTGGATTACTTCCACAAAATCAAGATACAGATCTAAAAATCACTGGTGAGAATGCTGATAGCAGAACACATGGATAAATCTCTTCAAGAAATACAGGAGAAAATTGATCAAAAGTTCGAAGCCCTTACAAGGCAAACAAAAAAAAATCACTTAAAGAAATTCAGGAGAATATGGATCAAAAAGCAGAAGCCAATAATGGGGAAATACAAAAATCACTTAAAGAAATACAGGAGAACATGGGTCAACAAGTAGTAGTCATAAAAGAGGAAACACAAAAATCTCTTTAAAAATTACATGAAATCACAAACAAGCAAGCAAAAGATCTGAGCAAAACCATCCAGGATCTAAAAATAGAAGTAGAAAAATAAGAAATCTCATAGGGAGAAAATTTTGGAGATAGAAAACCTTGGGAAGAAATCAGGGGCCATAGATGCAAGTATCAACAATAGAATACAAGAGATAGAAGAAAGAATCTCAGATGCCGAAGATACCATAGCAACCCAAAAAACTCCACCAGAGAAATTCTACAGCTGATAAACAACTTCAGCAAAGTGGCTGGTTATAAAATCAACTCAAGCAAATCAGTAGCCTTCTTGTACTCAAAGGACAAGCAGGCTGAGAAAGAAGTTAGGGAAATAACACCCTTCACAATAGCCACAAACATAAAGAACCTTGGCGTAACCCTAACCAAACAAGCGAAATATCTGTATGACAGGAACTTCAAGTCCTTGAAGAAAGAAATCGAAGAAGACCTCAGAAGATGGAAAAATATTTCTTGCTCCTGGATTGGCAGGATCAATATAATAAAAATGGCCATCATACCAAAAGCAATCTACAGATTCAATGCAATCCCCATCAAAATGGCAAATCAATTCTTTATAGATCTAGAAAGAGCAATTCTCAAATTCATCTGGAGCAACACAAAACCCAGGATAGCTAAAACTATTCTCAACAATAAAAGGACTTCTGGAGGAATCAATATCCCTGACCTCAAGCAGTACTACAGAGCTATTGTGTTAAAAAACTGCATGGCATTGGTAAAGCAACAGGCAGGTTGATCAATGGAATAGGATTGAAGACCCAGAAATGAACCCACAGACTTATGGTCACTTGATCTTTGATAAAGGAGCCACAAACATCCAGTGGAAAAAAGATAGCCTTTTCAACAAATGGTGCTGGTTCAACTGGAGGTCAACATGCAGAAGAATGCAAATTGACCCACACTTATCTCCTTGTACTAAGATCAACTCCAAGTGGATCAAGGACCTCCACATCAAACCAGACACACTGAACCTAATAGAAAAGAAACTGGGGAAGACCCTGGAGGACATGGGACAGGGGGAAAGTTCCTGAACAGAACACCAATAGCTTATGCTCTAAGATCAAGAATTGACAAATGGGACCTCATAAAATTACAAAGTTTCTGTAAGGCAAAGGACACTGTCAGAAGGACAAAACGGCAACCAACAAAGTGGGAAATGATCTTTACCAACCCCACATCCGACAGAGGGCTAATAACCAACATATACAAAGAACTCAAGAAGTTAGACCCCAAAGAACCAAATAACCCTATCAAAAATTGGGGTACAGAGCTAAACAAAGAATTTTCACCAGAAGAAATTCAGATGGCCGAGAAACTCCTTAAGAGATGTTCAACATCAATAGTCATCAGGGAAATGCAAATCAAAACAACCCTGAGATTCCACCTCACACCAGTCAGAATGGCTAAGATTAAAAACTCAAGAAACAACAAGTGCTGGCGAGGATGTAGAGAAAGAGGAACACTCCTCCACTGTTGGTGGGATTGCAAAATTGTAAAACCGCTCTGGAAATCAGTGTGGTGGTTCCTCAGAAAATTGGGCATGTCACTTCCAGAGCACCCTGGCATACTACTCCTGGGCATATACCCAGAGGATTCCCCTGCATACAATAAAGACACATGCTCCACTATGTTTATAGCAGCCTTGTTTATAATAGCCAGAAATTGGAAGGAGCCTAGATATCCCTCAAAAGAGGAATGGATACAGAAAATGTGGTATATTTATACAATGGAGTACTACTGAGCAATTAAAGATAATGAACTCATGCAATTTGTAGGTAAATGGTTAGATCTGGAAAATATCATCCTAAGTGAGCTAACCCAATCACAAAAGAATACACATGAAATGCAATCACTGATAAGTGGATATTAATGAGCCCAGAAGCCCTAAATGCTCAAGGCACAATTAGCAAGTCAAATGACTCCCAAGAAGAGGAAAAAAAAGGACCCTGGGACTATAAAGATTGGATCCAGTATTGTAGACCTAGAACAGAGAAATCGTGTGTGGGGGGTAATGATTGGGGAATAGCTGGGGGGAGAGGAATTATGTGACATATGGTAGGGGGGAACTGGGAAAGGGAAAAGCTTTTGGAATGTAAACACAGAATATAGAAAATAAAATTTAAATAAAAAATAAAAAAATAAAAAAATAAAAAAACAATCAAAGATAATGCATAATGCAAAAAGCTTGTAACCCAAAACATCCAAGAAATCCAGGACACAATGAGAAGACCAAACCTAAGGATTATAGGTATAGATGAGAGGTAAGATTTACAACTTAAAGGGCCAGCAAATATCTTCTACAAAATTATGGACGAAAACTTCCCCAACCTAAAGAGAGAGATGCCCATGAATATACAAGAAGCCTACAGAACTCCAAACAGACTGGACCAGAACAGAAATACCTCCCATCACATAATAATCAAAACCCCTAATGTACTAAACAAAGAAAAAATATCAAAGGCAGCAAGAGAAAAAGGCCAAGTAACATATAAAGGAAGACATATCAGAATTACACCAGGCTTCTCACCTGAGACCATGAAAGCTAGATGATCCTGGGCAGATATCATGCAGACTCTAAGAGAACACAAATTTCTGCCAGAACTACTATACCCAGCAAAACTCTCAATCACCATAGATAGGGAAACCAAGGCATTCCATGACAAGAACAAATTTGCACGATATCTTTCCACAAACCCAGCCCTACAAAGGATAATAGGGGAAAAACACCAACACACGGAGGAAAACTACACCCCAGAAGAAGCAAGATAGAAACCTCCTCTCATCATACAAAAAAGAAGATAACCACTCAAATATAAAAAATAATTTCAAAAATGTCAGGAAGTAATAGTTACTATTCCTTAATATCTCTTAACATCAATGGACTCAATTCCCCAATAAAAATATATAGACTAACAGACTGGATAAAGAAACAGGACCCTACATTTTGCTGCATACAGGAAACACATCTCAGTGTCAAAGACAAACACTACCTGAGAGTAAAAGGCTGGAAGACAATTTTACAAGCAAATGGATGCAGAAAACAAGCCAAGTAGCCATTGTAATAACAGATAAAATTGACTTTCAACCTAAAGTCATCAAAAAAGACACTGAAGTCCACTACTTTCTGGTAAAGGCAAGATCCACCAAGAAGAACTCTCAATACTGAACATCTATGCTCCAAATGCAAGGGCACCCTCAATCACAAAAGAAACTTTACTAAAGCTCAAAGCACACACAATAATTGTGGGTGACTTCAACACTCCACTATCCTCAATAGAACGATCAGGAAACCAGAAACTAAACAGGGACACAGTGAAACTAATTGAAGCTTTTCACCAATAGGATTTAACAGATATGTATAGAACATTTCATCCTAAAGCAAAAGAATATTCCTTTTTCTCAGCACTACAAGGTACCTTCTCCAAAACTGATCATATAATTTGTCACAAGACATGTATCAAAAAATACAAGAAGATGGAACTAATCCCTTGCCTCATATCAGATCACTATGGAGTAAAAGTGGTTTTCAACAGCAAGAAAAACAACATGAAGCCCACATACACATGGAAACTGAACAAAACTCTACTCAATGACACATTGGTCAAGGAAGAAATAAAGAAAGAAATCAAAGACTTTTTAGAATTCAATGAAAATGAAGGTACGACCTACCCAAATCTTTGGGACACAATGAAAGCAATGCTAAGAGGAAAACTCATAGCCCTGAGTGCCTCCAAAAAGAAACTGGAGAGAGCATACATTAGCAGCTTAACAGCACACCTTAAAGCCCTGGAACAAAAAGAAGCTAATTCACCCAGGAGGAGAAGAAGAGAGGAAATCATCAAACTAAGGGCTGAAATCAATCAAATAGAAACAAACAAAGAGAACTATACAAAGAATCAACAAAACCAGGAACTGGACCTTTGTGAAAATCAAAAAGATAGATAAACCCTTAACCAGACTAACCAAAGGGCACAGAGACAATATTCAAATTAATAAAATTAGAAATGAAAAGGGGGATATAACAACAGAGACTGAAGAACTTCAAAAGATCATCAGATCCTACTACAAAAGTCTATACTCAACACAACTGGAGAATCTGGAGGAAATGGACAATTTCCTAGACAGGTACCAAATATCAAAATTAAATCTGGATCAATTAGATCTGATAAACAGTACCATAACCCCTAGGGAAATAGAAGGCTTTATAGAAAGCCTCCCAACCAAAACAAAGTACGGGACCAGATGGTTTTAGTGCAGAATTCAATCAGACCTTCAAAGAAGACCTAACACCAATACTCTTCAAACTATTCCACAAAATAGAAACAGAAGGGACACTGCCCAACTCATTGTATGAAGCCTTAATTACACTAATACCAAAACCACACAAAGATACAACTAAGAAAGAGAACTACAGTCAATTTCCCTTATGAATATCGATGCAAAGATACTAAATAAATTTCTTGCCAGCTGAATCCAAAGGCACATTAAAACAATCAATCACCATGATTAAGTAGGCTTCATCCCAGGAATGCAGGGATGGTTCAATATACGGAAATCCATCAATGTAATCTACTACATAAACAAAATAAAATAAAAAATAAACACATGATCATCTCATTAGATGCTGAAAAAGCATTTGACAAAACACAGCATCCTTTCATGCTAAAAGTCCTGGAAAGAACAGGAATTCAAGGCCCATACCTAAACATAGTAAAAGCAATATACAGCAAACCAGTAGCCAACATCAAAATAAATGGAGAGAAACTTGAAGCAATCCCACTAAAATCAGGGACTAGACAAAGCTGCCCTCTCTCTCCATATCTTTTCAATATAGTATTTGAAGTTCTAGTGAGAGCAATTAGACAACATAAGGAAGTCAAAGGGATATAAATTGGAAAGGAAGAAGTCAAACTATCATTATTTGCAGATGATATGATAGTATAATTAAGGGAACCAAAAAATTCCACCACAGAACTCCTACAGCTGATAAACAACTTCAGCAAAGTGGCTAGTTATAAAATCAACTCAAGTAAATCACTAGCCTTCCTGTACTCAAAGGACAAGCAGGATGAGAAAGATATTAGGAAAATAATACCCATCACAATAGCCACAAACAATATAAAGTATCTTGGCGTGACTCTAACCAAACAAGTGAAAGATCTATATGACAGGAACTTCAAGTCCTTGAAGAAAGAAATCGAAGAAGACCTTAGGAAAGGAAAAAATATTTCATGCTCTAGGATTGGCAGGATCAATATAGTAAAAATGGCCATCTTACCAAAAGCAATCTACAGATTCAATGCAATCCCCATCAATATCCCAAATCAATTCTTCATAGATCTAGAACAAGCAATTCTCAAATTCATTTGGAGTAACAAAAAGCCAGGATAGCTAAAACTATTCTCAACAATAAAAGGACTTCGGGGTGACTCAATATCCCTGACCTCAAGCAGTACTACAGAGCAATTGTGTTAAAAACTGCATGATATTGGAACAGCGACAGGCAAGTAGATCAATGGAATAGAATTGAAGATCCAGAAATGAACCCACAGAGTTATGGTCATTTGATCTTTGATAAAGGAGCTACAACCATCCAGTGGAAAAAAGATAGCCTTTTCAACAAATGGTGCTGGTTCAACTGGAGGTCAACATGCAGAAGAATGCAAATGGACCCACTCTTATCTCCTTGCACTAAGATCAACTCCAAGGGCATCAAGGACCTCCACATAAAACCAGACACACTGAAACTATTAGAAAAGAAACTGGGGAAGACCCTGGAGGACATGGGCATAGGGGGAAAGTTCCTGAACAGAACACCAATAGCTTATACTCTAAGATCAAGAATTGACAAATGGGACCTCTTAAAATTACAAAGTTTCTGTAAGGCAAAAGACACTGTCAGAAGGACCAAACAACAATCAACAAATTGGGAAAAGATTTTCACCAACCCCACATCCGACAGAGCGCTAATATCCAATATATACAAAGAATTCAAGAAGTTAGACCCCATTTATTAAAAAATGGAGTACAGAAGTAAACAAGGAATATTCACCAGAAGAAATTCAGGTGGCTGAGAAGCACCTTGAGAGAATTTCAACATCATTAGTCATCAGAGAAATGCAAATCAAAACAACCCTGAGATTCCACCTCACACCAGTCAGAATGGCTAAGATTAAAAACTCAAGAGACAACAGGTGCTGTCAAGGATGTGGAGAAAGAGGATCACCCCTCCATTGTTGGTGGGATTGAAAGATGGTACAACTGTTCTGGAAATTAGTATGGCGGTTCCTAAGAAAATTGGGCATGACACTTCCAGAGGACCCTGTCATATACCCAGAGGTTCTTTTTTTTTTTCTTTTTTTTTTTAATTTTTTTTTTATTTTCTATATTCTATGTTTACATTCCAAAGGCTTTCCCAGTTCCCACCCACCATAGTTCCCATAGTTCCTCTCCCCCCCCAACTGTTCCCCAATCATTCCCCCTCCCCCCTCGGTTTCTTTACTAAACTGGATGCAATCTTTCCAGGCCCAGGGTCCTCTCCTTTCTTCTTCTTCTTGGGAATCATTTGACTTGCTATTTGTGTCTTGAGTATTTAGGGCTTCTGGGCTCATTAATATCCACTTATCAGTGATTGCATTTCATGTGCATTCTTTTGTGATTGGGTTAATTCACTCAGGATGATATTTTCCAGGTCTAACCATTTACCTACAAATTGCATGAATTCATTATTTTTAATTGCTGAGTAGTATTCCATTGTATAAATATACCACATTTTCTGTATCCATTCCTCCTTTGAGGGATATTTGGGCTCCTTCCAATTTCTGGCTATTATAAACAAGGCTGCTATAAACCTAGTGGAGCATGTGTCCTTATTGCATGAAGGGGAATCCTCTGTGTATATGCCCAGGAGTGGTATGCCAGGGTCCTCTGGAAGTGACATGCCCAATTTTCTGAGGAACCGCCAAACTCATATCCAGAGCGGTTTTACCATTTTGCAATCCCACCAACAGTGGAGGAGTGTTCCTCTTTCTCCACATCCTTGCCAGCACTTGTTGTCTCTTGAGTTTTTAATCTTAGCCATTCTGACTGGTGTGAGGTGGAATCTCAGGGTTGTTTTGATTTGCATTTCCCTGATGACTAATGATGTTGAACATCTTTTAAGGTGTTTCTCGGCCATCCGAATTTCTTCTGGTGAAAATTCTTTGTTTAGCTCTGTGCCCCATTTTTTGATAGGGTTATTTGGTTCTTTGAGGTATAATTTCTTGAGTTCTTTGTATATATTGAATATTAGCCCTCTGTCGGATGTGGGGTTGGTGAATATCTTTTCCTACTTTGTTGATTGCTATTTTGTCCTTCTGACAGTGTCCTTTGCTTTGCAGAAACACATCTCAGTGTCAAAGACAAACACTGCCTTAGAGTAAAAGGCTGGAAGACAATTTTACAAGCAAATGGTCTCAGGAAACAAGCTGGAGTAGCCATTCTAATATCAGATAAAATTGACTTCCAACCTAAAATCATCAAAAGAGACTCAGAAGGTCACTTCTTGCTTGCCAAAGGGAAAATCCACCAAGAAGAGCTCTCAATACTGAACATCTATGCTCCAAATGCAAGGGCACCCTCCTTCGTAAAAGAAACCTTACTAAAGCTTAAAGCACACATTACACCTAACACAATAATTGTGGGTGACTTCAACACTCCACTCTCCTCAATGGACCGATCAGGAAAGCAGAAACTAAACAGGGACACAGTGAAACTAATTGAAACTCTGGACCAATTGGATTTAACAGATATATATATATATATATAGAACATTTCATCCTAAAGCTAAAGAATATACCTTTTTCTCAGCTCCACATGGTACCTTCTCCAAAATAGACCATATAAGACAGATGTCAACAAATACAAGAAGATAGAGCTAATCCCATGCCTCCTATCAGATCACCATGGAGTAAGAGTGGTCTTCAATAACAACAAAAACAACAGAAAGCCCACATACACATGGAAACTGAACAATACTCTACTCAATGACACCTTGGTCAAGGAAGAAATAAAAAAAGAAATCAAAGACTTTTTAGAATTCAATGAAAATGAAGGTACAACCTACCCAAATCTATGGGACACAATGAAAGCAGTGCTAAGAGGAAAACTCATAGCTCTAAGTGCATCCAAAAAGAAACTGGAGAGAGCATATACTAGCAGCTTAATGGCACACCTTAAAGCCCTGGAAGAAAAACAAGTTAATTCACCCAGGAGGAGTAGAAGACAAGAAATCATCAAACTCAGGGCTGAAATCAATCAAATAGAAACAAAGAGAACCATACAAAGAATCAACAAGACCAGGAGCTGTTTCTTTGAGAAAATCAACAAGATAGATAAACCCTTAGCCAGACTAACCAAAGGACACAGAGACAGTATACAAATCAACAAAATTAGAAATGAAAAGGGAGACATAACAACAGAAACTGAGGAAATTCAAAAGATCATCAGATCCTACTACAAAGGTCTATACTCAATACAACTGGAGAATCTGGAGGAAATGGACAATTTCCTAGACAGATATCAAATACCAAAATTAAATCAGCATCAAGTAGATCAGCTAAATAGTCCCATAACCCCTAAAGAAATAGAAGGGGTTAAAGAAAGCCTCCCAACCAAAAAAAGTACGGGACCAGATGGTTTTAGTGCAGAATTCTACCAGACCTTCAAAGAAGACTTAACACCAATACTTTTCAAACTATTCCACAAAATAGAGACAGAAGGGACACTGCCCAACTCATTTTTCGAAGCCACAATTATGCTAATACCTAAAACACAAAATGATCCAACAAAGAAAGAGAACTACAGGCCAATTTCTCTTATGAATATAGATGCAAAAATACTAAATAAAATTCTTGCTAACCGAATCCAAGAGCACATCAAAATGATCATCCACCATGATCAAGTAGGCTTCATCCCAGGGATGCAGGGATGGTTCAATATACGGAAATACCCAGAGGTTCTTAACACACTTTTTCTGTAGCAGTGCTTGAGGTCCAGTATATTTATTCACTCAGAAGTTATTTTACAGTTGAAAATACTTTTAGATATCCTGTGATATTTGTTATTATAGATAATTGCTCTTTCTAATTCTATAAAGAACTGATTTGGGATTTGTATGGGGATTGAAATGAATCTGTATATTGCTTTTGGCATGTTGGCCATTTTTGCTATATTCATTTGGCCAATCCACGAGCATGGAACATTTTTCCATTTTCTGAGGGCTTCTTAAATTGCCTTCTTCAGAGACCTAAAATTGTTGTCATATAGATATTTCACTTGTTTGGTTGGAGTCACAACAAGATACTTTATATTGTTTGTGGCTATTGTGAAAGGTGTCATTTCTCTAGTTTCTTTCTCAGCCTGCTTATCCTTTGAATTTAGGAAGTCTACTGATTTTCTTAAGTTGATTTTATAACCAGCCACTTTACTGAAGTTGTTTATCAGCTTTAGGAATTCTCTGGTGGAGTTTTTTTTTGGGGGGGGGTTACTTAAGCATACTATCATATCTGTGAATAGTGATAGTGACTTCTTCCTTTCCAAGTTGTATCCCTTTGACCTTATTTTGTCTAATTTCTCTAGCTAGAACTTCAAGGACTATATTGAAAAGATATTGAGAGAGAGGACAGCCTTGTCTAATCCCTGATGTTACTGGGATAGCTTCTAGCTTCTCTCCATTTAGCTTGATGTTGGCTGTATATTGCTTTTGCTGTGTTTAGGTAAAACACAGTTTGGGCCTTGAATTCCTCTTCTTTCCAAGACTTTTAGCATGAAAGGATGCTGAATTTTGTCAAAAGATTTCAGCATCTAATGAAATGACCACGTGTTTTTTCTTTGAGTTTGTTTATGTAGTGAATGACATTGATGGACTTCTGTATATTGAACCATCCCTGCATCCCTGGGATGAAGCCTACTTGATCAGGGTGAATGATAATTTTGATGTGTTCTTGGATTCGGTTGGCCAGAATTTTATTGAGTATTTTTGCATTGCTAGTCAATAGTGTTTGTCTTTGATACTGAGGTGTGTTTCCTGTATGCAGCAAAATGTAGGGTCCTGTTTAAGTATCTAGTCTGTTAGTCTATGTCATTTTATTGGGGAATTGAGTCCACTGATGTTAAGTGATATTAAGGAATCGTGATTATTCCTGTTATTTTTGCATTGCTATTCATTAGTGTTTGTCTTTGACACTGAGGTATGTTTCCTATATGCAGCAAAATGTTGGGTCCTGTTTATGTATCCAGCCTGTTAATCTATTTCTTATTATTGGGGAATTGAGTCCATTGATGTTAAGAGATATTACGGAATAGTCATTATTACTTCCTGTTATTTTTTATGTTATTTTTATATTTGAGTGGTTATCATTTTTTGGGTTTGATGAAAGAAGGTTACTGTCTTGCTTTTTCCAGGGTGTAGTTTCCCTCATTTTATTGGCGTTTTCCACCTATTGTCCTTTGTAAGGCTGGGTTTGTGGACAGGTACTGTGTAAATTTGTTTTTATCATGGAATATCTTGGTTTCTCCCTCTATGGTGATTGAGAGTTTTGCTGGTTATAGTAGTCTTGGGTGGCATTTGTGGTCTCTTAGAGTCTGCATGAGATCTGCCCAGGATCTTCTAGCTTTCATGGTCTCTGGTGAGAAGTCTGGTGTAATTCTGATAGGTCTTCCTTTATGTTACTTGGCCTTTTTCTCTTACTGCCTTTGATATTCTTTCTTTGTTTAGTACTTTTGGGGTTTTGATTATTATGTGACAGTAGGTATTTCTGTTCTGGTCTAGTCTGCTTGGAGTTCTGTAGGCTTCCTATATGTTCATGCGCATCTCTCTTTCAGGTTAGGGAAGTTTTCTTCCACAATTTTGTTGAAGATATTTGCTGGCCCTTTAAGTTGTAAATCTTCACTCTCATCTATACCTATAATCCTTAGGTTTGCCCTTCTCATTGTATCCTGGAACTCCTGGATATTTTGGGTTACAAGCTTTTTGCATTTTGCATTTTATTTGACTGTAGAGTCAATGTTTTCTATGGTATCTTCAGAATCTGAGATTCTTTTCTCTATCTCTTGTGTTCTGTTGTTGATATATGCATCTATGGCCCCTGATTTCTTCCCAAGGTTTTCTACCTCCAATTTTGTCTCCCTTTGTGATTTCTTAGTTGTTTCTACTTCGGTTTTTTGATCCTGGATGGTTTTGCTCAGCTCCTTCACTTGTTTGTTTGTGTTTTCCTGCAATTCTTTAAGAGATTTTTTGTTTCCTTTTTCATGACTTCTGCCTGTTGACTCAATTTCTCCTGCATTTCTTTAAGTGATTTTTGTGTTTCCTTTTTATTGGCTTCTACCTGTTGACCCATTTGCCTTGATTTCTGTTAGTGACATTCCTACATTTGCCTTTTGCCATCTGGTTATCTCTGGAATTAGTTGGTCTTGTTGTCACTGGCTTGTGTTTCAACCTCCTGTGAGCCTGGAATTGTCAGATCTCTCTGTTGTCCAGGAGCCAACATGGCAGAGCGCCCCTTCCCAAAGTTAGAAGAGATGGCTCCAAACTGAGGATCTCTATTGCCTCGATCCACTCTGGATGCAGGCTGTGATGGCTGTCTCCTCCTCACAGGCTCCTGGGTGTATAGCTGGCCTTCTTCACTGTGAACAGTGGCTGAGGGCGCTCCTGGTTCAGAGGCAAAACTTGAAGGCCCCACCAGAGGCCTCGAATGGATCCTCTGCTCTGCAGGGCCGGGCTCATGTGTGTAGGCTGCCTCATCCAAGCTGGCTGCCTGGTGTACAGCTGGCTTCCTGCACTGACTGGAGATGGTGTGCTGTGGCTGAGGGTGTTCCTGATCCAGAGGCAGAAACCAGAAGGCTCTTGCCAGAGGCCTCCGGACTGTATCCTCCACTCTGCAGGGCCAGACTCACGTGTGCAGGCTGCTTCTTCCTAGCTGGCTGCTGGGTGTATAGCTGACCAGGAGCATCTCCTGCACTGCTTGGAGATGATGCACTGCGGCTGAGAGTGTCCCTGATCCAGAGGCGGAATCTGGAAGGCTCTCCCTGAACCTCATTTTCAATAGGATTATTTGTTTCTCTGGAGTCTAACTTCTTACACTTTGTATTCTTTGAGTCTCTATCAGATATAGGACTGGTAAAGATTTTTTCCCAATCTGTTCATTGCTGTTTTGTCCTATTGACAGTGTCCTTTTCCTTACAGAAGGTAAGCAATTTTATGATTTCCCATTTATCAATTCTTGATCTTAGAGCATAAGCTATTGGTGTTCTACTCAGGAAATTTTTCGCAGTGCCCATGTGCTCCAGGTTTGTCATACTTTCTCTTCTATTAGATTCAGTGTATCTGGTTTTATATGGAGGTTCTTGATCCACTTAGACATGAGCTTTGTACAGGGAGAGAAGAATGGATCAATTTGCACCCTTCTACATGTTGACTGTCAGTTGACCCAGCACCATTTGTTGAAATGCCGTTTCTTTTTGTTTTGTTTTGTTTGTTTTGTTTTGTTTTGTTTTTGTAGTGGATGGTTTTAGCTCCTTTGTCAAATATTAAGTGACCATAGGTGTGTGGGTTCATTTCTGGGTCTTCAATTCTATTCCATTGATCTACTGCTTGTCATTCTACAAATACCATGCAGTTTCTTTTCTTGATATTAGAAATGTTCCATTTCATTATTATTATCTTTATTAGATATATTCTTTATTTGCATTTTAAATGTTGTCCCTGTCCTGGTTTCCCCCCCCCCAATGTCTTATAACCCATCTTCCTTCCCCCTGTTCCCCAATCAACCCTATCCAGCTTCCCTATCCTGGTATTCCCCTACACTGTGGCATTGAGCCTTCCCAGGAACAGGGGCCTCTCCTCCCTTTGATGTCTAACAAAGCCATCATCTGCTGCCTATGTGTCTGGAGCCAGGGGTCCCCCCATGTGTTCTCTTTGGCTGATAGTTTAGTCCCTGGGTTCTCTGAGAGAAATGGTTGGCTCATATTGTTGTTCCACCTATGGAGCTGTAAGCCCCTTCAGCTCCTTTGGTCCTTTCTCTAGCTCCCCCACTGGGGACCCTGTGCTCAGTTCCATGGCTGGCTGAGAGTGTCCTCCTCTGTATTTGTCATGTGCTAGCAGAGCATCCCACCTATAAACAGTTCTGGTCAGTAAGTACTTGTGGACATTGATAATAGTGTCTGGGTTTTATAACTGTATATGTGGTGGATCACTAGGTGGGGTAGTCTCTGGATAGTTTTTCCCTCAGTCTTTGCTCCTCACTTTGACTCTGTATCTCCTTCTGTGGGTATTTTGTTCCCCCTTCTTTTCTTTTTATTTTTTTTATTTTTTTATTTATTGGATATATTCTATATTTACAATTCATTTCCCATTTTCTGGTTCCCCACCCCAAAGGTCCCACATGCCCTTTTCCCTCCCCCTGCTCCCTCATCCACCCCCTCCCACCTCACTGTTCTTGTACTCCCCCAAAATGATGTTTTGGTCCATTCTAGCACCAGTGTCCACTCCTTTCTTCTTGTGAGACATCACTTGATATGTGATTTATGTCTTTGGTGTTCCAAGATTCTAGGCTAATATCCACTTATCAGTGACTGTATACCATGGGTATTCTTTTGAGACTGGGTCACCTCACTTAGTATGACGTTCTCCAGCTCCATCCATTTCTCTAAGAATTTCATGAATTCATTGTTTCTAATGGCTGAATAGTACTCCATTGTGTATATATACCACATTTGTTGTATCCATTCCTCTGTTGAGGGACATCTGGGTTCTTTCCAGCTTCTGGCTATTATAAGGCTTCTATGAACATAGTGGAGCATGTATCCTTATTGCATGCTGGTGAATCTTCTGGGTATATTCCCAGGAGTGGTATGGCTGGTTCCTCAGGAAGTATCACGTCCAGTTTTCTGAGGAACCGCCATACTGATTTCCAGAGTGGTTGTACCAGCTTTCATTCCCACCAGCAGTGGAGGAGTGTTCCTCTTTCTCCACATCCTCGCCAACACCTGATGTCTTCTGAGTTTTTAATCTTAGCCATTCTGACTGGTGTGAGGTGAAATCTCAGGGTTGTTTTAATTTGCATTTCCCTAATGACTAATGATGTTGAACATTTTTTAAGGTGTTTCTCAGCCATCCGAATTTCTTCAGGTGAAAAGTCTCTGTTTAGCTCTGTACCCCATTTTTGGATAGGTTTGGATATTTGGTTTTCTGGGGTATAACCTCTTGAGTTCTTTGTATCATTGGAAATTAGCCCTCTGTTGGATGTGGGGTTGGTGAAGATTTTTTCCCAATTTGTTGGTTGCCGGTTTATCCTTTTGACAGTGTCTTTTGCCTTACAGAAACTTTGTAATTTTATGAGGTCCCATTTGTCTATTCTTGCTCTTAGAGCATAAGCAATTGGTGTTCTGTTCAGGAATTTTTCCCCTGAGCCAATGTCCTCAAGGGTCTTCCCCAGTTTCTTTTCTATTAGTTTTAGTGTGTCTGGTTTTATGTGGAGGTCCTTGATCCACTTGGAGTTGAGCTTATATTCTTCCTTCTTCTTGGGCATCATTTTATATGTAAGTTGTTTCTTGAGTATTCCAAGCTTCTGGGCTAATATCCACTTATCAGTGAGTGCATACCATGTGTATTCTTTTGTGATTGGGTCTAGTACTGCTTTCATTCTGTCACATACGTTTGGATAGGTTATGTCATCATTTTCATTGAATTCCAGGAAGTCTATAATTTCCTTTTTTTAAAAAATTTATTCTCTGAACAAGTCATCATTGAGTAGAGACTTGTTCAGTTTCCACATGTATATTAAATGGGATTTCTTTTTTTTATGTTGTTATTGAAGACCAGCCTTAGGCCATGGTAATATGATAGAATGCATGGGATTATTTCAATTTTATTATATAAGTTGAGACCTTTATTTGTGCCCAATTATATGGTTAATTTTGGAGAATGTACCACAACATGCTGAGAAGGTGGATTCTTATGTTTTAGTGTGAAATGTTCTGTAGATATTTATTAAATCCATTTGGTACATAATCTCTTTTAGTTTCACTATGTTTCTGTTTAGTTTCTGTTTCAACTACCTGTAAATTAGTGAGAGTGGGGTGTCGAAATCTTCCACTATTATTTTATGGGGTTCAATGTGTGTTTTGAGCCTTGGTAAATTTATTTTATGTGTGTACTTTGCATTTGGGGCACAGATGTTCAGAATTAAAATTTTCACTTGGTGGATTTTTTCTTTGATGAATACAAAGTGTCCTTTCTCATCTTGCTTGATAACTTTTGGTTGAAAGTCTATTTTACTGAATAGTAAGATGGCAACTTCTGCTTTTTTGGGGGGGGGGCGGTCTATTTGCTTGGAAGAACTTTTTCTAGCCTTTTACTCTGAAGTAGTGTCTGTCTTTGTTATTGAAGCTTGTTTCTTATATTCAGCACAGTGCTGGAACATGTTTGTGTATCCATTCTGCTTATATCTTTTAATAAGTGAGTTGAGTCCATTACTATTGAAAGATATTAAAGAGAGATGATTGTTAGTTCCTGTTATGTTTGTTTTTCTAGGTGGCATTATGTACATATGGTTCTCTCCTTTTTGCTTTGATGTGATAGGCTTAATATCTTGTCTTTCCTTTGTTTTAGGTACCCTCCCTATGTTAGAGTTTTCCTTCTAGGATCCTGTGGAGGGCTAGATTGGTAGATAGAATCAGTTGAATTTGGTTTTGTACCGTAATATTTTGGTTTCTCTGTCTATGGTGATTGAGATTTTTCTGGGTATATTAGCCTAGGCTGGCATTTGTATTTTCTTAGAATCTGCATCTCTGACCATGCTCTTTTGGCTTTCCTAGTCGCAGTTACGAAGTCTGTTGTACTTCTGATACGTCTACCTTTGTATGTTACATGGCCCTTTTCCCTTATAGCTTTTAATGTTTTTCTTTGTTCTGTTCATGTCTTGATTATTGTGTGATATGAGAATTTTCTTTTCTTATCCTATTTTTTTGGTATTCTATTGGCTTTTTGGACATTTGTGGCCATTTCTTTCTTTAGGTTGGGGAAATTTTCTTTATGATTGTGTTGAAGATATTTTCAGGTCCTTTGAGTTGGGAATCTTTGTTCTCCTCTATTCCAGTTATACTTAGATTTGGTCTTTTAATTGAGTCCTGTATTTCCTGGATATTTTGAGTTCAGTGGTTTGTTGTTGTTGTTGTTGCTGCTTGTTTGTTTGTTTGCTATTTTTTATTTTTTTTTATTTTCTATATTCTTTGTTTACCCAAAGGCTTTCCCCTTTCCCAGTTCCCCCCTCACCATATGTCCCATAAATCCTCTTCTCCCCCTCACCCCCCCATTCCCCAATCACCCCTCCCCCTACCATTTCTCTGTTCTGGTACTCTCCTACAAAACTGGATCCAGGCTTTTTGGTACCAGGGTCCTCTCCTTCCTTCTTCTTGGGAATCTTTTGATTTGCTAATTGTGCCTTGAGTATTCAGAGCTTCAGGGCTCATTAATATCCACTTATCAGTGATTTCATTTCATGTGTTAACAACTACTGTTTGGCATTAAAAATAAACCATGATAGAAGTCACAGTTGGGGATTCTCAAAAGTATTCATATGGTATAACTTCAATGGAATATTTTCAGGTACAATGAAAAATGGAGTAATGCCATTTGAAGAAAAATTATGTAACTGGAAATAGTCTTATAAATTCATGTCATGAAAAGTATCATCTCTTTTCTCTCATTCATGGTTACAACATTTCACATAGATACAAATAGTTAAATATTTATGCATGACATGAATAAAATAATGAAGCTTTGCAGGGGAACAAAGATAACTAACAAGAGGGGATGAATGTGGAGGAAATGGGAAGATAGCTGCTTAAAGTATGTAATTAATACTGTTTAAAAATGTCCTTATGTTACCCAGTACCATGAAATAATGACTGATTATAAAACAGTGGGAAACATTAATTTCTAGCATTTGGCTTTCTTGTGGTCTTAATTGAAATGTACAGAAATATACTTAAAGATAGTCAATTGTTATTAATTCTTGAGTTTCAAGGAGATAAGAAAAAAAGAATAATATTCTTTCATAGGAAAATTGTTCTGAATTGTTGAAAATTCAATTACTCACTTTACTTCTAGACTGAATATGAGTGCGTCTCAGCTGAACTATGTGAGAAGCTGTATGCATGAATGAAGCCTTTAAAAAATTAAGCCTTCAGCCTATGTACCACTTTATAACAATCATACATGTGTGTAATGTATCTTGGTCATATTCATTTTCCGTTGCTTCCATCAAGATATCTCCACCTAACTTCACATACTTTTCCAACTTATAGGATCCAGTTAATGCTGCCAATGTGTACATGTGTATACGGTTATCCACTGGCACATGGCCATTCTATCAATCGTTGGCCTTCCCTCAGGAAAAAGTGATTATCCCTCCCTATACAGCAATCAATTATTATTAGCGCTTTAGCTCTTAGTGTAGTCTTGGTATCCACTCTGCCATCATTTTACTTCTTTTTAATTGTCTTGATCATCTAAAGGTTTTGTGTTTGTGGCCATGGCTGTGTGTTATACATGCAGCCATAGTTCATGGTGTACAACAGCTATGCCATGTTTCGAGTTCATCCTTTTACATCATTGCATCTTCTGGCTCTTATACTCTTTCCTTGAGTACACCATGAGTCTTTAGTGGTGGTAGTAGTGGGGTTATTGTATATATACCATCTATGGTTGAACACTTACAGTCATATATTGTCAGAATTTTGAAAAGTTATTATTTATGCATGGATTAGTAATTAGCCTCTGAAGTAAAATTATTGTCTTTTTGATGAGAAATGAAAATAGCTAGAAAGTAGCTTGGCAGTATGATCATTAGAAAAACTGTCCATAAGTTCTTAGCTAGGGTCAATGACTTCCATAAAAATGGGAAATGACTGTGTTTTCTGTACCAGGCATGAATTCCTTTCCATGGGCCATGTATCAAATACAACCAGTTGATTATACACATAAAATAGCCCTCTCCCAAATTCAGGCCCATCCCTAATTTCCTGACTTCTATATGTACTTCATACAAAACATGTAAAACATGAAACTTGAATGTAAGATATATATATACATATATATGTATATATATATATATACATATATATATATATATATATATGAAGGAGAGCATGTAATGTATGTCTTCTGGAGCTTCAATTATGTCACTTAGTATAATTTTTCCAGTTCTATTCATTTACCTACAAATTTATGACACAGTTTTTAAACAGCTAAATAATACTCCATTGTATGTATGCATATATTTATGTATGTATATATATATATATATATATTATATGTGCATATATATCATATTTTCATTATCAGTCAGTTGATGGGCATATAGGCTATTTCCAATTTCTGGCTGTTACAAATAAAGTGGCAGGGAACATGAACTTGCATGTATATCTATATTAAGAAATAAAGTCTTTGGGGATGTTCAAGAGTGATATATCTGGGTCATATGCTAATTCTATTTCATTTTGAATTATTAATGATCATTTTATTCTAGGATTAAAGTTCTAAATTAAATATTTATTAGCAGTTCACATTTGAATATAGTTTTTCCATAGTGATTAATTCCTAAAACTCACCTCAATCAAGCCTTAAACCCCACTGAATTTTTTAAGTAACCTTGAATCCATTTGTAAAATGTCAGTGTACAGAGGTTTCACTTAAGATATCACTTTTTATTAAATAAATGTCATTTTAATCTAACTACCATTTTTAAGGTACAAAGTAGAAGGGACTCGGGGTGTAGAATGTTATACTAGAAAAATATTATAGAAACTAAAATACTGAAGAAAAAAATCTGAGTTTTTTTTTTAATAATCTTGAAACATTTTGTAGATAATCATTATAGGTATAAGACCTAACTGTGGTTATGTGTATTTTCAGTTTTTTATTATGTTTTCTCTTTTAAATGAGATCATGACATTTTTGCTTTTGCCTTCATGATTGCCTTATCCAGAATCCTTCACAGGTTTTTGCTAAGACTAGAGAAATCATCTTTCTTTTTGTAATATAACTGAAACTGTGAATAGAAGTTTAAAAATACCATGCCCAGAACTTGTGTGACAAAAGAGTTCAAATAGTGGAATAGAGATATGAGAGATAGGTTAAAATATCACTGACATTTTTCTGAGCATTCTAGAAGACCAATCAGTGTTACCTTATTATGTGAACCAATTCATTTTGCAACAATATTTATTCTAGGTATACATTAATTTTAGCTTAGTATCTTGAATCATATACTGATGAATTTTAAACTAATGATTTGTGCTATAAAATATTGAATTGTGAATATATACTTTTATTGAATTTTCACTATAATCCTCTCTAAGGAAGATTGTACTTACCTTTAATAAGTTTACTAATAATCTTACAAGTGAAAAGGAATGCAGTTGTTCAGCCTACTAACACTTCTGTTTTTACAAATGGTATAAGAAACCCATTGAACTAAAATTAAACCCATTAATATAAATACAGTTATGTGCTACCTAGGCATGAATAGACTACTTTTTATTTCCAAAGCATGTTGGGAAAATGTTTATATTTTCTGTTTTCATGTGCATTGTTTTCTTTTTTGTATGTATTTTAATTGAAAATAAATTCTTCTCTCATACAAATCCCCACATTTCTTCCTACACTATTCCTCCCAGCTCCCCTCATCTGCGTTCTCTCCCAGATCCACACCTCCTTTTTTTTTCATCTTCATAAAAGAGCAGATCTCCAAGGGACTAAAGCCACACAGGACAAAACAAGATACAATAAGTTAAGATGAATGCTCTCATATTGAGGCTGTACAAGGCAACAAAATAGAAAGAAAGGAATCTCAAAAGTAGGCAAAAGGGTCAGAGATACACCTTCTCCCACCTGTTAGGTATCTAACAAAACACCAAGCTAGCAGCTCTACCATACATGCAGAGGACAATGATATAGAACCATCAAAGCCCCATTGTTGTTGTTTCAGACCCCATGAATCCAATGAGTCCTGTTTACTTGATTCAATGAGCCTAGTTCTCCTGGTTTTCTCCATTCTTTCTGACTTCTAAAACCTTTCCTCCCAGTCTTCTGGAGAGGTCCCCAATCCACGAATGGAGAGACCCAATGGAGGCACCCACCCAATTTAGAGTTTCCCTATGTATAATGTCTTGTCCATATCCAAACAATGAGTAGCTAGAACTTGATAATTTATTGATATGATAATTATCTGCTAACAGACTTTACATTGAACTTTAAAAATATTGAATCATAACTGCAAAATATATAAGAATACAAAATATTAGCCCAGCAAACATTTCCCAACAAATATGTATCATGTTTAGTGAAGATAATTGTGTGTGTATACATGCATATGTGTGTATACATATATACTAGCTATAGAATTGAAAATATATTTGTTTTGTATTTACTGTGCTTCATTTTTCCATGATATAAAATTTTCTAAAAATAATTATAGGCAATCAGCTATGTTTTATCTGTATTTTAACAAACCTGTCAAGATCAAGTTCTAATTCTGAAAAGTTATGATGGATAAATTGAGGACATAGAGACCTAGAAATCCGTATAGTACCTCAGCATTAGGGTCCACAAATTTGCTTCTAGGAGAATTTTAAAATATTTATTATTCATAAAATTCAGAATTGTTTTATTTTTCTAAACTTCATTATAAAAATTGTTGCAAGAAAGAGTCCTTACAGAATTTTCATAGTAAGGACAATATGTGGTTATCATGTCTCTTTAATTTTTTGTCTCATTGTAATTTATATTATTGCTATGAAATCACATGGAAAGTGTGTAACTTTTCTTGTGATTCCAATTTATATATATTTCTCTAAACCCATTTAAACCTAAGGTTCTCCACCTATGGATCTTAACCCAAAAAGGATTTGCATATCTGATATTCTGTATATCAGATATTTAAATTATGATTCACAATAGTAGCAATTTTGTATTTATGAGGTAGCAAGGAAAGCACTTTTATAGTTAGTGGGGGTCACCATATCATAAAGAACTGTTTTAAAGGGTAACAGATTTACAGAGGTGGAGAACCACTGTATTATACAATAAGGGAAATCTTTATTTTTAGATTTTAAAAAGACGTTTTTGACACATGACTCTTATAGTTGTGTGAAGGATGAAACTGTATTATGAAAATGAGAAGCAATTTATGGAGGTAGTTTGACTTTTAATAATTATTCCTAGAATTTTTCTTGTATGCAGTAATTCGAACACTATTATATAATTTTTCAGTTTGTAAAAAGAAATACTGAAAAATTTCCCTGTCCTTTTTATACTCTAGTAAGTTGAGTTGTTCTTAAATTAACATTTTTAGTTTATGTAGCTAAAGCATGTTTAGTCAATAATTATCTAAAAGCTATGTATGCATCTATGTGTGTCCTTACATTTAACTAAGGAAGCCCTGAAATTGGAACTAAAAATAGAAAGCACATGGATATGAGCTCATCGTGCCATAATGAGATGGGCTTAGAGATTGCAGAGTACTTTACTTTCACAATATGCAAATTGTGTACAATGCCAGATGCAGAAGCACTGATCCAATTGCCAAGTTCTATGGAGGGCATGGTGATTCATTCACGAATTATCACATATTTAGATACTCAGGAATTAGCAGTCTGTTTAGGGCTGCCTGCACACAGGGTTTGCTGTGGACTATTATGATGTTCCAGCACCTGGAATGAGAATGCAACCTTAAAATCTATGTAAGCCTACCATGTTATTAGATTTGGCTAACACCAATATATAACAGAGTATGCTTATGTGTTTGTAAATAGTGCATGTGTTTACTCATGAAACACAGAATCCACTAAATTCAAAGAGCAGTTTGAACTCAGTGTAAATTCTCACCTCTTCCCACATTTGTATTTATAGATTATTATTTGACAACTTTGTCTATACAAGAAAATTTGTAACATTTATATTCATGAAGTATCTAATATTAAACTCTACATCACATCTAATATATTCTTTCCCACTTGGTATATTATGTTTATTTATTTAGTAAATAATATCTGATAACTTGCAAGAAGCCTAAAAACAGGATGTTGAGAAAAATAAAATAAATGAGATTGCACCTTTGAAGTGCCAAACAGTAATGAATATGTAAAAAACCTACATATATATGTATATATAGTATATATACATATATATGTAGGTTTTTTATATATATTATATATTATATAAAGGAAGGCAAGCCAAAGTTATGTGGAATAGATGACAAAAGTCCCAACATCTTTTTCAATATAAATAAAATACAATTACCACATAGGTATGATCATTCATTGACACATTGCCTACATGCTCCACTATGTTTATAGCAGCCTTGTTTATAATAGCCAGAAATTGGAAGGAGCCCAGATATCCCTCAAAGGAGTAATGGATACAGAAAATGTGGTATACTTATACAATGGAATACTACTCAGCAATTAAAAATAATGAATTCATGCAATTTGTAGGTAAATGGTTAGATCTGGAAAATATCATCCTAAGTGAGTTCACCCAATCACAAAAGAATACACATGAAATGCAATCACTGATAAGTGGATATTAATGAGCCCAGAAGCCCTAAATACTCAAGGCACAATTAGCAAGCCAAATGATTCCCAAGAAGAAGAAAGGAGAGGTCCCTGGGCCTGAAAAGATTGGATCCAGTTTTGTAGACCCAGAACAGAGAAATTGTGTGTGTGTGGGTGATTGGAGAATAGTTGGGGGGAGAGGACTTATGGGACGTATGGAGGGGGGGAACTGAGAAAGGGGAAAGCCTTTGGAATGTAAACAAAGAATATAGAAAATAAAAATTTAAAAAAAAATCTGTCATTCTGTAACAAGTTTAAGTAATATAGAAATATGATCACAAACAAAGGCTAGGGCTCAGAGGTTTGTATCCTATTCTTATAAAAATTAGTACTATTTTGACTAAATATGTGTCATATATTGTTGGAATTTAAAGGACTGGAAAATGATAACAGTGTGTAGGCTAGACCCTTGTGAAATATAAAGCCTTTAATAACCCTTCTAAGTTTCAAAATTTATTCAAAATGTATAAATATTTTAGATCTGTGATAACATTTTCGATTGAAAGGATAAAGGCTGCAGGTTGGAAAGGTCCCTAGCATCCTTTCCCACCTCCCCTCCTGTGGAGAAGCTGAGGCAAGACTGGCCACCACTGTGTCGGCCCTGTATGTACATATGTATGTATGTACATATATACATACGTATGTGATGCTGTGCGCCAATGGAATACACATGTGATGCTGTGCATAATCCTGGCGTGACCCTGTGCATGGCGGCCATGTAGGCAGAAATGACTTAACCAGGTCCCATCCGGCCTCTGTGGGAGGCTGATTGGTTCTCAAAGAGCACGGGCTCGAATGGTTTGAATTGATTGGCTTAGAAGGTATGGAGTGGCTTGTATAGGCGGGCTTTGCTGTAAATCTATAAAAGCAGTCATATTCCCGCACCCAGTGTTCACTTTCCTCTACCCCATGTGGGAGATGGCCGTGGCCCCAGAGCTCTTGTATTAAAACCTCTTGCTTTTTGCATCGACTGTTTCTTGTGAGTGATTGGGGTGACAGCTTCCGAGGCTTGGGGTGCTGGGGTGCCCCCATTTTTCTTTTGGGTCCTACAGGATGATTTTTTTTATTTCCCAGGAGAATAATTTTGAGAATCAGACTGTGTATAGTAAGAGTATAATTAAGATATTTCAATGCCCCTATGCAGCCTGGACTGTATGGTTTCTTAAAATGGTCACCTATTTTTCTAGGATATTTACCAGCACCTCTGGCATCTACTCAATAGGTAAGAGGAGCATTCCCCACACATAATCACACCACTATGGGCTACTAAATCCATCTATAAACATTGACCAGGTCTACTTGGGGGATAATTGAACTTGTCAGAGTTTCTCTGGTTTACACAAAATTCAATCTACATTAAGTTAGTAATTGCAGAAGCTTAGTAATGTGCACCTAGTGATTTGTTATATTATTCTCAATACTTCAGGAGGTTGTTAAGCCTTCTATAACAAAAACTGAATAACTTCAAATGAACTATGCTAGAGAACATTATTCTGATAAATTTAGTTTTTGAATTAAAGGATGTTGGTAAAGGTAACCTAAGTCAATACTTAAGCCTATTAGTAATGATGCTAATGAGTTCAGAAGGTCAACATCTGAAATGATTTTGTGCAGAGAGAAAGTGATTAATTTTATATGCTCTATATATCATTATCAACATTCATTCATTAAACATATACAAAGCCCCAGGTACCAGGGAAACAAGAGGTTCCCAGGACCCAACAGAGATGACATTAGCCAAAATACCCAACAGAGGGCAGATAAGGCTGATAAAAGACCACCTCCAGTATATAGGCACAGTCCACAGTTGAGGGATGGAGCCTACCCATCTCAAAATTTTTAACTCGGAATATCCTGTCTAAAAAAAATGCAAGAACAAAAATTGAGTAGAGATTATAGGAAAGGCCATCCAGAAACCTCCCCACCTTAGGATCCATCCCATCTGCAGACACCAAAGCCTGACATTATTGCTTATGCTAAGATGTGCTTGAAGACAGGACCCTGGTAAAACTGTGCTCTGAGAGGCTCCACAAGCATTTGATTAAGGCAGTGCAGATACTCATAGGCAACCATGCAACTGAACCCAAGGGCCCTAATGGAAGAGTTAGGGAGAGGACTTAATTTGCTGAAGGGGATTGGAACCCCTTAGAAAGAACAGCAATATCAACTAACCAGATACCCCAAAGTTCCCAGGGACTAAATCACCAACCAAAGTTTACACATGGATAGGTCCCTGGCTCCAGCTACATATGTAGCAGAGGATTACTTTATCTGGCATCAATGGGAGAGGATGTCCTTTGTCCTGTGGAAGTTTGATGCCCCAGTATGGGCTGGGGTGCTAGAGGAGTCAGGTGGGGGTTGGGGGAGCACCCTCTTAGAGGTAAAGTGGAAGGGGATGGAATGAGGGCTTTGCAGAGTGGAGACCAGGAAGGGGGATATTTGAAATGTAAGTAAATAAAATAACCAAAAATAAGTAAAATAGTTATATACAAAGCACACAATTAACTTCCTTAAAACACATTCACATAAATATAACCTAAATCTATAGGACTTTTCAATGAAATTCAGACAGTTTTTTTTTTCATATAAATAAAGGTTGCTGGCTTTATTTTGCATTTGTCACCACAGATATACTATTACATTATAATATAAGTGAATGTACCATGAAATGATTTGAACTCAGTATGATGATGAGAGTTTGAATTTCAATTGTGATATTATTTGAATTCCAATTAGGTCATATACAAGAATTTTCATTTCTGTCTTACATCTTCAAGGATTGGTCTTTTTTGCTCTATTTTTCCTCTTTACATTCATATAATAGACATTTTTATGTGCTTAAATCCCTAGGTTTCAGATCAAAGCTATTAAGAAATTATTTAATAATAAATTAATGAGGCACTCCCCCACAGCCACCGCCATATTGGCTGCTGCTTGGAACAAGCGGGCGGAACCAGGTAGCCAAGATATCCTGAGTTTAAGATCTCTGGGGACTCAGACTGCCAGACAGTGATCTGCTAACAGGCGCTGGGCAAAGCAGCGGCTCCTGTGTCCCAGCCAGGCTTGGGCTCTGTGCCCTGTGGGGGACCCTGCACTCCCCACAGCCACTGCCATCTTGGCTGCTGCTTGGACCTTGTGGGCAGAACAAGATATCTGAAATATCCCGAGTTTAAGATCTCTGGGGACTCAGGCTGCCAGGCAGTGATCTGTGAATGGGAGCTGGGCAGAGCAGCCTTTCCTGTGTTCTAGCCAGGCATGGATTCCGTGCCCTGTGGGAGACCCTGCACTCCCAGCAGCCACCACCATCATTGCTGCTGACTGGACTAAGCAAGCAGAACCAGGTACCCATGATATCCTGAGTTTAAGATCTCTGGGGACTTGGGCGGCCTGGCAGCGACCTGTGAGCAGAAGCTGAGCAGAGCAGCAGTTGCTGTGTCCCAGCCAGGTGTGGGTCATGGGTTCTGTGCCCTGTAGGTGACCCTGAACTCCCCGCAGCTGCCACCATCTTGGCTGCTGCTTGGACCAAGCAGGCTGAACCAGGTACCCAAGATATCCTGAGTTTAAGATCTCTGGGGACTCAGGCCTCCAGGATGGTACCTGCAACAAGGATCTGAACAGAGCGGCTGTTCATCTGTGTACCAGCCAGACCTGGGTCTTGTGCCAGGCAGGGTCATCAGCACTTGGAGGGGCTCCCAGCCACCATCTTTGCTCCCTGACAGAGCAGACAAACAGCATCAGGTCCACAGAGACAACCGAATATAAAATTGCTTGGAGCAACATACACCAGGGGTCCAACAGCACCCAAAAGGAGGACAGCACATCAGCAATCTGTGCCAGGGGAAACCCAGTCATCAAGTGGTGGAGAAATAGCCTTACGAGCCCAGAGAAGGTTCAAGCAACAGCTAGAGACTACAGGACCAACTAACACCAGAGATAACCAGATGGCAAAAGGCAAATGTAGGAACCTTACTAACAGAAATCAAGGAAATATGGCAGCATCCGAACCCAGTTCCCCAACAGCAGTAAGTCCCAGATACGCCAACACACCAGAAAAACAAGATTCAGATCTAAAATCACTGGTCAGGATGCTATTAGAGGAACACATAGATAAATCTCTTAAAGAAATACAGGAGAAAATGGATGAAAAGTTGGAAGCCCTTACAAGGCAAACACAAAAATCACTTAAAGAAATTCAGGAGAATGTGGATCAAAAAATAGAAGCCAATAAGGAGGAAATACAAAAAATCACTTAAAGAAATACAGAAGAATGTGGGTCAAGAAGTAGAAGTCATGAAAGAGAAAACACAGAAATCTCTTCAAGAAATACATGAAAACACAAACAAACAAGTGAAAGAGCTGAGAAAAACCCTCCAGGATCTAAAAACAGTAGAAACAACTAAGAAATCACAAAAGGAGACAACTTTGAGATAGAAAACCTTGAGAGGAAATGAAGGGACATAGATGCAAATATCAACAATAGAATACAAGAGATAGAAGAAAGAATCTCAGATGCCAAAGAGACCATAGGATCCATTGATACAACAGTCAAAGAAAATGCAAAATGCAAAAAGCTTGTAACCCAAAACATCCAGGAAATCCAGGACACATTGAGAAGACCAAACCTAAGGATTATAGATATAGATGAGAGGGAAGATTTACAACTTAAAGGGCCAGCAAATATCTTCTACAAAAATATGGAAGAAAACTTCCCCAACCTAAAGACAGAGATGCCCTTGAATATACAAGAAGCCTACAGAACTCCAAACAGACTGGACCAGAACAGAAATACCTCCTGTCACATAATAATCAAAACTCCAAATGTACTAAACAAAGAAAGAATATTAAAGGCAGTAAGAGAAAAAGGACAAGTAACATATAAAGGAAGGCCTATCAGAATTACACCAGACTTCTCACCTGAGACCATAAAAGCTAGAAGATCCTGCGCAGAAAACATGCAGACTATAAGAGAACATAAATTTCAGCCAAAACTACTATACCCAGCAAAACTCTCAATTGCCATAGATGGAGAAAATAAGGCATTCCATAACAAAACCAAATTTGCATGATATCTTTCACCAAACCCAGTCCTACAAAGGATAACACGGGGAAAACACCAACACAAGGAGGAAAACTACACCCCAGAAGAGGCAAGATAGAAACCTCCTCTCATCAAACCCAAAAGAAAATAACAGCTCAAATATAAAAAAAAAAAAAATCAAAAAATGCCAGGAAGTAATAATTATTATTTCTTAATATCTCTTAACATCAATGGACTCAATTCCCCAATAAAAAGACATAGACTAACAGACTGAATACAGAAACAGGACCCTATATTCTGCTGCATACAGGAAACACCCCTCAGTGTCAAAGACAAACACTACCTTAGAGTAAAAGGCTGGAAGACAATTTTACAAGCAAATGGTCTCAGGAAACAAGGCAGAGTAGCCATTCTAATATCAGAAAAAAATTGATTTTCAACCTAAAGTCATCAAAAGAGACGCGGAAAGTCAGTTCTTGCTGGTCAAAGAGAAAATCCACGAAGAAGAAAACTCAATACTGACCATCTATGCCCCAAATGCAAGGGCACCCTTATTCATAAAAGAAACTTTACTAAAGCTTAAAGCACACATTACGCCTAACACAATAATTGTGGGTGACTTCAGCACTCCACTCTCCTCAATGGAGCGATCAGGAAACCAGAAACTAAACAGGGACACAGTGAAACTAATTGAAGCTTTGGACCAATTGGAGTTAACAGATATATATAGAACATTTCATCCCAAAGCAAAAGAATTTACCTATTTCACAGCACTGCATGGTACCTTCTTCAAAATCAATCATATAATTGGTCACCAGACAGAGATCAACAAATACAAGAAGATCGAATTAATCCCATGCCTCCTATCAGATCACTATGGAGTAAAAGTGGTCTTCAATAGCAAGAAAAACAACAGAAAGCCCACATACACGTGGAAACTGAACAAAACTCTACTCAATGACACCTTGGTCAAGGAAGAAATAAAGAAAGAAATCAAAGACTTTTTAGAATTCAATGAAAATGAAAGTACAACCTACACAAATCTATGGGACACATAGAAAGCAGTGCTAAGAGGAAAACTCATAGACCTGAATACCTCCCAAAAGAAACTCGAGAGAGCATACACTAGCAGCTTAACTGCACATGTGAAAGCCCTGGAACAAAAAGAAACTAAGTCACCCAGGAGGAGTAGAAGGCAGGAAATCAGCAAACTCAGGGCTGAAATCAACCAAGTAGAAACAAAGAGAACCATACAAAGAATCAACAAAACCAAGAGCTGGTTCATTGAGAAAAGCAACAAGATAGATAAACCCTTAGTCAGACTAACCAATGGGCACAAAGACAGTATCCAAATTAACAAAATTAGAAATGAAAAGGGGGATATAACAATAGAAACTGAGGAAATTCAAAAAATCATCAGATCCCACTACAATAGCCTTTACTCAACTCAACTGGAGAATCTGGAGGAAATGGACAATTTCCTAGACAAATACTAAATACCAAAATTAACTCAGGATCAGTTAGATCAGATAAACATTCCCATAACCTGTAGACAAATAGAACGGGTTATAGAAAGTCTCCCAACCAAGAAAAGTATGGGACCATATGGTTTTAGTGCAGAATTCTATCAGACCTTCAAAGAAGTCCTGATACCGATACTCTTCAAACTATTCCACAAAATAGAAACAGAAAGAACACGTCCCAACTCATTCTATGAAGCCACAATTACACTGATAGCAAAAACTACACAAAGATAAAACTAAGAAAGAGAACTACAGTCCAATTTCCCTTATGAATATCGATGCAAAAATACTAAAAATTCATGCCAACCGAATCCAAGAGCACATCAAAATGATCATTCACCATGATCAAGTTGGCTTCATCCCAGAGATGCAGGGATGGTTCAATATATGAAAATCCATCAATGTAATCCACTACACAAACAAACTAAAAGAAAAAAAAACACATGGTCATCTCATTAGATGCTGAAAAACCATTTGACAAAATTAAGCATCCTTTCATGCTAAAAGTCCTGGAACGAACAGGATTTCAAGGCCCATATCTAAACATAAAAAAAGCTATATACAGCAAACCAGTAGCCAACATCAAAATAAATGGAAAGAAACTTGAAACAATCCCACTAAAATCAGGGACTTAGACAAAGCTGCCCTCTCTCTCCATATCTTTTCAATATAGTACTTTAAGTTCTAGTGAGAGCAATTAGACAAAAGAAGGAAGTCAAAGGGATACAAATTGGAAAGAAAGAAATCAAACTATCATTATTTGCAGATGATATGATAGTATAATTAAGTGACACAAAAAACTCCACCAGAAAACTCCTACAGCTGATAAAATACTTCAGCAAAGTGGCTGGTTATAAAATCAACTCAAGCAAATCAGTAGCCTTCCTGTACTCAAAAGACAAACAGGCTGAGAAAGAAGTTAGGGAAATAACACCCTTCACAATAGCCACAAACAATATAAAGTATCTTGGCGTGACTCTAACCAAACAAGGGAAAGATCTGTATGACAGGAACTTCAAGTGCTTAAAGAAAGAAATTGAAGAAGACCTCAGAAGATGGAAAAATATCTCATGCTCTTGGATTGGCAGGATCAATATAGTAAAAATGGCCATCTTTCCAAAAGCAATCTACAGATTCAATGCAATCCCAATTTAAATCCCAAATCAACTTCTCACAGATCTAGAAAGAGCAATTCTCAAATTCATCTGGAGCAACAAAAAACCCAGGATAGCTAAAACTATTCTCAAAAATAAAAGGACTTCTGTGGGAATCAATATCCCTGACCTCAAGCAGAACTACAGAGCTATTGTGTTAAAAACTGCATGGTATTTGTACAGGCAAGTAAATCAATGCAATAGAATTGAAGACCCAGAAATGAATCCACAGAGTTATGGTCACTTGATCTTTGATAAAGAAGCTACAACCATCCAGTGGAAAAAAAGATAGCCTTTTCAACAAATGGTGCTGGTTCAGCTGGAGGTCAACATGCAAAAGAATGCGAATTGACCCACTCTTGTATCCTTGTACTTAGATCAACTTCAAGTGGATCAAGGACCTCCACATAATACAAGACACACTGAAACTAATAGTAAAGAAACTGGGGAAGACTCTGGAGGACATGGGCACAGGGGGAAAGTTCCTGAACAGAACACCAATAGCTTATGCTCTAAGATCAAGAATTGACAAATGGGACCTCATAAAATTACAGTTTCTACAAGGCAAAGGACACTGTCAGAAGGACAAAATGGCAACCAACAAATTGGAAAATGATCTTCACCAACCCCACATCTGACAGAGGGCTAATATCCAATATATACAGAGAACTCAAGAAGTTAGACCTCAAAGAACCAAATAACCCTCTTAAAAATTGGGTACAGAGATAAATAAAGAATTTTCACCAAATGAAATTTGGATGGCAGAGAAGCACCTTATGAGATGTTCAACATCATCAGTCATTAGGGAAATGCAAATCAAAACCCTGAGTTTCCACCTCACACCAGTCAGAATGGCTAAGATTAAAAACTCATCAGGTGTTGGCAAGGATGTGGAGAAAGGGGGAACACTCCTCCACTATTGGTGGGATTGCTGGCTGGTACAACCACTCTGGAAATCAGTCTGGTGGGTCCTCAGAAAATTGGGCATGACACTTCCAGAGGACCCTGTCATACTACTACTGGCCATATACCCAGAGAATTCCCCTGCATGTAATAAAGACACATGCCCCACTATGTCCATAGCAGCCTTATTTATAATAGCCAGAAGTTGGAAGGAGCCCCGATGTCCCTCAAAGGAGGAATGGATACAGAAAATGTTATACATTTATACAATGGAATACTACTCAGCAATTAAAAATAATGTATTCATGCAATTTGTAGGCAATTGGTTGGATCTGGAAAATATCATCCTAAGTGAGTTAACCCAATCACAAAAGAATACACATGAAATGCAATCACTGATAAGTGGATATTAATGAGCTCAGAAGCCCTAAATACTCAAGGCACAATTAGGAAATCAAAAGATTCCCAAAAAGAAGGAAGGAGATAACCCTGGTCCAGAAAAGAATGGATCCAGTTTTGTAGGAGAGTTCAGAACAGAGAAATGGTGTGTGTGTGTGTGAGGGAGGGGTGTGATTGAAGAATGGGCAGGGGTGGTGTGGGGGAAGAGGACTTATGGGACATATGGTGAGTGGGGAACTGGGAAAGGAAAAGCCTTTGGAATGTAAACAAAGAATATAGAAAACAACAACAAAATAATAATAAATTAATGAGCACCAAGACTTTAAGCAAGGGGTTGTGAAGAAGAGAAGTTGCACCTTATTTTTCACTTCCTTTGCAGATATAAACAGTGCATTTCCATACATAACACACAATATGGTTAAATGAGCCAAGAGATCTTTCATTTTCTGCAGAGTGAGAGTAAATAATTAAGTTTGGAAAGGAAGTGTGCATTGCTTGGGAGCTAATAGAAGATTTTTGGCTTAAACTTACAACCAAGTTGGGTTATTATTTGTAAATAATTGTTAAGCAGTTGAATAATTCGCTTCAAGTGCTTTTCCCATCTGTTGGGAGCATTATGAGTAGTTGGGAATGTTTGAGTCAGCTGCTTTTCAGGGGAAATCTAGGAGAGCATCAGCTGAACTGGAAAATTACAGTATAGAATTGAGACTTTTTCCAAATATCGGTCCTGGTAAAATTCACCATTTTTATTTTCAAGTGAAAAAAACTAAAGAATATGTAAAACTTTTGACTCTTATTTAGTAAATTTGCATTAATTCCATATAATATTTATACAATTCTTATATACTCTATCATTTTTATATGTATATAAAATCTGATTCTTTACTTATGCATTCCTTTACAAGCAGAAAAAGCAAGGCTTTTGAAAATGTTTATGTAAATCTGTCAGAAAACTGTTTTTACATATACATATATGCATATATATGACATATATATATATGCATATATATCACTGTGCTTGGAGAAATAGGTTAAATAAATTTGCACTTAAGATCAAAACTCCATTTCCCATTTAGACGAAAAATGGCAAGGAAGAAGCTCATCATTTTGTTCAAAGGAATCTTAGATTTCTCTCTGACTTATGTGCTCACGCTAGAATTTAACATTCCCTTTAATATGAAAACTGCAGAAATCCAATTTCTATCAAATGTCTATTAAATATATCATCCATAACACAGTGAATTTCATTTTGTAGCAGCAATGTATTTCACCAAAATGCTAAAGAAACTTATTTGTAAATTAGCAACCAAAGCACTCTAAAATCAAAGCCCTTTTGGTCACAGCATTTTTGAGTGTCAAGCCCTAAGTTCTAGGTAGGAATGCTCAAGGGTGCCTTAAAATGAAATGCTCCTATTTTGGATATTCTAATTAAAAGGAAAAGAGGACATCCAAGCATCCTTCACTCCAGGAATATAAGCATGTTAGAAGTTACAACCTTAGGCTGTGATAGGCTGCTGCATGTTAACAAGGTGTGCCAGAAGTTGCATATCAGGATTGGTGAGTCACTCAACCCCGGAGGACATTTTGCAAATAGAGGCAAAGCCCTAAGACCTCTCTCTAAAATTAAATCAGCAAGCTTCCTAGTTATCCTTTAGGCTTAAAGTAGAGGGAGTAAATTCCTATTCCCTGAAGCATCTTGTAAGAGCAGAGCTGCCTGCACACAGTTCAGAGATGCCTATAGCATGAATGCAGACTGAAAGAAAGAGCCTTTTCTGAATATAAATCAGGAAAACACTTTTTCTTACTTAAGACCTGTTCAAAATACTTTTATAAAAATTAATTACTCTGTAAATCCTATGTACACACCAGTGATCTCTAAGCAAAGTCAGAATTTTAATAAATAATTTATTGTGTGCTTTTTATAAAATTTTATGAATATAGGTTGTCATGAACACCTATTTTATTTAAGGTAACAAGACGTGCTTCCTTTTGTTTATAATGTTAATTTTGTTTATTTTAGAATGACATACATGTATAAAATGAAACACGATCATATCTATTCCCTTATTTCAACCTTCCAACACTTCCCAACTCACTTCCAGCATGGCCCCCTCACAACTTCATGCCTTTTTACTTTATTTTTAAGTTCAATTTGTGCTGCCCAGACAACTATGCATGAGAATTCATCTATGGTAGCATGAGAAAACTTCCACTGGCCACACATAAAAAAATAATAATTCTGCCTTCCCCATTAACTATCAGGTACAACTGCCAATAACTACTCCGTATGGCCTGGGGTATGAAAAGCGTATCTGTTATCAATATTAGGATTTGGTTTGGGTTTATCTTGGGCAGGTTTTGTGAAGAGACCATTAGTTTTCATGAGTGTGATAGCCAGAAGTGCAAAAGTTCGCATTTCACAACACTGCTCCCCAACCATAATTCAGCTATTATTCTTTCTCTGCTATGATGACTCTGATCTTTGTTGGCAGGAAAGTGTGAAAGTTGTCTCAATTAGGCCTGAATTCTCAGTCTCATATTACAATACTTCAAACAGTTATACATCTTGGGTCTATGCTCTAAACACAAATGATTAGAAGGCAATTTAAATCATGAATATTTAGCAAAATAACATTCTTGGGCTCTACCCCAGCACCTATGACTCCCCTCAGTCATTGGCTTCTGATGAGGAGTATGGTACCAAACAAAAAAATTTCTTCTGGTAGAGCAGGCCTCAACTCCACTCAAAGCAGGTAATCACCCATATCATGCTATTATTGCACAGGTAGGCACATTTTGCCTGGTAGGCTGGTGTTCTAACATACAAAGTGACATTTATGTTTAAGGTTATGAGTTATGTTACAGAGTGCAGTTATGGATAAGGCCATTGCTTTCTTATTTCCCTAGCAGCTTATACAACACCTTTGGCATTGTGAATGCTAGCCAACAGGGAAGCAATTTCAACTACTATGGTCTATTTTCATTTTTATCTGTTTCCTGGATGTTTTTGGTTAGGAGCTTTTGCATTTTCTTTCATTGTTGTGTCATTGTTTTCTATGGAATCTACTATACCAGAGATTCTCTCTTCTACCTCTTGTATTCTGTTTGTGATGCTTGCATCTATGACTCCTGATGTCTTTTCTAGGTTTACCATCTCCAGGGTTGTCTCACTTTGTGATTAATTTATTGTTTCTATTTCCATTTTTAGATCCTGGATGGTTTTGTTCAATTCATTCATCTGTTCAGTTCTGTTTTCCTGTATTTCTTTAAGGGATTTATGTGTTTCTTCTTTAAGGGCTTCTACCTGTTTACCTATGCTGTATTTCTTTAAAGAAGTTATTTATGTTCTTAAAGTCTTCTATCATCTTCATGAGATGGGATTTTCGATCAGAATCTTGCTTTTTCTGGTGTATTTGGGTATCCAACTCTTGCTAGGTTTGGATAACTAGGTACTGCTGATACCATGCATCCATAGTTTCTGTTGCTTATGTTCTTGCACTTGCCTCTTGCCATCTGGTTATCTCTGGTATTAGCTGGCCTTGCTGTCTCTGACTGTAGGTGGATCTTCCCTAAGCCAGCAATACTGGGTGTGTCAGAACCCCTAGAGGTCAGCCTGTCACTGTGAGCCAGGGTATGTCAGAACTCCTGGGGGGGTCAAGCTGTCTCTTTATGTGATTGGGGTGTTGAGGGTTGTAGCCCAGGGTCCACTCCCAGGTGTAGCTGAAAACAGGAAGGCTTATATCCCAAACTGGGCATCCCCTGGATTAGTTTGATAAGCTTGGATAAATTATTAAGCCTTTCTAAAGCTTGATTCCCCCCTCTCTCTTTATGTGTATATGTGTGTGATTCTTATATGCATATACAAACTTAGAAAACAAAAAATTAATTTTCCATTATATAATAATAGAAACAGTTTCCAATGTTCCATGGTTCATAAAAATCTAACGTATGATTAGGCAAATGTTAGAAAAAACTTTTTTTTACAACCATAAAATTTGAAGAAAGCCTTAATTAGTATAAATATTCTTTAGCAGAACCTTGTTCATAATATGACGAGTATATATTCTATTTATCTTCATGACCTCTAGCTACATCTAAAGCATCTTCTTCTCATTATCCTTCTTGGATACTTCTGAAATAAGCACTGGGACATATTGATCATTGGAATCTATGAGGCATTCTCAGACTGATAATTCTAGAAGGAAGCAGCTCCAATGGACATTTAAAACGTCAAATTACCATCAAATTATTGAATAACATTTTCATAAGTACTAAGTGTACTGGCTGGTTTTGTGAATCAACTTGACACAGGCTGGAGTTATCATAGGAAAAGGAGCTTCAGTTGGGTAAGTGCCTCCATGAGATCCAGCTGTGGGGCATTTTTCTCAATTAGTGATCAAGGGGGGGAGGGCCCCTTTTGGGTGGTACCATCTGTAGGCTGGTATTCTTAGGTTCTATAAGAGAGCAGGCTAAGCAAGCCAGGTGAAGCAAGCCAGTAAGTAACATCCCTCCATGGCCTCTGCATTCAGTTCCTGCTTCCTGACCTGCTTGAGTTCCAGTCCTGACTTCCTTTGGTAATGAACAGCTGTGTGGAAGTGTAAGCTCAATAAACCCTTTCCTCCCCGTAATGTGCTTCTTGGTCATGATGTTTGTGCAGGAATAGAACCCTGACTAAGACAGTAGGCTTATAATTTATTTAGCATTGTTAGTCTATGCTGTTGAAGGAAATGAACAGTTCATTTCTTTACATGCATATTAGATTTCCCATATTTCTCTTTGTGATTTTTTATTTAATTGATTTTTTGTGTGATTTTCGATTTCCAATGAGAGGACCATGACTTTATTTTTTATCCCTCATACCATTTTTTTAATTGCATGAATACACTGGATATTAAAAGTTAAATTGTGTATTGTCTCTGAAATACTATAATTTTTTGAAGTTTTAATATTGAATATGTAGGACATAATGTTTAGATTTCTGCTATAAAACTAGGTTTCAATTGGCCTTTGTCTCACAAAACCTTACACATACACATGCACACACACACACACACACACACACACACACACACAAAGGGAGATGTGTGTATGTGTGTGTGTGTGTGTGTGTTCAATTTATATAACAATTCAGTTGTCTGTTTTCTAATCCTATTTATCCCTAGATTTTTTTGCTTGTTTATTGAACTCTTTTATTTCTGCTTTTAAGCCAGGCAGCCATTTTTAGAATCATGTTTTTCTTAAAATCTTTTTAATAATAATATTTTAAAAAACAAACCAGAAGACATGTATGTCATTGATACTTCTTCATAATTTACAAATTGACTACATATGAAATTTGTCTTCTAGATGACATTTGTCAACACTGGACCAACAAACAGGCAGCATACACCAGCTGATATAAGGCCCCTAGCACACATACAATAGAGGACTGCTAGGTCTACGTTCATTCAGAGATGATGCACCTAACCCTCAAGAGACTGGAGCCACCAGGGAGTTTAGAAGTCAGGTGGGGTGGGGTTATGGACATCCACATGGAGACAGGGGTAGGGAAGAAGGTATGGGATGTGGAACAATTGAAGGGTAGACAGGGTTTGTTACAGGAAATAAAATATGGAGTATATAGAGCAGCCTCTTCTGCATAGGTGCCTGGGAACTTGAACCAACCTGTGTTTGATATTTGGTTAAGTAGCTCAGTCTCTGGGAACTCCCAGGAGTCCAGCAGCCAACGAGGAGGAGGCAGCCTGCACAGGTGAGACAAGCCCTGCAGATTGGAGGATCCAGTCCGGAGGCCTCTGGCAAGAGCCTTCTGATTTCTTCCTCTGGATCTGAAACACTGTCAGCCACAGCTAGCCATCTCCAAGCGGCGCAGGAAGCCAGATATACATACACCCAGTAGCCAGCGAGGAGGAGACAACCAGCACAACCTGCATCCAGTGCTGATGGGGGCACAGACCTACATACCCAAATACAACTACAAGAGAGTGGGTCTCGGCCTCCATCTTTGCTTCTGTGACTGTGCAACAGATTGGTAGGCAGGTTTCACCAGAGTAGAGGATCACTTGGAACACACTGCATCAGGACTCCACCTGCACCCAGGGACTCCGCAGCACCACAGCAAGCAATTTGTGCCAGGGGAAAGCAGCTCACCCAGTGTTGCTGAGATATGCCTGCAGGCACATACGAGGGGCAAGCTCTAGCCAGTGATAGCAAGCCCAACTAACACCAGAGATAACAATATGGCAAAAGGCAAATGTGGGAATGTTACTAACAGAAATCAAGGCAATATGGCAACATTCGAACCCAATTCTCCCACAACAGCAAGTCCTAGATACACTAACACACCAGGAAAGCAAGATTTGGATTTAAAATCACAGGTCATAATGGTGATGGAGAGCATCATGGAGGACTTCAAGAAAGGCATAAATAACTCCCTTAAAGAAATACAGAAGAACACAAGTAAACAGAAGGCCTGGAAGAACTAAAGGAAAACACAACAAAACAGGTAAAGGAATTAAACAAAGCCTTTCAGGATATAAAGAAGGAGGTAGAAACAAAAATGAAATCAAAAAGGGAGACAACTGGGGCATAGAAAACCTAGGAAAGAAGCCGGGAGTCGTGGATCCAAGCAGCAAAAACAGAATACAAAAAATAGAAGAGAGAATCTGAGATGCAGAAGATACCATAGAAATCATTGATACAATAGTCAAAGAAAATGAAAAATGCAAAAAGTTCCTGACCCAAAATATATAGAATTCCCAGGACAAAATGAGAAGACCAAACCTAAGGATTATAGGCTTAGAAGAGAGAGAAGATTTCCAACTTAAAGGGCCAGTCAACAAAATTATAGAAGAAAACTTCCCTAACCCAAAGAAAGAGATGCCCATGAACATACAAGAAGCCTACAGAACCCCAAATAGATTGGACCAGAATAGAAATTCATCCTGTCACATAATAAAACAACAAAAGTTCTAAACAAAGAGAGAATATTAAAAGCAGTAAGGGAAAAAGGTCAAGTAACATATAAAGGTAGACCTATCAGAATTACAACGGATTTCTCACCAGAGAATATGAAAGACAGAAGAGCCTGGGCAGATGTCATGCAGACCCTAAGGGAACACAAATGCCAACCCAAACTGCTATATCCAGCAAATCTCTCAATTACCATAAATGGAGAAACCAAGGTTTTTTTCATGTCAAAAAATTTACACAGTATCTTTCCACAAATCCAGCCCTTCAAACAGAAATGAATGGAAAACACCAACAAAGGGAGGGAAACTACACACAAGAAAAAGCAAGAAAGTAATCTTTTTTCAACAAGCCCAAAATAAGATAAATACACAAACATAAAAATTACATCAAAACCAGCAGGAAGCAACTATCACTATTCCTTAATATCTCTTAACATCAATGGACTCAATTCCCAATAAAAAGACATAAACAGACAGACTGAATTCATAAGCAAGATCCAACATTTTGCTGCATAGAGGAAACTCATCTCAGTGTCAAAGACAAACACTACCTAAGAGTAAAAGACTGAAAACAGTTCTCCAAGCAAATGGTCCCAGGAAACAAGCTAGAGTAGACATTCTAATATCTGATAAAATAGACTTTCAACCAAAAGTCATCAAAAAAGATACAGGACACTTTATACTCATCAAAGGAAAAATCTACCAGGAAGAACTCTCAATTCTGAATATCTATGCCCCAAATACAAGGGCATCAGCATTCATAAAGGAAACCTTACTAAAGCGTAAACACACATCACACCCCACACAATAATTGTGGGGACATAACCCCCCCCCACACACACACACTCTCTCTTCAAAGTACAGATAAGGGAAGCACAATCTAAACGGAGTCACAGAAAAACTAACAGAAGTTTTGGACCAAAAGGATTTAATAGATATCTATAGAATATTTATTTCATTCTAAATCAAAAGAATATGCCTTCTTCTCAGGACTTCATGGTACCTTCTCCATAATTGACCATATAATTGGTAACAAAACAGACCTCAACAGATATAAGACTCGAACTAATTCCATCCCTTCTATCAGATCACTATGGAATAAGGGTGGTTTTCAATACCAACAAAAACAACAGAAAGCCCACATCACATGGAAGCTGAACAATGCTCTACTCAATGATAACTTGATCAAGGAAGAAAAAAGGAAAGAAATCAAAGACTTTTTAGAATTTAATGAAAATGAAGGCACAACATACCTAAATTTATGGGACACAATAAAAGCAGTGCTAAGAAGATAACTCATAGCTCTGAGTGTCTCCAAAAGAAGCTGGAGAGAACATACACTAGCAGTTTAACAGAACACCTAAAAGCTTTAGAACAAAAAGAAGCTAATGCACTCAAGAGGAGTAGAAGGCAGAAAATCATCAAACTCAGGGCTTAAATCAACCAAGTTGTGCCACAGACCGACCAGCTCAGTCAGAACACACATCTGTGGGGGAACCAAGGTCTTTGTTATGCAGGAAGGCACATGGCTCGGCGAATAACAGACAGACACACCAGGTGTAGGTTGAGTCTGAATGCACTTTACTGTTCTGAGGCAGGGACTTTTATACACATAAGTTGGTATTACATTACTGAAGAAAAAATTGTGTCCAGTGAAGTGATTACAAAGAATGACTAACATAAGCTTCTGGCACAAAGAAATACAAAATCATTCAGGTATGAACTTCAGAGAACACCTACAAAGCATTATGTCCCTTGATCAGAGTAGCTGTAGTCAATGATAAATTAGTAATTCAAAAGTTCTTGAGAACACTTAGTTACACCACTAGGTCTATTGTTAGTGTAGTCTTTAACATCCTGCTTCCTTCTTGTGAGACACTTTTACGCTCACTTTGAAGCTTTACTTAACTGATGCTTTCCATGTCAGGGTGCCAAAGCCACCTAGCCATACAATTATATATATTGTTGGGAGGTTATTTTTTTTAAACTCAGTGTTTGTTGTTGTTGGTTTTATTTTTCCAAGACAGGGTTTCTCTGTATAGCCCTGGCTGTCCTGGAACTCACTTTGTAGACCAAGTTAGCCTCAAACTCAGAAATCTGCCTGCCTCTGCCTCCCAAGTGCTAGGATTAAAGGTGTGTGCCACCACCGCCCGGCTGGGAGGTTAATTTTTTAATGTATTTAGGTAATAACTGTATAGCTGATCAAAAGGCAAAGCAATGGATTTTTAGAAGATAAATCATGGCCAGTACTGTAGCTCAAAGAATGATCTCTTGTTCGTTAGCTTTAACACCTGAGTGCTCACAGCATTGGCTACCAGGAACATCTTGTAAGTAAAGGAACAGGTCAAAGAAAAGTCACACAGGCAAGGCTTGCCATGAGAATCCAGCTCAGCATCTCCAGCCAAGGAGTCTCACAATTCGAGTTCCTCAGTAGACAGCCTTGTCATAGACAAGGCTATTACCTGTAAAGATTATCACACAATGTCCACCTAATGCGGTTTAATTGTGGAAATCATACAGTGTCTACAGAGATTCCTGTGATAAAGTTGAAACAGAAAGGACTATAAAAAGAATCAACAAGCCTTCAGCTGGGGCAGCCATCTTGCCCCAGACCCCCGCGCACAAACAGCGGGCACACTGGAAGCAGTGACCGGCTGGAATCAGGTGCGTGGCCAGAATTATAGCTTAGCTTAGCTCTGCAGGAGATCCGGGCACAGAAAGCTCAGCTACAGGTGCAGACTACCGGCCGGGACCAACTCTCTGAGCAGACTATCAGCTAGGGGCAACCTGGCCGCCTCGGGGCACAGCTTGGAACTCTAGCAGCTGGAGTCAGGGGCCTAGACTCAGAGCGAGCATAGTCCAGCACAGACATCACAGCCAGAAGGGATCAGCAGAGCTGGGTACCAGCAGCTCAGCCAAGGCCACTCGGTGCTTTCAGCGGGGGCAGCCATCTTGCCTCAGATCCCTGCGCACAAACAGCGGGCACACTGGACACAGTGAGCAGCTGGAATCAGGTGCATGGCCAGAGATATAGCTTAGCTTAGCTCTGCAGGAGATCCGGGCACAGAAAGCTCAGCTGCTGGTGCAGACTACTGTGGCCAGGACCTGCTCTTTGAGCTGACTAGCAGCGAGGGGCCACCTTGCCTCCTTGGGGCAAAGCTCAGAACTCGAGCAGCTGGAGTCAGGGGCCTGGACTCAGAGCGAGCATAGTCCAGCACAGACAAGCTGCCAGAAGGGATCTGTCTCCTGGGGATAGGCATGCTGTGCTTTCAGCAGGGCGCCATCTACAATAAGACCAACTAACTCCAGAGATAAAGAGATGGCAAAAGGCAAACGTAGGAACGTTATTAACAGAAATCAAGGCAATATGGCACCATCTGAACCCAATTCGCCAACCACAGCAAGTCCAGGATACCCCAGCACACCAGAAAAACAAGAGTTAGATATAAAAGCACAGGTCATGATGCTCCTAGAGGAACACAAAAAAGACATAAACAAATCTCTTAAAGAAATGCAGGGGAACATCAATAGGGTAGAAGCTCTTACAATCCAAACACAAAAAACACTTAAAGAACTCCAGGAGAATATGGGCCATCAGACAGAAACCAATAAAGAGGAAATGAAAAAATCAGTTAAAGAAATGCAGGAGAACTTGAAACAACAGGCAGAAGTCATGAAAGAGGGAGCACAAAAATATATTAAAGAATTACATGAAAACACAAACAAACAAATGATGGAACTGAGCAAAACCATCCAAGATCTGAACACAGAGGTAGAAACAACTAAGAAATCACAAAAGGAGGCAACCTTGGAGATAGAAAACCTTGGGAAGAAATCAGGGGTCGTAGATGCAAACATAAACAACAGAATACAAGAGATAGAAATAAGAATCTCTGATGCTGAAGATAACATAGTAACCATTGACTCCACAGTCAAAGAAAATGCAAAATCCAAAAGGCTTGTAACCCAAAACATCCAGGAAATCCAGGACACAATGAGAAGACCAAACCTAAGGATTATAGGGATAGATGAGAGTGAAGATCTACAAATTAAAGGGCCAGCAAATATCTTTAACAAAATTATGGAAGAAAACTTTCCTAACTTAAAGAGAGAGATGCCCATGAATATACAAGAAGCCTACAGAACTCCAAACAGACTGGACCAGAACAGAAACACCTCCCGTCACATAATAATCAAAACCCCAAATGTACTAAACAAAGAAAGAATATTAAAGGCAGTAAGAGAAAAGGGCCAAGTAACATATAAAGGAAGACCTATCAGAATCACACCAGATTTCTCTCCAGAAACCATGAAAGCTAAAAGATCCTGGGCAGACCTCATGCAGACCCTAAGAGAAAACAGATGTCAGCCAAGACTACTATACCCAGCAAAACTCTCAATCAACATAGATGGAGAAATCAAAATATTCCATGACAGGACCAAATTTACACAATATCTTTCCACTAACCCAGCTCTACAAAGGATAATAGGAGGAAAACTCCAACACAAGGAAGGAAATGGCACCCAAGAAAAAGCAAGACAGTAAACTTCTTCCATCAAACTCAAAGGAAGATAACTACTCAAAAACAAAAATAACATCAAAAATGTCAGGAAGTAATAATCTCTATTCCTTAATATCTCTTAACATCAATGGACTCAACTCCCCAATAAAAAGACATAGACTAACAGACTGGATACGGAAACAGGACCCTACATTTTGCTGCTTGCAGGAAACACACCTCAGAGTCAAAGACAAACACTACCTTAGAGTAAAAGGATGGAAGACAATTTTGCAAGCAAATGGTCACAGGAAGCAAGCTGGAGTAGCCATTTTAATATCAGATAAAATTGACTTTCAACCCAAAGTCATCAAAAGAGACACAGAAGGTCACTTCCTGCTAGTCAAAGGAAGAATCCACCAAGAGGAACTCACAATTCTAAACATCTACGCTCCAAATGTAAGGGCACCCTCATTTGTAAAAGAAACCTTACTAAAGCTCAAAGCACACATTGCACCTAACTGCATGGTATTGGTTCAGTGACAGGGAAGCTGATCAATGGAATAGGATCGAAGACCCAGAATTGAACCCACACATCTATGGCCAATTGATCTTCGACAAAGGAGCTGAAAACATCCAGTGGAAAAAAGATAGCCTTTTCAACAGATGGTGCTGGCTCAACTGGAGGTCAATATGCAGAAGAATGAGAATTGATCCACTCTTATCTCCTTGCACTAAACTCAACTCCAAGTGGATCAAGGATCTCCACATAAAACCAGACACACTAAAACTAATAGAAAAGAAACTGGGGAAGACCCTTGAAGACATTGGCTCAGGGGAAAAATTCCTGAACAGAACACCAATTGCTTATACTCTAAGAACAAGAATAGACAAATGGGACCTCATAAAACTACAAAGTTTCTGTAAGGCAAAAGACACTGTCAAAAGGATAAATCGGCAACCAACAAATTGGGAAAAAATCTTCACCAACCCCACATCCGACAGAGGGCTAATCTCCAATGTATACAAAGAACTCAAGAGGTTATACCCCAGAAAACCAAATAACCCTATCCAAAAATGGGGTACAGAGTTAAACAGAGACTTTTCACCTGAAGAAATTCGGATGGCTGAGAAACACCTTAAAAAATGTTCAACATCATTAGTCATTAGGGAAATGCAAATTAAAACAACCCTGAGATTTCACCTCACACCAGTCAGAATGGCTAAAATTAAAAACTCAGAAGACATCAGGTGTTGGCGAGGATGTGGAGAAAGAGGAACACTCCTCCACTGCTGGTGGGAATGAAAGCTGGTACAACCACTCTGGAAATCAGTATGGCGGTTCCTCAGAAAACTGGGCGTGATACTTCCTGAGGAACCAGCCATACCACTCCTGGGAATATACCCAGAAGATTCACCAGCATGCAATAAGGATACATGCTCCACTATGTTCATAGCAGCCTTATATATAATAGCCAGAAGCTGGAAAGAACCCAGATGTCCCTCAACAGAGGAATGGATACAAAAAATGTGGTATATATACACAATGGAGTACTATTCAGCCATTAGAAACAATGAATTCATGAAATTCTTAGAGAAATGGATGGAGCTGGAGAACGTCATACTAAGTGAGGTGACCCAGTCTCAAAAGAATACCCATGGTATACAGTCACTGATAAGTGGATATTAGCCTAGAAGCTTGGAACACCAAAGACACAAATCACATATCAAGTGATGTCTCACAAGAAGAAAGGAGTGGACACTAGTGCTAGAATGGACCAAAACATCATTGTGGGAGAGTACAAGAACAGTAAAGTGGGAGGGGGTGGATGCGGGAGCAGGGGGAGGGAAAAGGACATGTGGGACCTTTGGGGGTGGGGAACCAGAAAAAGGGAAATGAATTGTAAATATAGAATATATACAATAAAAAAAAGAATCAACAAAAGTAGGAGCTGGTTCTTTGAGAAAATCAACAAGATAGATAAACATTTAGCCAGAATAACCAGAGGGCACAGAGACAGTATTGAAATTTATAACATCAGAAATGAAAAGGGAGAAATAACAAGAGAAACTGAGGAAATACCAAAAAAACCCATATCCTACTAAAAAAGGCTATACTCAACACAACTGGAAAAACTGGATGAAATGGACAATTTCCTAGACATATACCAACTACCAAAATTGAATCAGGATCAGATAGACCATCTAAATGGTCCCAATACACTTAAATAAATAGAAGTGGTCATTGACAGTCTCCCAACCCAAAAAAAGGACAGGGCCAGATGGCATTAGTGCAGAATTCTATCAGACATTCAAAGGGGACCTAATGCCAATATTCTTCAAAATATTCTACAAAAAAGAAACAGAAGGAACTTTACCCAACTCATTCTATGAAGCCATGCTTTCACTGATACCAAATCCATACAAAGATCCAACAAAAAAGAGAACCTTAGACCAATTTCCCTTATAAATATCAATGTAAAAATACTCAATAAAATCCATGCCAATCAAATCCAAGAATTCACTAAAATGATCATTCACCATGATCAAGTAGCTTCATCCCAGGGAATCAGTGATGGTTCAATATACAGAAATCCATCAATGCAATCCACTACATAAACAAACTCAAACTAAAAAAAAAAAAAAAAAAAAAAAAAAAATGGCCATTTCATTAGATGCTGAAAAGGCATTTGACAAAATTCAGCAATGTTTCCTGTTAAAGGTCTTGGAAAGAACAGGAATTCAATGTCCATACCTAAACATAATAAAATCAAATACACAACAAATTAGTAGCCAACATCAAATTAAATGGAGAGAAACCTGAAGCAATCCTACTAAAATCAGGCACTAGACAAGGCTATACTCTCTCTCCATATTTATTCAATATAGTGCTTGAAGATCTAGCCAGAGCAATTAGATAATGAAAGGAGGTCAAAGGGATACAAATTGGAAAGGAATAAGTCAAATTATCACTATTTGCAGATGATATGATAGTATATTTAAGCGACCAATAAAACTCCACTAGAGAACTCCTACAGCTGATAAAATACTTCAGCAAAGTGGCTGGATATAAAATTAACTAAAGCAAATCAGTAGCCTTCTTATACTCAAAGGATAAGCAGGCTGAGAAAGAAATTAGAGAAATGACACCTTTCACAATGGCCACAAGCAATATAAAGTATCTTGGTGTGACTCTAACCAAACAAGTGAAAGATCTGTATGACAGGAACTTCAAATCTTTAAAGAATGAAACTGAAGAAGACCTCAGAAGATGGAAAAATCTTCCATGCTCGTGGATTGGCAGTATTGTTATAGTAAAAACTGGCCATCTTGCCAAAAGCAATCTACAGATTCAATGCAATTCCCATCAAAATCCCAACTAACTTAATTCTTTATAGATTGGATCTTTAATTCTATTCCATTGATCTACTTGCCTGCTGCTGTACCATGCAGTTTTTAACACAATTGCTCTGTAGTACTGCTTGAGGTCAGGGATATTGATTCCCCCAGAAGTTCTTTTATTGTTGAGAATAGTTTTAGCTATCCTGGGTTTTTTGTTACTCCAAATGAATTTGAGAATTGCTCGTTCTAGATCTATGAAGAATTGATTTGGGATTATGATGGGGATTGCATTGAATCTATAGATTGCTTTTGGCAAGATGGCCATTTTTACTATATTGATACTGCCAATCCAAGAGCATGAAATATTTTTCCATTTCCTGAGGTCTTCTTCAACAGAGTTATGGTCACTTGATCTTTGATAAAGTGAGCTACAAACATTCAGTGGAAAAAAGATAGCCTTTTCAACAAATAGTGCTGGTTCAACTGGAGGTCAACATGCAGAAGAATGCAAATTGACCCACTCTTATCTCCTTGCACTAAGATCAACTCCAAGTGGATCAAGGACCTCCACATAAAACCAGACACACTGAAACTAATAGAAAAGAAACTGGGGAAGACCCTGGAGGATATGGGCACAGGGGGAAAGTTCCTGAACAGAACACCAATAGCTTATGCACTAAGATCAAGAAATGACAAATGGGACCTCTTAAAATTACAAAGTTTCTGTAAGGCAAAAGACACTGTCAGAAAGACAAAACAACAACCAACAAATTTGGAAAAGATCTTCACCAACCCCACATCTAACAAAGGGCTTATATCCAATATATACAAAGAACACAAGAAGTTAGACCACAAAGAACCAAATAACCCTATTAAAAATGGGGTACAGAGCTAAACAAGAAATTTCCACCAGAAGAAATTCAGATAGCTGAGAAGCACCTTAAGAGATGTTCAACATCATTAGTCATCAGGGAAATGCAAATCAAAACAACCCTGAGATTCCACCTCACACCAGTCAGAATGGCTAAGATTAAAAACTCAAGAGACAACAGGTGCTGGGGAGGATATGGAGAAAGAGGAACACTCCTACACTGTTGGTGGGATTGCAAAATGGTAAAACCGCTCTGGAAATCAGTATGGCGGTTTCTCAGAAAATTGGTCATGACACTTCCAGAGGACCCTGGGCCTATACCCAGAGGATTATGCTGAATGCAATAAAGACACATGCTCCACTATGTTCATAGCAGCCTTATTTATATAGCCAGAAGCTGGAAAGAACCCAGATGTCCCTCAATGGAGGAATGGATACAGAAAATGTGGTATATTTATACAATGGAATACTACTCAGCAATTAAAAATAATGAATTCATGCAATTTGTAGTCAAATGGTTGAATCTGGAAAATATCATCCTAAGTGAGTCAACCCAATCACCAAAGAATACACATGAATTGCAATCACTGATAGGTGGATATTAATGAGCCCAGAAGCTCTGAATACTCAAGACACAGTTAGCTAAGCAAAAGATTCCCAAGAAAAGGGATGGAGACAACCCTGGTCCAAAAAGACTAAATCCAGTTTTGTAGGAGAGTACCAGAACATAGAAATGGTGGGGAGGGGGTGTGATTGGGGAATGGCGGGGAAGAGGACTTATGGAACAAATGGTGAGGGGGGAACTGGAAAGGGGAAAGCCTTGGAATGTAAACAAAGAATATAGAAAATAATAAAAAAAAGGAAAAAAAAAGAAAAAAATTCTTCATAGACTTAGAAAGAGCAATTCTCAAATTTGTCTGGAATAAACAAACAAACAAACAAACAGGATATCTAAAACTTTCCTCAACAGTAATAAAATTTCTGGGGGAATCAGTATCCTGGACGTCCAGCAGTACTACAGAGAACTCGTATTAAAAACTTCATGGTATTGGTACAGTGACAGGCAAGTAGAGCAATGGAATAGAATTGAAGACCCAGAAATGAACCCACAGACTTATGGTCACTTGATCTTTGTTAAGGGAGCTACAACCATCCAGTGGAAAAAAGATAGCCTTTTCATCAAATGATGCTGGGTCAACTGGAGGTCAGTATGCAAAAGAATGCAAATTGATCCATTCTTATCTCCTTGTTCTAAGCTCAAGTCCAAGTGGATCAAGAACCTCCACATAAACCCTGACACACTGAAACTAATATAAAAGAAACTGGGGAAGACCCTTGAGGACATGGGCTCAGGGGAAAATTTGCTCAACAAAACACCAATAGCTTATGCTCTAAGATCAACAATTGACAAATGGAACCTCATAAAATTACAAAGTTTCTGTAAGGCCAAGGATATTGTCAATAGGACAAAATGGCAACCAACAAATTGGGAAAAGATCTTTATCAACAATGCATCCAACAGAGGGCTTATATCTAAGATATACAAATAACTCAAGAAGATTGACTCCAGAGAGCTAAATATCCCCCTTAAAAAATAGGGTACAAAGCTAAACAAAGTATTTTCACCTGAGGAATACCGAATGGCTGAGAAGCACATAAGAAATGTTCAAATTCCTTCCTTAGTCATAAGGGAAATGCAAATCAAAACAACACTGAGATTTCACCTCACACCAGTCAGAATGGCTAAGATCAAAAATTCAGGATAAAACAGGTGTTGGAGAGGATGTGGAGAAAGAGGGACACTCCACCACTGATGCTGGGGTTGCAAGCTGGTACTACCACTCTGGAAATCAGTCTGGCATTTCCTCAGAAAACTGGGACCAATATTTCCAGAGGACCCTGCTATACCATTCCTGAGCATATACCCAGAGGTTTCCCCAGCATGTAATAAGGATACATGCTCCACTATGTTCATAACTGCCCTATTTATAATAGCCAGAGGCTAGAAAGAACCCAGATGTCTCTCAACAGAGGAATGGATACAGAAAATGTGGTATATATACCCAGTGGAGTACTATTCAGCTATTAGAAACAATGAATTCATGAAATTATTAGACAAATGGATGGAGCTGGAGAACATCATCCTAAGTGAGATCACCCAGTCTCAAAAGAACACTCATAGTTTGCACTCTCTAATAAGCATATATTAGTCTACAAGCTTGGAATACCCAAGACACAATTCACATATCAAATGATGCCCAAGAAGGAGGAAGGAGTGGCCCTGTTCCTGAAAAGGCTCAGTACATCAGTGTAGGGGAATAGCAGAACAGGGAAGTGGGAAGGGGTGGATGGAGGAACAGGGGGAAGGAAGAGGGCTTATGGGACTTTTGGGGAGGGGGATCCAGAAAAGAGGAAACCATTATGCATATATGTTATGGTTTTGTAGCTTGGTATTCTTGTAGGTCACTTAAATGTAAGTCTGGGGTATCTCAGACTCTTTTATCTGTTCGTGAGAACCTTTTTCTCCTATTGGCTTGCTTTGTCCAGCTTTGATATGATGGAAGGTGCCTTGTATTTTGTAAATTGTTATGCCACATTTGGTTGATAATCCTGAGAATTCTGACCTTTCTAATGGAAATGGAAGAAGAGAGGATCTGGAAAACAGGAGAGTGGGGGGATGGACTGGGTTGAGTGGAGGGAGGGGAATATGGGTTTGGGCTATAATGTGTAAGAGAATAATAATTAAAAATAAATACAACTGCTTAAACATTCAAATGTATGTACAACTATAATTTCTAATAATTTCATGTGAAGATTAGAAAAATTTCCCAGATGATAAAATTGAATATTTTTCTTTATTGTTTGGCATTGAGAAATATCTTCCCATTTGACTATATAGTAAACAAGTAAGGTAACTTCAGATTGTCACTTCTCCTTCCTCTCCATCAAACCAAATTTCCCTTTCAAACTTCCAACTCTGTAGATTAACACCTGCTGAAGCCTCACCTCTCTTCCTACCTCCATCTTCAATTGATCACACAATATCTCCTCCTCCAATCTTTCTTCCCTCCACTCATCCTTTCATACTAGTCCTCAACTCAAGGAGATATTTGCTGGGAACCCACAAGCTACTCAATCCCAGGAAGCAGATAGCCTAATTAGAGTACTTCACCACTCCCTAGTCTTCTCTAAATCCAATACCTCAGTCTCACCAATCTTAGGAGCAAACCACCTGCTTCAGACTCTTTCTTATCACTGCTCCTTTATCCTGCAGATCATAAAAATCATCTTCAACCTTCTTTCCATTCATCCTGTTAGCCAAACTCCTAACTCCAGTGTGCTTTCTCTGGAAAGCCTGACAGAGAAAAAAGTATTCCAGTGAAGTAGGTAGGCAAGCTTCAGTTATACACTTTCTCTCTCCTCAACAATATCTGATCCCCTATTTTCATCCCCATCTTTTTATTAAACTTCTTGTCTCTCCTCAATCTCTGTCTCCATTCCCATGGGACTAAGTATAACCTGGTGGAAGATATTGCTTTCCTACCTCATGTGTAACCATTTAGCCCATCCTTTACAGCACATTCCCATTTCTAAGTGCCACTGCCAAAATATATTAACAGATTTTACCAATAATTCCCAGTGGCCACACTAGGCAGAATAGCAGCCATCACACCCTCCTAAGGACCAAAGAACACAACAGAATCCAAAGATCAAAACACCGATACAATAAAGACAAGACAGATAAAAGAAGCCGACATTACAATCTCTCTTCACCTAGATCCCTGGATGCCAATGTAAAAATAAAATAAAAACCAGCAAGAATAATATTTTCTACTAGAGCCCAACAACCCTGCCACAGCAGCCCTGAGTATTGTAACAAACCTAAAGCATAAGACAAAGACCTTAAAATAGCATTGTATGAACTCACTAATAAGTGGATATTAGCCATTAAAAAAAAAAGCAAAAAGTATATCCAAGGTACAGTCCACAGAAATCAGAAAGCTCTGTAAGCTGAAGGGCCCAAGAGGAATCTGATCTGGTATTGGGTAGGGGAAAATGACTGAAGCTCTGAGGGCCAGTAGAAAGAATGGAAATAGGCAACTTTGGGAGGTAGGAGGTTGGGGGGGACCCTCCAGAATGCACCAGAGACCTGGGAGGTGAGAGATTTTCAGGACTCAAAGGGAGGGATCTTAAATGAAATGCCCAAAATCAGGGAGAGGAAACTTATAGAGCCCACCTTCAGCAGGAAGGCATCAAATGAGAGAGGGGGTTCCCATTTCATAGTTAAAAATCTCACCCATAATTGTTCCTGTCTGAAAGAATTACAGGGATGGATATGGAGAGGAGCCTGAGGAAAAGAAGGTTCAGAGACATGCCCAAGATGGGATCCAGCTCAAGGGGAGGTCCAAAGGCCTGACACTATTACTGAGGCCATGGAACATTAATAAAAGGAGTCCTATTAAGACCGTATTCAGGAAGACCCAACATGTAGCTGAAATGGTCAGATGCAGATATTTGCACCCAATCAATGGTCATTAGCTGCTGACCCCTGTGGTTGAATTTGGGAAAGGCTGAAAGATGCTGAGGTGGAGTGTGACCCTGTAAGAGGAGCAGCACTCACAATTAATCTGGACCCCCACTATCTCTCAAACACTGGACTACCAACCAGGCAGCATACACCAGCTGAAATGAGGCCCCCAACACATACACAGCTGAGGAGTGCAGAGTCTGTGCTCAATCAGAGATGGTGTCCTAGGGAGGTTGGAGGTCAGATGGGGTAGGAATGAAGGATGGGGATATCCTCCAGGAGACAGGAGGGTGGGGAAGATGTATGGGATGTGGCATAGTCAGCAGGTAGACAGTGAGGGGAGGCAATAAAATCTGGAGTGTTAAAAATAAATTAATAATAAAAGCAAAAAGAGCCTGTAACATATAAAGTCAGATCTATTAGAATGACACTTGACTTCTCAATGGAGATTCTAAAAGCCAGAAGGGCCTAAACAGATCATCTACAGACTCTGAAAGACCACATATACAAGCCTAGACTACCTTATCCAGCAATTATTTCAATCACCACAGAGAAAGTAAGATATATGATAAAACCAATTTTAAGCAATACCTATCTAAAAAATACAGCTGTAAAGAATGTGCTAGAATGAAAAATTCAACCTATAGGTGTTAACAACACCCAAGTAAATAGGAGATAAATTATCCCAGACCAACAAATCAAAATTAGGGAAACACATCCACACATAGATTAACACACACAAACACGCACACACATCTTTGCAAAACATAATAGAAATCAATCATTAATTGTCATTGATATCTCTCAAAATCCAATGGTCTCAATTCTCAATAAAATTCAGACTAACAAAATGGAAGTTCAAACAGGATTATCCTTCTGCTTTATCCAAGAAACACACCTTATACACTAACAGCAAGGATAGGCATTTCCTTAGGGTAAAATGATAGAAAAAGTTATTGGAAGCAGATGGAGCTAAGAAGCATACTGTCTTAGACATAAACAATATTTGACAAAATAGACTTCAAACTAAAACTACTCAGAAGAGATACTCATCAAAGAAAAAAATCCACCAAGAGGACATCATAATTTTTAACATCCATAAACCAAACATTAGGACACCAATATTCAGAAAAGAAACACTACTACAGCTTAAAGCACATACTGGTCCTTACACACCAATATTATGAGACTTCAATGCCCTATACTTGCTAATAGACTGGTAATTCAGTCAAAAGCTAAACAGAAAAACGCTGCAGCTAAATGGCATTCTAAGAAACAATGGAGCTATTTACAGAATGAAAGAATATATCTTCTTTTAAGAATCTCATGGAACTTTCTCCAAAATTTAACACACAATGGCCAAGATCATAAAAATAATTACAATTTATTCTGCTAAGGGTTTGGAAGAAAGGAATGGAATGAGTGCAAACTTGTATAGCGACTTTGGGAATAAGTGCAGTGCTTCTCAGGAAAATGGGAACTGATCTACCTCAAGACCCAGCTATACCACTCTGGAGCATATACTCAAAGGGCACTCCATCCTACCACAGAAATACTTGATTAACCATGTTCATTGCTACTCTATTCAAAATAGCCAGAAATCTGAAACAACATTAATATCCCTTTATAGAAGCAGGGGGAAGAGGTGTGGAGTAGGGGTTTCCCAGAAGGGGGGAAACAAGGTAAGGGGACAGCACTTGAAATGTAAATAAATTAAAACCAATCAATCAACCAATCAATCAAAAACTATATGCTAGATGAGCTTACTCATGTGGTCTAATTATCCATGGGCTCAGTGTGTGCTAGAAAATCCCAAATAGCTAATGTCATGCTTAGTCATCGGCTTCTCACAATGAAAAAAGGGTAAAAATCAAAGCTGCAAGATTACTTAAGGTCAGCACTTCAGAGTTTGCTCTGACTGTTCCATCACATTTTATTTCTTAAGAAGTTTGTGGGACCAGCCTGGATTTAAGATGAGATCAGTACATTACATCCCTTAGGAAGGGTAAAAAGAGTAGAAACTCTCTATTGCCAGAGAGCATTTAGATAAGATAGAATATTGCCAGCATTTTGTGGAACATGCCTCATAAGCCTGTTTAGAGACATTTTATCTTGAAACATTTCCATTTATTTTCCCATTCTTTAGAAATTAGACTGATTAGAAAGACCAGATAGAATTAGAAACACTGGTATCTTTTGATAATATGAATTATTTTATTATTTTTATTTAGATATTTCTAATAATGTAGAAAAAATAAAACAACCTAGCTGCATTTGATTCTATAATCTTTAAGTGTTGAAAACGGTTTAAATTCATTTCAAACCCTAGCATTCAAACTAAATACAGTATGACAACCATCTGAATTTTCTTAAGGTTTCTGTTTCACACAAGTTTTCTATTTTGAGAACTTAAAGAACAATTACATTTTTTTTCTTGTTAAAATCCAGGTCCAAAGAATTCAGATAGGGAAAAAGTACTTATCTGGGAAATTCAGTTGACTTCTTAAAATATGATTGAACACTGGCACACACAATTCTTAAAAGTCAGAATTTTGATTTACTTTCACCTTAATATAGAGTATCAGTACATTTTAATAAACATCACTGAAATGACAGAACATCTGAAACAACTTAAATCTACTACATCACAAAATGTAATCAACATGCTAAGAGGTATGTAAACAATAATGTTTACTTTGTTATTTGGGTTTGAAATAATTTCCTCTTACAATCTAGTTGGACAAAACAGTTTTTTATTTGTAATACAGCTTAAATAACTTTTTATTTAAAGTCAATGATAGCTTATTAAATAATTTAAATCTTTAATTTGATATGGGCTATCAAGATATTAGGGTTTTTAAAAGAAAGTGATCTCAGCCAATGCTCAGTAATTTATACTTTTAGGCAGTATGAACTCCCATACATGAACATTGTTATCCAACAATTTGGAAATAGTGTTTCTTTACTAACTAAATAATAATGTACATAATCACAAAACATTTTTAAATTTTTCTTATTTATGAGAGCAATGCTAGTATGCATCAATTATAGTTTTGATATATTCTGTATACAAACAAATATGTAAAAGGTTGTAAGCATCATTGTCTGAATATTTCATGTAATTGTTAAATATTGTATATCACCTATGATTTTTCTTTGTACACATTCCACTATATTATTTTATTTATTTTGCCCATAATCATTATAATAAATCTTTACTGACCACTTTTTTCTCACTAAAATCTCTGTTAATTTTGGGGACTACAATGTTCTCGTTTTTTAACCTGTTTCAATAAATAATATTTTTATTATTATGTTGTTCACAGCATTCCTTTGCAATGATGATATGACATATTTAGCATTTAATAAAGGAAATCTTTACTGATTTTTGAATAATTCTACTGAGCTTGGCTTAATATAAAATTCTTGATGATTGGATTAAGTTTCTAATTTTTATTTTCTTATAAATGAATGATAAAACTTGACAAAAGTTGGTTCATGTAATCTAAGGTTGACCACAGGTAGCTTTATAATTTGGTTCATTTTAATATGTAATACAAAAATGTGTTTAGAAAACTGTTATGTCTTTAAACAACTGATCTGAAGACAACTAGATACCAAATATCAAGTGGATCAATAAAAAATCTAAAATTATAAACTCTTAGAATATAATGACAGATCCTATAATTGTGGCTTTTGGCTAGAAATTAGATTCACAGCTATGGTATTAATTATATAATGGTATAAACATATATATTGGACACCTTAATTTAAGTCATTATACTTCAAAGGGCACCATCAATGAATGAAGATTATTATATTACAAAAATATTTGCTAATCATTTACAGTGTTCTTCACTTCATTATCTATAGGTATATACCTCCCAAGATGCCAACTGGTATACCTGAAACCTCAGACAACACAAAACCACACATTGATTACCCAGTGGCTATGAAAGCATTTTCAGCTATATTTGAGGAGGATTGAACTATCTTGAATGAGGGTAGCACTATCTAATAAGAAGTTAGTACCACAGATTCAATTGAAACAAAGAACACATTGAGAAAGAGAAAAGATTTTAAGAAAGGTAAGGAGTGTAGTCAGTCACCAGAAAGCAGAGGTGGAGCAGATGTGGTATAACAAAGGGGACTTACAGGAATGGAACAGCAGGATGGGGAAGGGCAAAGGGAGAAGTGGATGAATTTTTTTAAAAAAGCATTTCTGATAATATTATTTAAAAAAAACCTGTTCTGTATGCTACCTTCAAAACAGATTAAAACAACAAAATATCAAAGAACAAAATTGTAACTGGATTATAGAAATTTCTACTTAAACACATGGCCTCTTTCAGAGCACATTAGATGAATGTCAAACTGACCTTCTACCAGACATTATCCAAAAGTTTTTCCTTCTTCTAGTACATGGAAAAGGTTATAGGAGTGAAGACACTAAATACAAATCATTTCCATAATTTATGACTAAGAAGGTTTTATTTAGAACATATCCAAACCCTTTTGCTGTTTACTGTCCCATTCAGGGATCAATTTTCTTGAATATGATTTGACCTTAGTAACTTTATTTTAACATGTAGAGTGCAATCTTTAAACTGTTTTTCCTTTTTTACTTGACTTTGGAATCCTTGACTCCTCCTCACTCATGAGATTTCTTTTCCGAAAGAAAGTTGTTTGTTTTATAAAAGAATTCTGAATATAGCATGTTATAAAACTTTGGGCATGAAGAGTATCCTCATTTAGGTTCTCATATTTCTAGTCCAGCATATGAAATCGTCTGTAACCAATACGAACTTCTTATTATGTGATTGGCAAAATCTTTAGATGCTTATACGCATTGCCACCATCTCAGTTGCTAGACAGTTTTTTTTTCATTATGATTACTATCCTTATTTTTCTTACACAAGGAAGAGTTACATACAATACAGAATGAACTTTTTTTCTATATGTCTTTTAGTGCAAAGTAAAAAGCAAAGGATGCTGAAAGCTCTTTCTCTAAGTTTGAAGCCACATACAAGGAAATAGAAAAAAATAATTTGAAAAGGTGATATATGTATATAAAAAAAGAGGACATCAGCTTTTCATGAATCATTTTTATACCTATGAATAGAATAGATTGACTAATTTGAAAATGAGCAAATGCATTTAGATTAGTAAAAGGATTAGTGAGATAGTCAATCTGCTTGTTGTTTGTTTTGACTGAAAGTGATCATAAAGTTATATAGTTGGATTTCAGCATTCTTGCTGCTGTCTTTCCTAAGATAGCTACCAGTCACTCAGTCATGGGGACTTTAAGAGTGATTCAGAATGCCTTTGTGAGAGAAGCTGGAATCTGTATGTGGCAGAATGATGGAGCATTGAAGACAAACGTTGGAAACAAAGAATTGTGCTGCTTACAAGATCAAAATGAGGACTGCAGCCCATCAATCCTGGTCACTTTTCCAAGATTAATGGAAGTGAATATGTCTGAATAAAGACCATTCATAGGACAGAGACAAATGTAGGACATCAAGCAGCAAGGTTGAAGCTGGAAATAATAGAGGCAAGAAAACTAATTTGCATGGAACTTTGTGACTCAGGACCAATTACAGAAATGCTGTGTTGAGTATCCAGGGGAGTTTGTACATGCAGGTAAAATGAAGAGTTCAAGACTTGTTTTCCATAGTTATTTTCATTGTTGCTGAAACAAAAGACATGGATTATGTCTAAGAAATTCCCATGGATCCCTTTACATTAATTCCAAATGAACCCACAAATTAGGAAGCCAGAAAATTATACATCAGGGATTCCTACAATGATTTATCTCACAAACAAGATTTCCCCTGAATAATTGCCACAGGTATATCAGTCAGCACTAGGCAAAGACACAGTAAGAAGAAATAGAGCAGACAGGATTGTAACATTGCCAGCTTTGCAGAAAGACTTTTTTGTGATCTCTTTCCTTCTCATGTCAAATTACTGGCTTTAGAAGAAAGGCAGAAGTAGGGGAAGGAATGTTTGTTGGCTGCTTTTTCACTTATCCAAAATAAGTTATCAACATTAATATTGTATTGAGAAATAGAAGAAACATACTTTAAATATCAGTATGAAATTAGGCATGATGTTACATAACTATAATCTTAGCACTGTGGAGTTAGATTGGTAAGGTTAATGAATATAAGGCTAGCAAATCCTATATAGTGAAACTAATACTTTTTAAAAAAATAATAAGTTACCAATATTCTTTCATTTCAGGCAATAACAACTCTTATTCTCAGTTTTCTTCAGTGAGAAATTAGGAAATTTACATGAATAACATGATATAATATAATTGAATACTGAATCATTCATATCCTAATCACTGTCAAATTTGATAGCTCACTCTCTGTGATGTGAAGGATAATTCCAAAGTCTAAATATGTAATCAGAGTTATCAATCTCCCTAGGCTAACAAATGGAGGAAAAGGAAAGCCACTTCACAACATTCAAATAACTGCTTAAATTTTCTACTGCTTAGTTTATCTGGAAACCTTTGCCATTGATAATAACCTTCTTTTGACACTAACAAAAACACACTACCCCAACACCACAAAACAGACAGCTGGTTCATTTTAATTTTTAAGTCAATAATTCCAATAAATATTTCAATGATCTATTTTATTTTCTGTTACTCTAAAATATTTAATTTTTTGTAGATTCAAAAGTAAAAAGCTCTCAGAGAGGACAGCCTACACTGCTTGGCAATCAATTCCTGGCATGATCTGGCTTCCTTTGTTCTCTTGCCTAAAAGCTTAGCATATTCTGCAGCCTGTTCCTTACTTTTCTTAATGTATTCCTTTCTCAGAGCAAGGATTAGGTTGACATTTAAGTTACAGGTCATAGAAAGTAATAAGAAAGCAAATTTTGGGTACTTTTTTAGACATCAACTTCTTTAGAGAGATGGTAAAGGTTTAATAATATGATCTTTTGTTCCCCCATTGTCAATACATAGTAAAATTTCTCAGTTTAGGAATCTCTCTGTGTCTCTGTCTCTGTCTGTCTCTTTCTCTCTCTCTCCCTCTATGTCTTACAATATAATATATTGAGAAAGCTCAGATTAGCATCTACAGTACATGCCAAATAAATCTGTGCTTCCTCTCTCTAGTTCTCCTTGTTCTATGTAACAAGAATGGCCATTACTTTATATCATATACATTATTCCATGAGTCAGGACACCTTGTTTCATGGGAGAACTTTGTCATTCCTATTACTGATTTGAGCCACACATCTCCAATTTCAATGAGAGCATCAGCAGCTACTTCTGTGCCTGAGTGCTTTTTGAAATGTAAACAAAGAATATAGAAAATTTTTAAAAATTTTAAAAAATTTAAAAAAAGAGGAAAAAAATTGGACTTAGACACCTGAAGCTGGGTAGTGTATTTGATATATATTTAGACATAATTTATCAAAAAAGAGAAATTAAAAAATCTGAATTTATTCTTCACTTCAATAAATGTCTGAGAGCAGGTGGCTGGTAAAGAAGTATTCACCTTCATTTTCTCTTGGCTGACCATCTCTGATGCACCATGAAAAAGGGGCATGATCATTTTATACAACTCCCACCACAATTCGGAGATATAATTAATCTTGTCTTAATTTCTTTGTATGATTTTACATACTTATTATTGTCTATAATAAGATTATGTACATTTTATCACCATTTTAATGTATATTTTCTTTTACTTTCATTTTTATTAGATATATTGTTTATTTACATTTCAAATGTTGTTACCTTTCCTGGTTCCCCCCCTTGAAGGTCTCATAACCCATCTCCCCTTCCCCTGTTTCACAATCAACCCTCTCCTGCTTCCCTCTCCTGGTATTCCCCTACAATGCTTCTTCAAGCCTTCCCAGTACCAGGGTCCTCTCCTCCCTTTGATGTCCAACAAGGCCATCCTCTGCTGCCTTTGTGTCTGGAGCAATGAGTAACTCCATGTGTACTCTTTGGTTGTTGGTTTTGTCCCTGGGAGCTCTGGGAGTACTGGGTGGCTCATATTTTTGTTCCTCCTATGGCGCTACAAACCACTTCAGCTCCCTGGGTCCTTTCTCTAGTTCCTCCATTGGGGAAATAGCAGTCAGTTCAATGGCTGGCTGAAAATGTCCCCCTCTGTATTTGTCATGCACTAGCAGGGTCTCCCATGTGACAGCTATACGTGGCTCCAGACTACAAGCACTTGTGGGCATCCAAAATAGTGGATGGGTTTTCTAACTGTATAAGGGGTGGATCACAAGGTGGGATAGTCTCTGGATGCTCTTTCACTCAGACTATGCTCCAACCTTTGTCTCTGTATCTCCTTCTGTAGCTATTTTGTTCCCCCTTCTTTTATTTTTTGAGGGGGTTCAAGACAGGGTTTCTCTGTGTAGCCATGGGTATCCTGGCACTCACTCTGTAGACCAGGCTGGCCTCGAACTCAGAAACCTGCCTGCCTCTGCCTCCCAAATGCTGGGATTAAAGGCATATGCCACCACTGCCTGGCTTATGTTCCCCCTTCTAAGAAGGGAAAGAGTATCCATACTTTGTTTTTCCTTCTGGAGCTTCATTTGATATGTGAATTGGGTATTGGGTATTCCAAGCATCTGGGATAATATCCACTTATCAATGAGTACATACCATGTGTGTTCTTTTGTGATTGGGTTACCTCACTTAAGATGATATTTTCAAGTTCCACCCATTTGCCGAAGAATCTCATAAATTCATTGTTTTTCATTGCTGAGTAGTAGTCAATTGTGTAACTATATCACATTTTCTGTATCCATTCCCCCTTTGAGGGACATCTGGGTTCTTTCCAGCTTCTGTCTATTATAAATAGGGCTGCTATGAACATAGTGGAGCATGTGTCCTTATTACATGCTGGAAAATTAATACTGCCACAAAATAAGTTTAATTATGGCCTTCTCACTTTACAGATGAGGAAAATGAAGCACAAGTTTTTACAGACTTTTTAAAAATCACGGAATTAGAAATAACTGCTGACTAAATTCTCCATCATTTCTTCTCATTACAAATTTTCTGATGTTATACCTTCATCAGGAGATCACTGCAATGCACACAGATAATACATTAATCTGACAATGAAAATATGAAAGATTACCAGAGTTATAAAGAAAAATTAAAAAAATATTTTAAGTTTAAACTTCTTCAAATTGCTTATAATTGAAAAATGCATACGTAAGAAAACATTGAACTTTTGCAGTATCATGTTATGATGTAGGATTAATAGCCTCAAGTAGAATATTTCTTTTTTATAGACATTTGATTTATTTACATTTCAAATGTTATCCCCTTTCCTCTTTACCCCTCCAAAAACACCCTATTCCATCTGCTCTCCCCCTGCTGACCAACCCTGCCCCCCCTTTCCTGACTGGCATTCCTCTACACAGGGCCATCAGGCCATCATAGTACCAAGGGCCTTTCCTCTCATTGATGTCTGAAATGGTGACCTTCTGCTGCATATGTGGCTGGAGCCATGGGTACCTCAATGTGTACTCTTTGGTTAGTGGCTAAGTGCCTGGGAGCTCTGGGGGTACTGGTTGGTTCATAATATTTTTAGTCCTGTAGGGCTGCAAACCTCTCCAGCTCCTTGGGTCCTTTCTCTAGCTGTTCCATTGGGGACCCTATGCTAAATCTATTATTTGACTGTGAGCCATGGTTATTTTTATCCACTTTCTAATAAGGATCAATGTATCCACACTTTGGTATTCCTTCTTAAGCTTCATGTGGTCTGTGTGTTATATCTTGGGTATTCCCAGCTTTTGGGCTAATATCCACTTATCAGTGACTGCATACCATGTGTGTTCTTTTCTGATTAGGTTACCTCACTCAGGATGATATTTTCTAGATCCATTCATTTGCCTAGGAATTTCATAAATTCATTGTTTTTAGCAGCTGATTAGTATTCCATTGCATAAATGTACCATATTTTCTGTATCTATTCCTCTGTTGAGGGACATCTGGGTTACAGCTTCTGTCTATCATAGATAAGGCTGCTATGAACATAGTGGAGCATATATCCTTATTACATGCTGGGGAATCCTCTAGGTCTATGCCCAGGAGTGGTATAGCAAGGTCCTCCGGACATGTTGTGTCCAGTTTTCAAAGGAATCACCAGACTTATTTCCAGAGTGGTTGTACCAGCTTGAAATCCCACTAGCAATGGAGAAGTGTTCTTCTTTTTCCACATCCTCTCCAGCATCTTCTGTCCCCTGAGGTTTTGATCTTAGCCATTCTGACAGGTGTAAGGTGGATTCTCAGGGTTGATTTGATTTGCATTTCCCTGATGAATAAGGATGGTGAACATTTATTTATTTATTTATTTATTTATTTATTTATTTATTTATTTTGCTGTTTCTCAACCATCTTGAGAATTCCTTGTTTAGCACTATATTCCATTTTTAAATGGTTCTTTAGAATCTACCTCATTGTGTTCTTTGTATATATTAGATATTAGACCGCTATTGGATGTAGAAATGGTAAAGAAGTTTTATCAATTTGATGGCTGCCCTTTAGTCCTATCAACAGGGTCTTTTGCCTTACATAAGCTTTGTAATTTTATGAGGTCCCCATTTGTCAATTCTTGATCATAGAGCATAAGCTATTGGTGTTCTATTCAGAAAAAATTCCCCTGTGCCCATGTGCTCCAGGTTCTTCCCAATTTCTTTTCTATTAGTTTCAGTTCATCTGGTTTTATGCAAAGTTTGTTGATCCACTTGGACTTGAGCTTTGTACAGGGAGATAAGAATGGTTCAATTTTCATTCTTCTACATGTTGACTGCCAGTTGAACCAGCACCATTTGTTGAAAATGCTGTCCTATTTTGCATTGGATAGTTTTAGCTCCTTTGTTAAATATCAGGTTACCATAGGAGTGTGGGTTCATTTCTGGGTCTTCAATTCTCTTCCATTGGTCTACCTGCCTGTCATTGTACCAATAGCATGCAGTTTTTATCACTATTGCTCTGTAGTATAGCTTGAGGTCAAGGATGGTGATTGTGCCAGCAGTTCTTTTATTGTTGAGAATAGTTTTTCACTCTCCTGGGTTTTCTTTTATCCCAGATAAATTTGGAAATTGCTCTTTCCAAGTCTATGAAAAATTTAGTTGGAATTTTGATGGGGATTGCATTTAATGTATAGATTGCTTTAGGCAAGAATGACATTTCTAATATATTAACTCTGTCAATCCATAAGCATGGAATATATTTCCATCTTCTGAGATATTCAATTTCTTTCTTCAGAAACTTGAAGTAATTGACATACAAATATTCCACTTACTTGTTTAGAGTCACACCAAGGTTTTTTATATTAATTGTGACTATTGTGAAGGGTGTCTTTCCCATAATTTCTTTCTCAGCCTCTTTATTCTTTATCCAAATTGGTAGGAAGGCTATTGATATGTTTGAGTTAATTTTATATCCAGCGACGTTGAAGAATTTGTTTATGAGATTTACGAGTTCTTTGGTGGAATTTTTGTGGTCACTTAAGTATACTATCATATCATCTACAAATAGTGATACTTTGACTTCTTCCTTTCCAATTTTTAATCTCTTTGAGGTCCTCTTGTTGTTTAATTTGCTCAGGCTAGGACTTTGAGTACTATATTTAACAAGAAGGGAGAGGGTGGACAGACTTGTCTAGTCGCTCATTTTAGTAGGATTACTTCAATTTTCTCTGCATTTAGTTTGATGTTGGCTACTGGTTTGCTGTATATTGCTTTTACTATGTTTAGGTGTGGGCATTGAATTCTTGATCTTTCCAAGAATTTCATCATGAAGAAGTGTATGATTTTGTCCAATGCTTTCTCAGCATCTAATGAAAATTATCCATTTCATCTATATTTTCCATTTTTGTTGAGTATAGGCTTTTGGAGTAGGAACTGATGTATTTTTTTTATTTCCTCAGTATCTGTTGTTATATCTCAGTTTTCATTTCTGATTTTGCTGATTTGGATACTGTTTCTGTGCCCACTAGTTAGTTTGGCTAAGTGATTATCTATCTTGTTTTTTTTTTTTTCAAAGAACTAGCTTCTAGTTTGGTTGATTCTTTGTGTAGTTCTTTTTGTTTCTACTTGGTTGATTCCAGCCCTGTTTTTGATTATTTCCTGCAATCTACTCTTCTTGAGTGTATTTGCTTCTTTTTGTTCTTTTCTATCTATGCAAAAAGATTTATTTTATATTTTTATAGAGTAAGGGTCTGTTTTGAAATCACACATATTAAAAAATCCATGAAAGTCAAAGTGGGACTAGTTGGTGAGAGGAAAGGGAGGATTGGGAGGGAGGAAGGAGTGGAAGGTGAACTTGATAGAGATACATGATGTATATGTCTTGAATGTCAGGATGAAATGCCATTATATATCATGAATATATATTAATAAAAACATTCTAGAAAGTGTTCACTTTTTGTTCTAGAGCCTTCAGCTGTGCTTTCAAGCTGTTAGTGTATGATCTTTCCAGGTACTTTTTGGAGGCACTCAGATCTGTGAGTTTTCCTCTTAGCAGCATTTTCATTGTGTCCCATAAGTTTGTGTATGTTGTGCCTTTGTTTTCATTAAATTCTTAAAAAAAAGTCTTTAATTGTTTTCTTTATTTCTTCCTTGACCAAGATATCTCTGAGTAGAAAGTTGCTCAGTTTCCATGTGTATATGGACTTTCTGTTGCTTTTGTTGTTATTGAAGACCAGCATTATTCTGCGGTGATCTGATAGGGGCCATGGAATTATTTCAATCTTCTTATATCTGCTGAGGTCTGCTTCGTGACTGAGTAAGTATATGGTCAATTTTGTAGAAGGTATCATGAGGTGCTGAGAAGAAAGTATATTCTTTTGTTTTAGGATAAAATGTTTTGTAAATATCTGTTAAATCCATTTGGTTCATAACTTCTGTTAGTTTCACTGTTTATCTGTTTAGTTTGTGTTTCCCTGATATGTCCATTGATGAGACTGGAGTGTTGAAGTCTCCCACTATTATTGTGTGATGTGTGCTTGGAGCTTCAAGAAATATATAAAAAACTCCCTTAAAGAAATACAGGAGAACAAAGGTAGACAGTTAAAATCCCTTAAAGAATTACAGGAAAGCACAAACAAACAGGTGACAGAATTGAACAAAACCACCAAGGATCTAAAAATGGAGGTAGAAACAATAAAGAAATCATAAAGGGAAACAAATCTGGACATAGAAAACCTAGGGAAGAAGTCAGGAGACATAGATGCAAGCATCACAAACAGAATACAAGAGATAGAAGAGAGAAACTCAGATGCAGAAGATACCAAAGAAAGCATTGTCACAAAAGTCAAAGAAAATGCAAAATGCAAATAGCTCCTAACACAAAAACATCCAGGAAATCCAGGAAAATAAGAAGACCAAACCAAAGGGTTATAGTTATAAAAGAGAGTGAGGTTTTCCAGCTGAAAGTGCCAGGAAATTTCTTCAAGAAAATTATAGAAAAGTTTCCTAACCTAAAGAAAGAGATGCCCGTGAACATACAGGAAACCTACAGAACTCCAAACAGATTGGACCAGAAAAGAAATTCCTCCTGTCACATAATAATTAAAATGCCAAATGCACTAAACAAAGAAAGAATATTAAAATCAATAAGAGAAAAAGTCAAGTACCATATAAAAGCCAACCTATAAGAATTACACCAGAATTCTTGCTAGAGACTATGAAAGCCAGAAAATCCTGAGAAGATATCATACAGACCCTAAGGGAATACAAGCATCAACCCAGGCTACTATACTCAGCAAAACTATCAATTACCATAAATAGAGAAACCAAGGTATTCCATGACAAAAACAAATTTACACAGTATCTTTCCCCATATCCAGCCCTTCAAAGGATAGTTAATGGAAAACACCAACAAAAGGAGGGAAACTACACACTAGAAAAGGCAGGAAATTATTCTTTTGACAAACCAAATCTTGCTTTCCTGTTGGGGTATCCAGGACTTGATGTGGTAGAAGAACTTGGATCAGATGGTGCCATGTTGCCTTAATTTCTTTTTGTAAAGTTCCTGCATTTGCCTTTTTCCATCTGGTTATTTCTGGTATTAGTTATTCCTGCTCTCTCTGTGTAACACTTGTCTTACCTCTGGGCCTGCAAGCCTGTCTCAGCACCCCTGGGTGTCCAGCTTTCCCCTGGCATAGAGTGGTATGGCTCAACCCATCTCCTGGATGAAGGTAGAGTGCAGATGGACCCTGTTCCAGCTGCTCTGACACTCCTGCGTTCCTTATGTTCCTGGCCATACCTACCTGCTCAGTTGCCAGAGAGAAAATGGCAGTCTTGCCACCAAACCCGGGAGTCAAAGCACTCTCTGCAGACCAGTTCTCTCCTTGCAGGATTGATGGACAGATGGCTGTGGTGCAGCCCAACTCCTAGGTTCAGGTAGAGTCCAGACAGACCCTGTCATAGCTGCTCTTCCACTCCTGTGTTCCCTGTGATCCTGGCCATACCTGCCTGCTCAGTTGCCAAAGAGAAAGAAATCAAATAGAACATTTCTTAATGAGCTTGTAGTTTGTGGTAAATATTATGATGTAAAAATTACTCTGGTTCTTCTTAGAAGGGGAAACAAAATATCCACAGAAGGAGATACAGAGACAAAGTGTGGAGCAGAATCTGAGGGAAAGACTATCCAGAGACTACCCCACCTAATAATCCATCCCATATACAGTTACAAAACCCAGACATTATTGTGGATGCTCACAAGTGCTTCCTGATGGGAGCCTGTTATAGCTGTCACCTGGGAGGCTCCACTAGTGCATGATAAATTCACAGGGGGACACTCTCAGCCAGCCATTGAACTGAACACAGGGTCACCAATGGAGTAGCTAGAGAAAGGACCCAAGGAGCTGAAGGGGTTTGAAGTACCATAGGAGGAACAACAATATGAGTCACCCAAATCTCCCAGAGGTCCCAGGGACAAAACCGTCAACCAAAGAGTACATATGGAGTTACCCATGGCTCCAGATGCATAGGCAGTAGAGGATGATCTTCTTGGACATCAAAGGGAGGAGAGGCCCCAAGTCCTGTGAAAGCTCGATGTGACAGTGTTGGGGAATACCAGGACAAGGCAGCAGGAGAGGGTTGATTGGGGGAAGAGGGGGAGGGGAGACAGTTAATGGGATTTTCACGGGGATGGGGAGAACCATGAGAGGGGACAACATTTGAAACGTAAATAAAGAATATATCTAATAAAAAAATCCCCTTGGGTAAAATTTGCTGATAAATATTTGAAGTTTTTTTTTTCTTTTTTCTTTTTTTATTTATTTTGGGCATATATCCAGAAGATTCCCCAGCGTGCAATAAGAATACATGCTCCACTATGTTCATAGCAGCATTATTTATAATAGCCAGACGTTGGAAAGAGCCCAGATGTCCCTCAAATATTTGAAGTTTTACAAAGGTTTTTGTGAAGTAAAGAGTGAAGTTAGATTATGGGTAACTTTCAATTCCTTAATTATTATTAGAATTTATACAGATCTCACAACACAGGAAAAATAGCCCATTTAACTATGAATCAAGAATCATCTGGACATGTGACGACATTGTCTTTTTGGTTTGCTAGGTAGAATATGTAGTATGTATACATGTGAATATTATTCACTTTTTTCAGTTTGGTGATCTTGGCCAACAGAGATAGCTATGTGATTGATTTTTTTTTCTTTTGTTTCCTTATCTCTTCTATTTTGTAGGATCCCACATTTAAAAGTAAATAAGGCAATATTATGTGAATGTCAGAACTATCATGATTATATTGCTCAGTAAAACATAATGTTTTTTTCCAAGACAGCCATGGCATACAAATTCTTTTCTTTCTTTGTTTATGGCTATATATGTATATGCTTGTATCTTAGATTAAAGCTAAAGATTGACATTGAATTTCTTAAAGTTCAAGCAAGTATCAGAAGCAAAAACAAAGGCATTGCCATCTTAGAATCTAAACAGAGGAAGCAGTCATGGTTATTTGACATACAAACATCTAGAAACTTACAGCCATGTTTTTGTACCAAGTTGTTCTGAGCCTTAATTTTCTGTACTAGTCAGTTTCTTGCTATGTTTTTAGTCTAGCTTCACTTTTCGATGTCTGCATTTATTCTGTGTTCTGTATTTTATTCAGACTTTCATTAATACAGAATGAAAACATTCTGTAATTGGCTGCAGTGTTTATTTCTAGTTTTCAACCTGATTATTTCCAAACCATTTATTTGAATAAACAAGATAAAATATCTCTAATGTAATCAGGAAATGATTATAACACCAAATTTACAATTCACAGAACAAATGAAACTTAAGAAAAAGTAAGACCAAAGTATGGATACTTTGGTCCTTCTTAGAGGGATGAATAAAATACCTATAGGAGGAGATACAGAGATAAATAATGGAGCAGAGCTTGAAGGAAAGGCCACACAGAAACTCCCTCACCTGGAGATCCATTCCATATACAATCACAAAACCCAGACACTATTGTGGATGCCAACAAGTGCTTGCAGATAGGAGCCTCATATAGCTGTCTCCCGAGAGGCTCTGCCAGTACCTTGAAATACATAGGTGGATATACTCAGACAAGCATTGGACTGAGCACAAGGTCCTCAATGAAGGAGCTAGAGAAAGGACCAGAGGAGCTGAAGGAGTTTGCAACCCTTTAGGAGGAACAACAATATGAACCAACCAGTAGCCCTAAAGCTCCCAGAAACCAAACCACCAACCAAAGTGTACACACGGAAGGACCCATGGATCCAGCTGCATATATAGCAGAGGATGACTTTGTTGGACATCAAAGGGAAGAGAGACCTTTGGTTCTGAGAAGGCTCAATGCTCCAGTATATGGAAATGCCAGGATATGGAAGCAGGAATGGGTGGGTTAGTGAGCAGGGGTAGGGGGTATTTTCTGAGGAAAAACCAGGAAAGGGGATAAATTTTGAAATGTAAATAAAGAAAATATCTAATAAAAAACTCTTACAGAGAGTGATATTCATTCTCAGTTCTTCAGCAAGCACAAGCAACCTTGACTGATACCTTTGTTTACATTCTAAGCAGATAGCACTCACTGCCTTTAAATAGTGAAATTTGTATCATTGTTTGGCATATATTCAGGTCCTTTCATTAATATATATATATATATACATATATATATATATGCATTTCTATTTATGTATATGTGCATTATTCTCTCTTGGTGAACATGCTCCATGTATGATTTTAAAAATGTCTCAAATTGTCACATCAAAAATCTGGTGGGAAACAATTCTGCTATTACACAAGATGGAAACTGCACTAGAGATATGCTTGGGATGAGTAAAATATAACTGAAGTGGGAAGTGTTAAATGTAACTTCTCTGACTCCTTTAGAGAAGGTGGTTCAGTTTTTACTACCAAACCACATTATCACTCCTATTCTCTCCAGATGGTTAACATTGGAACTTTGATATTGTTATCAGAAAGTGGGGGGGGGGGCATATGGAAAGTTCTTGTATCTAGGTTCTGCCATTCAATCTCAATCTCCCAGCTGACAGCTGGCATAAACTGACAGGCATGTGGTTGAACAAAACTTTGAATGAGGTTATATTTTATATTTAAATCACCCCAGTGAATGCAGAATAGAGATACACTCTTCCACAAGTGTAGATTTCAATGTAAAATAAAGTGTTAATATTTAATATGGAGACAACTTATTATGCAGAAGATTACTGAACAAAATTTGGTACATGTAATTTTTCTGCTGTGATAACCCATGCAATGTATATGAGTTTAAAATTAGTATAGATATGGAGTAGATACTGAATGAATACTCGGTTGTTGAAAGTCCCATGTTTTCTAAATATTCTAGAAAGTCCTGTGTTTTCTAAATTTTCTAAATATCTGAGAACTCTCACCTTTGTTCTATTTATTTACAACATAGTAAATTTCCCAAAATGGCTCGTGTAGCATAGGGAAAAATCAAAGTTTTGTTAAAACAATATTTTTATTAATTCTCAAAACTATTTATTTATTTATAATTTAGTATAGAAGCATGGTGTCTACATGTGAAGGCAGAGTACATGCCAGGATATGAAATAAGAGACCAGAGGAAAATATTGTGGTATTAATTTTCTCCTTTCACTTTTACTTGGATTCCAGGGATTGAATTTAGATGGTCAGCCTTGCTTAGAAAGTATATTGATCCACTGAGCAATCTCATCACTCCAGTTTTCATGAATTTGAGATAAGCCTTAAGAAATTTCACAATATTTGATGACAAGATATTTCAGTTGTTAAGATCCCCTAGCTTGTGAGAATGTGGACTTGGATTTGAATCTTCAGAGTCCCCATAAAAAGCTGGACATGTTAGTGCTTGCTTGTAAACCCATAGTGGTCAGAGACAGACTGATCCTGAGAAATCACTGATTTGACAATATAAACAAAGCAGCAAGATTTTGGTTCATTGAAAGATATTGATATCAATAAAGCAGAAAGTATTTGAAGGATATTCCTGTTGCCTGACATGGAAATATACATGCATGTACTTATACACTCATGTTTGTGAACAAAACACACACACTTAAAATATTAAAAGAAAGTTGTTATAAGAGCACAATAAAATGGCATGATGAGACAAATGGTTCTAATAACATTAGAATTAGTGTTGTATGTTTAATAACAGCAAAGGGATACAAATCAGAAAGGAAGAAGTCAAACTATCACTATTCACAGATGATATGATAGTATACTTAAGTGACCCAAAAACCTACACCAGAGAACTCCTGCAACTGATAAACAACTTCAGCAACGTGGCTGGCTATAAAATCAACTCAAGCAAATCAGTAGCCTTCCTATACGCGAAGGATAAGCAGGCCTAGAAAGAAATTAGGGAAATGACACCCTTCACAATAGCCACAAATGATATAAAGTATCTTGGAGTGACACTAACCAAACATGTGAAAGATTTATATGACAAAAACTTCAGGTCTCTGAAGAGGGAAATTGAAGAAGACATCAGAAAATGGGAAAATCTTCCATACTCGTGGGTTGGCAGGACTAATATACTCAAAATGGCAATCTTGCCCAAAGCAATATACAGATTCAATGCAATCCCCATCAAAATCCCAAGTCAGTTCTTCATAGAGTTAGAAAGAGCAATTCTCAAATTCATCTGGAATAACAAAAAACCCAGGATAGCTAAAACTATCATCAACAGCAAAAGAACTTCTGGGGGAATCAATATCCCGGACCTCAAGCAACATTACAGAGCAGTAGTATTAAAAACTGCATGGTATTGGTTCAGTGACAGGGAGGCAGAACAATGGAATAGAAACGAAGACCCAGAATTGAACCCACACATCTGTGGCCAATTGTTCTTCGACAAAGGAGCTGAAAACATCCAGTGGAAAAAAGATAGCCTTTTCAACAGATAGTGCTGGCTCAACTGGAGGTCAACATGCAGAAGAATGAGAATTGATCCACTCTTATCTCCTTGCACTAAGCTCAACTCCAAGTGGATCAAGGACCTCCACATAAAACCAGACACACTAAAACTAATAGAAAAGAAACTGGGGAAGACCCTTGAGGACATTGGCTCAGGGGAAAAATTCCTGAACAGAACACCAATTGCTTATGCTCTAAGGGTAAGAATAGACAAATGGGACCTTATAAAATTACAAAGTTTCTGTAAGGCAAAAGACACTGTCAAAAGGATAAATTGGCAACCAACAAATTGGAAAAAGATCTTCACCAACCACACATCCCACAGAGTGCTAATATCCAATGTATACAAAGACCCAAGTGGTTAGACCCCAGAAAACCAAATAATCCTATCCAAAAATGGGGTACAGAGCTAAACAGAGACTTTTCACCTGAAGAAATTCAGATGGCTGAGAAACACCTTAAAAAATGTTCAACATCATTAGTCATTAGGGAAATGCAAATCAAAACAACCCTGAGATTTCACCTCACACCAGTCAGAATGGCTAAGATTAAAAACTCAGAAGACATCAGGTGTTGGCGAGGATGTGGAGAAAGAGGAACACTCCTCCACTGCTGGTGGGAATGCAAGCTGGTACAACAACTCTGGAAATCAGCATGGCGGTTCCTCAGAAAAACGGGACGTGATACTTCTGGAGGACCCAGCCATACCACTCCTGGGAATATACCCAGAAGATTCCTGGGCATACAATAAGGATATATGCTCCACTATGTTCATAGCAGCCTTATATATAATAGCCAGAAGCTGGAAAGAACCCAGATGTCCCTCAACAGAGGAATGGATACAAAAAATGTGGTATATACACACAATGGAGTACTATTCAGCCATTAGAAACAATGAATTCCATTGTATAAATATACCACATTTTCTGTATCCATTCCTCCTTTGAGGGATATTTGGGCTCCTTCCAATTTCTGGCTATTATAAACAAGGCTGCTATAAACATAGTGGAGCATGTGCCTTTATTGTATGCAGGGGAATCCTCTGGGTATATGCCCAGGAGTGGTATGCCAGGGTCCTCTGGAAGTGGCATGCCCAATTTTCTGAGGAACCGCCAAACTGATTTCCAGAATGGTTTTACCATTTTGCAATCCCACCAACAGTGGAGGAGTGTTCTTCTTTCTCCACATCCTCGCCAGCACTTGTTGTCTCTTGAGTTTTTAATCTTAGCCATTCTGACTGGTGTGAGGTGGAATCTCAGGGTTGTTTTGATTTCTATTTCCCTGATGACTAATGATGTTGAACATCTCTTAAGGTGTTTCTCGGCCATCCGAATTTCTTCTGGTGAAAATTCTTTGTTTAGCTCTGTACCCCATTTTTTGATAGGGTTATTTGGTTCTTTGTGGTCTAACTTCTTGTGTTCTTTGTATATATTGGATATTAGCCCTCTGTAGGATGTGGGGTTGGTGAAGATCTTTTCCCACTTTGTTGGTTGCCATTTTGTCCTTCTGACAGTGTCTTTTGCCTTGCAGAAACTTTGTAATTCTATGAGGTCCCATTTGTCAATTCTTGATCTTAGTGCGTAAGCTGTTTGTGTTCTGTTCAGGAACTTTTCCCCTGTGCCCATGCCCTCCAGGGTCTTCCCAAGTTTCTTTTTCTAATACTTCTCACCAATTAAAAATAATGAATTCATGCAATTTGTAGGTAAATGGTTAGACCTGGAAAATATCATCCTGAGTGTATTAACCCAATCACAAAAGAATACACCTGAAATGCAATCACTGATAAGTGGATATTAATGAGCCCAGAAGCCCTAAATACTCAAGGCACAATTAACAAGTCAAATGATTCCCAAGAAGAAGAAAGGAGAGGACCCTGGGCCTGTAAAGATTGCATCCAGTTTTGTAAAGAAACCGTGGGGGGAGGGGGAATGATTGGGGAATAGTTGGGGGGGGGAGAGGAACTATTGGATGTATGGTGGGGGGGGACTGGGAAAGGGGAAAGCCTTTGGAATGTAAACATAGAATATAGAAAATAAAATTTAAAAAAAGGAAAAAAAAGAAACAATGAATTCATGAAATTCTTAGAGAAATGGATGGAGCTGGAGAATGTGATACTAAGTGAGGTGACCCAGTCTCAAAAGAATACCCATGGTATGTAGTCACTGATAAGTGGATATTAGCCTAGAAGCTTGGAACACCAAAGACATAAATCACATACCAAGTGATGTCTGACAAGAAGAAAGGAGTGGACACTGGTGCTAGAATGGACCAAAGCATCATTGTGGGGGAGTACAAGAACAGTGAGGTGGGAGGGGGTGGATGAGGGAGTGGGGGGAGGGGGGAAGGGCATGTGGGACCTTTGGGAGTGGGGAACCAGAAAAAGGGAAATGAATTGTAAATATAGAATATATCCAATAAAAAATACCAGCAAAGGAGGATATAGAAACTATGAGATAAAATATTGAGGACAAAACCATAAAACACTCATTTTAAAATATTGTTTCCATTAATGAGAGACTGGAATAAGAATTTGGAAAAATAATGCAAAAAGAAATAACAAATTTGTATATGTTTTTAAGTGAGTGATTTGGAAGAATTAAACATATAGCTTTGAGCAAATAAAGGAGGAAAACTTAAAACAGATGAGGTAAGGCCTCAAGGATTATAATATACATGTTATCCATCAAATAATTTTAAAAATTCAGATTGATATGGTGACTAAATTTTCTGATCGGTTCTTAGCATAATGGGAATAAAAATTAGAGTTCTGTTTGTTATACACTATAAGCTTGATTTTACTAATACAGTGTTCTATACACTGTAATAAAATGGAAGATAATGGATGACCTCCAGGAATTATTGGCAATAAAGCTTAAGTTCTAAGATCTCATGGGATCTCACAAAACTGAAAAGCTTTTTTAAGGCAAAGGACATAATAAATAGGACAATTCAGCAACCTACAGATTGGGACAAAAATCTGCAATAACCTGACACCAGATAGAGGGGTAATACCAAAACATATAAAGAACTCAAGGAGCTAACCTCCAAAAAACTAAACAACACAATCAAAAATAAGGTATAGAACCAAAACAGAGAATTCACAAAGAAGGAAACTCAAATGCCAATAAACACTTAAGGAATTATGTCTGAAGTCGTTAGTCATCAGGGAAATGCAACTCAAAAGACTCTGAGATTCCACCTTATACAAATCAGAATGGCTAAAATAAAACACTCAGCTGACACCAGATATTGGAGAGGATTTGGAAAAAGAGGAACAATCCTCCATTGTTGGCAGATTTGCAAACTGGTATAACCACTCTGGAAATCAATCTGTAGGTTCCATGGAAAACTAGAAATAGATCTACCTTAAGACCCAGCTATAGTACTCCTGGACATACACCTAAAAGATGTCCCACCATACTTGGAGCAGGCATGTGCTCCACTATGTTCATAATGGCCTTATTTTTAATAGTCAGAAGATAGAAACAATCCAGATGTTGCAAAACAGGGGAATGGATACAGAAAATGTTCTTCAATTACACAATAGACTACTACTCAGCTATTAAGAATGAGTGCATCATAGATTCTGCAGCCATCCTAAATGAGGTAACTCATACACAAAAGGACATGCATGGTATGTATTCACAAAGAAGTGAATATTAGCCAAGAAAGTACAGAATAGTTAGGATAAAATTCCACATAACTCAAGAATGTTAACAAGCAGAAGGAACCAAGTGAGGATGCTTGGAACACACTTGGGAGGGAGAAGAAAATAATCACAGGGAGTCAGAGGGAAGCAAGTACCTGGGTGAGAGAGGGAGAGGCAGAGAAAAGGGGAACATGATTAGGTTTGGGGGAGGCAGAATAGGAGTGAAGATCTGAGAGCCAGCAGAAAAATGGAAAAAGGCAACCTTGAGAGCTAAGAGGTGGAGGGACCCTCTAGAATGCACCAGAAACCTGAAAGCTAAGAAACTATCAGGATTCAAAGGGAGGTGACCTTAGATGAAATGTCCAACAATGTGGAGTGGGAACTAATAGACTCCACCTCCAGTAGAAAGACAAGGTATCAAATAGAGGGATGGGGTTGAATTCCCACAGTCAAAAACCCTGACCCAGAATTGTTCCTGTCTAAAAGAACTGCAGGGATAAAAATCAAGAAGAGGCTGAGGGAATGGTGATCCAGTTACAGACCAACTTGGGATCCATCTCAAGGGAAGGCTCCAAGGTCTGACACTATTACTGATGCTATGGTGTGCTTACAGACAGAAGCCTAGCATAACTGTCCTCTGAGAGGCCCAACAAGCAGCTGCAAGAGTCAGACATAGATATTTGCAACCCACCAATGGACTGAAATTGGGGACCCTGCAGTTCAATTAGGGAAAGGCTGGACAAAGCTGAGGAGATGGGCAACCCTATAGGAAGACCAGCAGTCAACTAAACTGGACCCCTGAAATCTCTCAAACACTGAGCCAACAACTAGGCAGCATATACTAGCTGGTCTGAGGCCCCAAACCATTTATAGCAGAGGAATTCCTGGTCTGGCCTCAGTGGGAGATGACATACTTAACCCTCTAGAGATTTGAGGCCCCTGGGAGTGGGACATTCTAGAGGAGGGAGAATATATTTTTTAATACAGGGGGAGAAGAAATGGGATGAGAAACTGTGGGAGGGTGGACCAGGAGGGGGACAAAAACTGAACTGTCAAAAAATAAATAAATGTAATATAAAAATAATATGCATATTCTATATTATTCTGTAATTTTGGAAGTATGCCATCATGTTTTCCCCAGATCTTTGGTCCTGTGGAGGTTTGATGCCCCAGCATAGAGGGATAGTGGAAGGATTGGGAAGGAGAGGATAGGTGGGTGGGGGGGCAACCTCATGAAATCAAATAGGAAGGAGGAGAGTAAGGTCGTGGGGTGGGGGGCTTGTGGAGGCATAACTGGGATGTGGGAAATTATTTGAGATATAAATTAATGAAGTGATTAATTACAAAAATTAAAAGAAGGTTGGAACACTAAAGCATACTGTCATGTTTACCAAATATTAGTGTGTCACTATTGTCCAGAACTCATTTTAAAGAATAAACCAGTCACATGACATCCACTATTTCTCTATGGCTTTTTACATACTAATCAGATCAGTGGGGATCTATCTGATGTACATGTAGAGAAGAAAAAGAAATCAAACCATTAGGATTCAATGCCACACTTGCTCACACAGGAGAAATAACTAACAAACATAAGGACAGACCATTTTATATTAGTAAATCATATCAAAAGATTTGTTTTGATTTTTAAAAAAGAGAGTGAACACAAATAATGAAAGCTCTAGAAACATATAGAGTATTATGTCAAACAGCATATGCATTATTGGATCACAGAAAGAGGAAAGGTACACAAGCAACATTGCAAGGAGTTTTGTTGAAGATATAATTATGAAAAATGCCCATCAGGGGAAGAAAATAAAGGATTGAAGGATTTTAAGTAGTAAGATGCCATGTCATGTTAACATACTTTATAATAAAACTGTCAGAGTATTTTTTAAAACAAGTAGATAAAAGTAATCATCACATATATAGGAGTTATCATAAAACTATTAGTGATTTCTTTAGAAGAAACATTACATAGCTGAGAAAGAAGTGTTAAAGGGGACTGAGGCAACAGGAAAAGTAAATGAATTTTTACCCTCTCGCTTATACATATTCACTGCTTGTATTTATAAATCTAGCATATTATAAATTGGTATATGCTATAGAATAGTTGTATCTTAGATTTTAAAGGTTAATTTAGAGAAACTGTTACATATATGCATGATAGGACATATAAATTGATATTTTAACCACAGTATTATAACATTTTTTATTATCAGCAGAGAGTAGAAAGGATGGTTCACAGGGTAAAGGTGCCTGCTGCCAAGCTTAACATCAAGAATTAAAACGCCAGGGTTCACACTGTAGAAATGGAGAACTGATGCCTACAAGTTGTACCCTGCCTGCATACATACTGTAGTGTGCACATATGAATTGCCCTAAAGTAAATAATTTAATATCACAGTATGCATGAATCAATTTAGCTAAATTTGTTAAATACACTACACAGCCATGAAATTCAATGAACTATGACTAAGCATGTTATAGAAATGAATATCAAAAAAATAATTTTGTGAGTAAGAAGTAAGCTACTAGAGATTATTTGGTTTTAAGTACAGAACTTTGCAGAATTACAGAGTTTACTTGGAAATAAATGCATAAAATCACTACACTAACAAGAGGTAAGGTCATGATCAATCTAGTCTGTCTTTTCTAAAAATACTTGTACACAGAATGTGTGATGAAACTGTATCGTTGCACTCATACATTCTTTTCTATCATTGTTTCCTGCCTGCCACACTAATATATTAGCTATCAACACATGTTGCTTCTATTTTCAGTCTCTTCTTGATTTCAGAAATAAAGCCACTTCTGCTCTTTCCTGCTTTTATCTTAATGTATATCAACATATTACTTTTCAGTCATTTATAAAGCTCTTTAGCATGTATCCCTCTATGATTGACTATTCAAATCCATTTGCATAGTGACACCAAGAACCTGCAAACATTCAAATTTGGGGACAGGAAAGATGGCTCAGCAGTTAAGAGGTAATACTATTCTTGCAGAGATCTTGGTTTCTAGTATACAACTTACAACTTGAAGTCTTCTTATTCAGATCTTTTCAGGCATTAGATTTACATGTGTATGCACGTGCACTCATACTCACACATACACAATTACAAGTAATAAAATGAATGTTAAAAAATTCAAGCCTGCATTTATTGCTTCCATAATAAATTACAACCATATTTAAGATACCTACACATACATTATCTTGAAGAACAGATTACTGGCTAAAGATCTATTTATTCGTATCTCTCAATACCCACTTACCTGTTTGTCTCACCACTCATCCTTGTCATTTCTAATTGTGTCTGATTGGGGTATTTCTATAATACAATTATGCTTCACTACCTTGGCTGCCTCAAAAGTGCAGTTCAGTTTCTCAGAAAGTCTTCCCTAACATCAGGTGGTTAATAAATCTGTATTTATTATAAACTGTATTGCTCGTATTATAATTATCCAACTGCAATTTGCAGGGGTACCCTATAATATGTTGAGCTTTACAGGCATAGAGGCAATACCTGTTTTATACATTTCAGTCTTAACTAGCACATAGGAAGCTAGTCAGAATGAAAATTAACTATTTATGTAGTTCAATAAAAGTGGTACAACTTTAAGTGTCCAAAGCAAGGCTATTTGTTATAAAATTAAGTTCTGGCTCACGGGGCGGACCCAGAGCTCCCTGCAGGCAGTTGCCATCTAACCTAACCCTACCCTAACCCTAACCCTAACCCTAACCCTAACCCTAACCCTAACCCTAACCCTAACCCAACCCTAACCCTGCAGGCAGCTTCAATCTTGCCTACAGCTTCCCATCCAGCCAGTGGCGGGGAAGCCAGACCCAGCCAGCTTCCCACATGCTCAGACCCAGCCGGCAGCGGAACCAGGTACCCGAGACAGCCCGAGTTTAAGACCTTCAGGGACTCAGGCCTGGAGCAGGAGTTGGGCACAGAGTAGTGGTTTGGGGCACAGCGGCCGAGCCTGCGCTCTGTGCTCGCAGGGCAGACCCCTGACTCCCTGCAGGCAGCTGCCATCTTGCCTGCAGCTTCCCATCTAGCCAGTGGCGGGGAAGCCTGACCCAGCCAGCTTGCCAGGTGCTCAGACCCAGCCGGCAGAACCAGGTACCCGAGATAGCCCGAGTTAAAGACCTTCGGGGACTCAGGCCTGGAACAGGAGCTACGCACAGAGTAGCTGTTTGGGGAACAGCAGCCGAGCCTGTGCTCTGCACTACCAGGGCGGACCCCGAGCTCCCTGCAGGCAGCTGCCATCTTGCCTGCAGCTTCCCATCCAGCCGGTGGCAGGGAAGCCGGACCCAGCCAGCTTCCCAGCAGTTTTGGACCAGCAGGCAGAACCAGATAACTGAGATATCCCAACATTAAGACCCCTGGGGAAACAGAATACCAGACAGCAAACCCTGAGCAGGAGCAGTACAGAGCAGCCGCCCAACAGGCAAAAGCAAGTACCTGGGATATCCTGAGTTTAAGACCTCGGGGCTCAGGCCACCTGTCAGCAATCTGTGAGCAGGAGCACTGCAGGGCAGTGGTTCAGGTGTCCCAGTCACTGGGAAATAGCCTTACGAGCCCACAGGAGGGTCAAGCACCAGCTAGTAACTACAGGACCAACTAACACCAGAGTTAACCAGATGGCACAAGGCAAACTTAAGATCATTACTAACAGAAATCAAGGCAGTATGGCTGCATCCAAACCCAGTTCCCCGACAGCAATAAATCTTGGATACCCCGAAACACCAGAAAAACAAGACTCAGATCTAAAATCACTAGTCAGGATGCTGATAGAGGAACACTTAGATAAATCTCTTAAAGTAATACATGAGAAAATAGATCAAAAGCTAGAAGCCATTACAAGGCAAACGCAATTAAAACTCGGATATCTCAACACAACAGAAAAACAAGACTCAGATCTAAAATCATTGGTAAAGATGCAGATTGAGGATCACTTAGATAAATTTCTTAAAGTAATAGAGGAGAAAATAGATCAAAAGCTAGAAACCCATACAAGGCAGACACAAAAATCACTTAAAGAAATCCAGGAGAATATAGAGCAAAAAATGAATCCCAATAAGGGGGAGAAACAAAAATCACTTAAAGAAATACAAGAGAACATGGGTCAACAAGTAGAAGTCATAAAAGAGGAAACACAAAAATCCCTTAAAGAATTACAGGAAAACACAAACAAGCAACTGAAAGATCTGAGCAAAACCATACAAAATCTAAAAACAGAAGTAGAAACAACTAAGCAATCGCAAAGGGAGACAACGTTGGAGATAGAAAACCTTGGGAAGAAATCAGGAGTCATAGATGCAAATATCAACAATAGAATACAAGAGATAGAAGACAGAATCTCAGATGCTGAAGATACCATAGGAACCATGGATTCAACAATTGAAGAAAATGCAAAATGCAAAAAGCTGGTAACCCAAAACGTTCAGGAAATCCAGGACACAATGAGAAGACCAAACCTAAGGATTATAGGGATAGATGAGAATGAAGATCTACAACGTAAAGGGCCAGCAAATATCTTCTAGAAAATTATGGAAGAAAACTTCCCCAACCTAAAGAGAGAGATGCCCATGAATATACAAGAAGCCTATAGAACCCCAAATAGACTGGACCAAAACAGAAATACTCCCCGTCACATAATAATCAAAACCCCAAATGTACTAAACAAAGAAAGAATATTAAAGGCAGTAAGAGAAAAAGGACAAGTAACATATAAAGGAAGACCTATCAGAATTACACCAGACTTCTCACCTGAGACCATGAAAGCTAGAAGATCCTGGGCAGACCTCATGCAGACCCTAAGAGAACACAAGCTTCAGCCAAAACTACTATACCCAGCAAAACTCTCAATTGCCATAGATGGGGAAACCAAGATATTCTAAGACAAAACCAAATTTGCAAGATACTTATCTACAAACCCAGCCCTACAAAGGATAATAGGGTAAAAATACCAACACAAGGGGGGAAACAACACCCCAGAAGAAACAAGACCACTCAAATACAATAATAATAATAATAATAATAATAATAATAATGCCCAAAATGCCAGGAAGTAATAATTACTATTACTTAATATCTCTTAATATCAATGGACTCAATTCCCCAATCAAAAGACACAGACTAACAGACTGGATACGGAAACAGGACCCTACATTTTGCTGCATACAGGAAACACATCTCAGTGTCAAAGACAAACACCACCTTAGAGTAAAAGGCTGGAAGACAGTTTTACAAGCAAATGGTCCCAGGAAACAAGCCGGAGTAGCCATTCTAATATCAGATAAAATTGACTTTCAACTTAAAGTCATCAAAAGAGACACAGAAGGTCACTTCCTGCTTGTCAAAGGGAAAATCCACCAAGAAGAATTCTCCATACTGAACATCTATGCGCCAAACGTAAGGGCACCCTCATTCGTAAAAGAAACTTTACTAAAGCTTAAAGCACTCATCGCACCTAACACAATGATTCTAGGTGACTTCAACACTCCACTCTCCTCAATGGACCGATCAGGAAAGCAGAAACTAAACAGGGACACAGTGAAACTGATTGAAGCTTTAGACCAATTGGATTTAACAGATATATATAGAACATTCCATGCTAAAGCAAAAGAGTATACCTTTTTCTCAGCACCGCATGGTACCTTCTCAAAAATTGATCATATAATTGGTCACAAGACAGACCTCAACAAATACAAGAAGACCGAACTAATCTCATGTCTCCTATCAGATCACTATGGAGTAAAAGTGGTCTTCAATAGCAAGAAGAACAACAGAAATCCCACATACACATGGAAATTGAACAATACTCTACTCAATGACACCTTGGTCAAGGAAGAAATAAAGAAAGAAATCAATGACTTTTTAGACTTCAATGAAAATGAAGGTACGACCTACCCAAATCTCTGGGACACAATGAAAGCAGTGCTAAGAGGAAAACTCATAGCCCTGAGTGCCTCCAAAAAGAAACTGGAGAGAGCATACACTAGCTACTTAACAGCACACCTGAAGGCCCTGAAACAAAAAGAAGCTAACTCACCCGGGAGGAGTAGAAGAGAGGAAATCATCAAAATAAGGGCTGAAATCAATCAAGGAGAAACAAAGAGAACCATACAAAGAATCAACAAAACCAAGAGCTGGTTCTTCGAGAAAATCAACAAGATAGATAAACCTTTAGCTATACTAACCAAAGGGCACAGAGATAGTATACAACTTAACAAAATTAGAAATGAAAAGGGGGATATAACAACAGAAACTGAGGAAATTCAAAAGATCATCAGATCCTACTACAAAGGCCTATACTCAAAACAACTGGAGAATCTGGAGGAAATGGACAATTTCCTAGACAGATACCAAATACCAAAATTAAATCAGCATCAAGTAGATCAGCTAAACAGTCCCATAACCCCTAAAGAAATAGAAGGGGTTATAGAAAGCCTCCCAACCAAAAAAAGTACGGGACCAGATGGTTTTAGTGCAGAATTCTACCAGACCATCAAAGAAGACTTAACACCAATACTCTTCAAACTATTCCACAAAATAGAGACAGAAGGGACACTGCCCAACTAGTTCTTCAAAACCACAATTACGCTGATAACTAAACCACAAAAAGATCCAACAAAGAAAGAGAACTACAGGCCAATTTCTCTTATGAATATTGATGGCAAAAATACTAAATAAAATTCTTGCCAACCGAATCCAAGAGCATATCAAAATGATCATTCACCATGATCAAGTAGGCTTCATCCCAGGGATGCAGGGATGGTTCAATATACGGAAATCCATCAATGTAATACACTACATAAACAAACTAAAAGAAAAAAAAAACACATGGTCATCTCATTAGATGCTGAAAAAGCATTCAACAAAATTCAGCATCCTTTCATGCTAAAAGTCTTGGAAAGAGCAGGAATTCAAGGCCCATACCTAAACATAGTAAAAGCAATCTACAGCAAACCAGTAGCCAACATCAAAATAAATGGAGAGAAACTTGAAGCAATCCCACTAAAATCAGGGACTAGACAAGGCTGCCCTCTCTCTCCATATCTTCAATATAGTACTTGAAGTTCTAGGGAGAGCAATTAGACAACATAAGGAAGTCAAAGGGATACAAATTGGAAAGGAAGAAGTCAAAGTATCATTATTTGCAGAAGATATGATACTCTACTTAAGCAATCCAAAAAACTCCACCAGAGAACTTTTACAGCTGATAAACAACTTCAGCAAAGTGGCTGGTTATAAAATTAACTCAAGAAAATCAGTAGCCTTCTTGTACTCAAAGGACAAGCAGGCTGAGAAAGAAGTTAGGGAAATAACACCCTTCACAATAGCCACAAACAACATAAAGTACCTTGGCGTAACCCTAACCAAACAAGCAAAAGATCTGTATGACAGGAACTTCAAGTCCTTGAAGAAAGAAATCGAAGAAGACCTCAGAAGATGGAAAAATACTTCTTGCTCCTGGATTGGCAGGATCAATATTGTAAAAATGGCCATCTTGCCAAAAGCAATCTACAGATTCAATGCAATCCCCATCAAAATCCCAACTCAATTCTTCATAGATCTAGAAAGAGCAATTCTCAAATTCATCTGGAGCAACAAAAAACCCAGGATAGCTAAAACTATTCTCAACAATAAAAGGACTTCTGGGGGAATCAATATCCCTGACCTCAAGCTGTACTACAGAGCAATTGTGTTAAAAACTGCATGGTATTGGTACAGCAACAGGCAGGTAGACCAATGGAATAGGATTGAAGACCCAGAAAAGAACCCACAGACTTATGGTCACTTGATCTTTGATAAAGGAGCCGCAACCATCCAGTGGAAAAAAGATAGCCTTTTCAACAAATGGTGCTGGTTCAACTGGAGGTCAACATGCAGAAGAATGCGAATTGACCCACTCTTATCTCCTTGTACTAAGATCAACTCCAAGTGGATCAAGGACCTCCACATAAAACCAGACACACTGAAACTATTAGAAAAGAAACTTGGGAAGACCCTGGAGGATATGGGCACAGGGGGAAAGTTCCTGAACAGAACACCAATAGCTTAGGCTCTAAGATCAAGAATTGACAAATGGGACCTCATAAAATTACAAAGTTTCTGTAAGGCAAAGGACACTGTCAGAAGGACAAAACGGCAATCAACAACGTGGGAAATGATCTTCACCAATCCTACATCCGACAGAGGGCTAATATCCAATGTATACAAAGAACTCAAGAAGTTAGACCCCAAAGGACCAAATAACCCTATCAAAAAATGGGGTACAGAGCTAAACAAAGAATTTTCACCAGAAGAAATTTGGATGGCCGAGAAACACCTTAAAAGATGTTCAACATCATTAGTCATCAGGGGAATGCAAATCAAAACAACCCTGAGATTCCACCTCACTCCAGTCAGAATGGCTAAGATTAAAAACTCGAGAGATAACAAGTGCTGGCGAGGATGTGGAGAAAGAGGAACACTCCTCCACTATTGGTGAGATTGCAAATTGTAAAACTGCTCTGGAAATCAGTGTGGTGGTTCCTCAGAAAATTGGGCATGCCACTTCCAGAGGACCCTGGCATACCACTCCTGGGCATATACCCAGAGGATTCTTCTGCATACAATAAAGACACATGCTCCACTATGTTCATAGCAGCCTTATTTATAATAGCCAGAAGCTGGAAAAAACCCAGATGCTTGAAGTTCTGGCGAGAGCAATTAGACAAATAAGGAAGTCAAAGGGATACAAATTGGAAAGGAAGAAGTGAAACTATCACTTTTTGCACATGATATGCTAGTATACGTAAGTGACCCAAAAAACTCCACCAGAGAACTCCTACAGCTGATAAACAACTTCAGCAATGTGGCTGGTTATAAAATCAACTCAAGCAAATCAGTAGCCTTCTTGTACTCAAAGGACAAGCAGGCTGAGAAAGAAGTTAGGGAAATAACACCCTTCAAAATAGCCACAAACAATATAAAGTATCTTGGCATGACTTTAACCAAACAAGTGAAAGAACTGTATAACAGGATCTTCAAGTCCTTTAAGAAAGAAATAGAAGAAGACCTCACAAGATGGAAAAATATTCCATGGATTGGCAGGATCAATATAGTAAAAATGACCATCTTGCCAAAAGCAATCTACAGATTCAATGCAATCCCCATCAAAATCCCAAATCAATTCTTTGTAGATCTAGAAAGAACAATTCTCAAATTCATCTGGAGCAACAAAAAACCCAGGATAGCTAAAACTATTCTCAACAATAAAAGGACTTCTGGGGGAATCAATATCCCTGACATCCAACAGTACTACAGAGCAATTGTGCTAAAAACTGCATGGTATTGGTACAGCGACAGGCAAGTAGATCAATGGAATACGATTGAAGACCCAGAAATGAACCCAAAGACTTATGGTCACTCGATCTTTGATAAAGGAGCTACAACCATCCAGTGGAAAAAAAGCTAGCCTTTTCAACAAATGGTGCTGGTTCAACTGTAGGTCGACATGCAGAAGAATGCAAATTGACCCACTCTTATCTCCTTGTACTAAGATCAATCAACTCTAAATGGATCAAGGACCTCCACATAAAACCAGACACACTGAAACTAATAGAAAAGAAACTGGGGCAGACCCTGGAGGACATGGGCACAGGGGAAAAGTTCCTAAACAGAACACCAACAGCTTATGCTCTAAGATCAAGAATTGACAAATGGGACCTCATAAAATTACAAAGTTCCTCTAAGGCAAAGGACACTGTCAGAAGGACAAATCAGCAACCAACAAATTGGGAAAAGATCTTCATCAACCCCACATCTGACAGAGGGCTAATATCCAATATATACAAAGAGCTCAAGAAGTTAGACCCCAAAGTACCAAATAACCCTATCAAAAAATGGGGTACAGAGCTAAACAAAGAATTTTCACCAGAAGAATTTCGGATGGCTGAGAAGCACATTAAAAGATGTTCAACATCACTAGTCATCAGGGAAATGCAAATCAAAACAACCCTGATATTCCACCTCACACCAGTCAGAATGGCTAAGGTCAAAAACTCAAGGGACAACAGGTGCTGGCTAGGATGTGGAGGAAAAGGAACACTCCTACACTGTTGGTGGGATTGCAAGATGGTACAACCACTCTGGAAATCAGTCTGGCGGTTCTTCAGAAAATGGTCATAATACTTCCAGAGGACCCTGTCATACCACTCCTGGGTATATACCCAATGGAATCCTCTGCATACAATAAAGACACATGCTCCACTATGTTCATAGCAGCCTTATTTATAATAGCCAGAATTTGGAAGGAGCCCAGATGTCCCTCAAAGGAGGAATGGATACAGAAAATGTGGTATATTTATACAATGGAATACTATTCAGCAATTAAAAACAATGAATTCATGCAATTTGTAAGCAAATGGTTGGATCTGGAAAATATCATCCTAAGTGACTTAAACCAATCACAAAAGAATACACATGAAATGCAATCACTGATAAGTGGATATTTATGAGCCCAAAAGCTCTGAATACTCAAGACACAATCTGCAAATCAAAAGATTCCCAAGAAGGAAGGAAAGTACCCTGGTCCTGAAAAGACTGGATACAGATTTGTAGGAGAGCATCAGAACAGAGAAATGGGGGTGGGGGTGATTGGGGAATAGTTAGCTGGGAGAGGACTTATGGGACATATGGTGGTGGTGGGGGAACTGAGAAAGGGGAAAGCCTTTGGAATGTAAACAAAGAATATAGAAAATAAAGAAAAAAATCTTTGAGCTCTGCATGTTTGTCTTCAAGCATATCTAAGGCAAGAATCATTGTATTTCCATGGGAGAAATACTAACTTGTATATTAAAAAGCTGCTACCTTTATAATTAACTCTTCTCATATTTACAACCTGACACTGAAAAACCTGTAACAAAAACTCACTTTCCTTACATAAGGGAATTTAAAAATATTAATGCCATATGAAACTCATTTTTTTAAATCACCAAAAGTATTTTTTTTTATTCTCAGATTGAGTTTAAGAGTAATACGTTTTCAAATTTTAAGGAAGTAAGTGCTATGTTTTCAAGTAAGATGTTACAAAAAGATACATGTAAGCAGATAAAATAACATCTGTTTTGGTAGGATAAAGGGTAGACTTGCTAATGCCCATGCTTCTCTAAGGTTGATGTTCTAGAGCATCTCTGGAAATAACCTCAGGGCTAGAAGACACAAGAGTTACAGTTTGTGCATTATAAATGCGTACTAGAAGAGAGAAGAGAAGTCCCAAGGCTGGAGTGTGTGAAAATGAAAGGAGAAATTATATATAGTCTTCTCTAATCTTTTAATATATGTCTGGACCTCATTACTCATTTGAAAAGTCTAACTTCCATCACTTCTATCATTTTCTGCCATTATTTTCTTCACAGAATTACAAGGCATGTTTATTTTAGAAATTTATTTAGCATCTTTAAAAACTGAATGTTCGCAGCTGGTTAATACCAATATTCTAGTTTGATTCTCTTAGAATAACAAATAATATATATTGAGAATTTCATGGGGAATAGTGCTACCATTGTTCTCATAAATTACTATTATGGCATTCAGAGAGAATCTATTGTATATGTTTATAGTTACTCATTTCTTTGAAGTAGTAATTTGTATTAACTTCTCACTTGATATTAAGTTTCATATTGATATTCAGTTTCATATATGTGTGTGTATTTAGAATAGTTCATTGTAAACATTTTAATTTTTTATTGTTACTACTTTTATTTTTTTACATTCCAGCAATTGCCCACCTCCTGTTCAGCCCTCCCACAGTTCCTCATACCATTACTCTTTTCCCTGTTTCCAAGAGAATTTTGCCCACTCCCCCAGTCCTCCCCACTTTCTGGGGCCTCAAGTCTCCCTAAAGTTAAGGCTCATATTTTCCCACTGAGGTCAGGTCCAGCAGTCCTCTTTAATATATGAGTTCAGGGGCCTTGGACCAGCTTATGTATGCAGCCTGCTTGTTGGCTCAGTGTTGGAGATCTCAGGGATTCAATTCAGTTGAGACTTCTAGTCTTAATATGTGGTTGCCCTCCTCCTCAGCTTCATTCAGCCTTTCCCTAATTCAAACACAGGGGTCCTTGATTTCAGTCTAATGTTTGGGTGTAAGTATCTACATCTGTCTCAGTCAGCTATTTGTTGGGCCTCTCAGATGACAGCCATGCTGTGCTCCTGTCTTGTAAGCACACCATAGCATCAGTAATAGTGTCAGGCCTTGGAGCCTCCCCTTGAGATGGATCCCAAGTTGGGCCTGTGACTGGAATACCTTTCCCTCAGCCTCCTTTCAATTTTTGTCCCTGCAGTTATTTTAGACAAGAACTATTTTGGGTCAGGGTTTTGGACTATGGGATGGCAACCGCATCCCTCTACTTTCTACTGGAGGTGGAGTCTAAGAGTCCGTCCTTCCCATTTTTGGGCGTTTCATCTAAAATCCCTCCCTTTGAGTCCTGACAGTCTCTCACTTCCCAAGTCTCTGGTACTTTCTATACGGTCTCCCTAACCTCCTACCACCTGATCTTGCTTATTTACATTAATTCTATTGTCCCTCATGATTTCTCTCCTGTTACCTCTTCCCCATACTTGATAATGTTCCCATTTCTCCCTTCTCCTCTCCCACCCAGGTCCCTCCCTCCATCTCCCTCCCTGTGATTATTTTCTTCTCCCTCCCAAGTGGGTTTGAAGCATCCTTACTTGAACTCTTCTGCTTGTTCAGCTTCTTAAGTTCTGTGGATTATATCCTAGGTATTCTGTACTTTTATTTATTTATTTTTTTTTTTTGCTAATATCCACTTACTAGTGAGTACATACTATGCATGTCATTTTGGTTCTGAATTACCTCATTCAGAATGATATTTTCTACTTCCACCCATTGACCTGTAAAACACATGATTTCCTCATTCTTAATACCTAAATACTATTCCATTGTGTAAATGAACCACATTTTCTGAATCCATTCCTCATTTGGGTTCTTTCCAGCTTCTGGCCATTATAAATAGGGCTGCTATGAACATGGTAGAGCATGTGTTCCTGAGGGATGATAGAGCATCATTAAGGAATTTTTAATCTATTGATTATTCTAGTAATCATTAATATATTTAATTATTCTATTATTCATTAATCTATTTCCTGTTTTCTAAGGAAACTCCAGATTGATTTCTAGAGTGGTTGTACCAGTTTGCAATCCCACCAGCAGTGGAGGAGTGTTCTTTTTTCTCCACATCCTCACCAACAAATGCTGACACCTAAGTTTTTGATCATAGCTATTTTGATTTGTATAAGGTGGATTGTCAGGGTCCTTTTGATTTGCATTTCTCTGAGGACTAAGAACTTTTTTTATTGGATATATTCTTTATTTACATTTCATTTCCCTTTTCCTGCTTCCCTGCCCTCCAAAGGTCACATATGCCCTTTTCCCTGCCCCTGTTCCCCCATCCACCCCTTCCCCCTTCCCTGTTCTGGTATTCCCCTATACTGATGCATTGGACCTTTCCAGAACCAGGGTCCACTCCTTCCTTCTTCTCGGACATCATTTGCTAGGTGGATTGTGTTTTTGGTGTTCCAAGATTCTAGGCTAATATCCACTTATCAGTGAGTGCATACCATGGGTATTCTTTTGAGACTGGGTTACCTCACTTAGTATGATGTTCTCTATCTCCATCCATTTGTCTAAGAATTTCATGAATTCATTGTTTCTAATGGCTGAATACTACTCCATTGTGTATATGTAGCACATTTTCTTTTTATCCATTCCTCCATTGAGGGACATTCTTGAAGTGCTTCTTGGCCATTTTAGATTCCTCTTTTGTGAAATCTCTGCTGTAGCTCTATACCACATTTTTTGATTGAGTTATTTGGGTTTTTGGAGGTAAGCTTCATGAGTTCTTTATATATTTTGGATATTAGCCCTCTATAGGATGTAGGGTTGGTAAAGATCTTTTGCCAATTGGTGGGTTGTCATTTTGTCCTATTTATAGTGCCCTGTGCCTTACAGAAGCTTTTTAATTTTATGAGGTCCCATTTGTTGATTATTAATCTAGAGCATGAGACATTGTTATTCTGTTCAGGAAATTTTCCACTGTGCAGATGTGTTTGAGGCTCTTCCCCACTTTCTCTTCTATTAAATACAGCATATCTGTTTTTATGTGGAGGTCCTTCCTTGATCTACTTGGACTTGAGCTTTGTACAAGAAGAAGGGATCAATTTGCATTCCTCTACTGTCAATTTAACAAGCACCTAGATGGTTTTGACTTTTTTGTCAAAGATCAAGTGACTATTGGTGTGTGGGTTTATTTCTGGGTCTTCAGTTATATTCCACTGCTATACCTTCCTGTTTCTATAAAAATTCAATGCAGTTTTTTATCTTATTTTTTTATCACTTTTGTTCTTTATAATACAGCTTGAGGTCAAGGATGGTGATTCCCCAGAAGTTCTTTTATTGTTGACAATAGTTATCAACATCCTGTCCTTTTTTGTTATTCCAGATGAATTTGAGAATTGTTCTTTCTAAGCCTGTGAATAACTGAGTAGGAATTTTGATGGGGATTGAATTTAAATTGTAGATCGCCTTTGGTAAGATGCCCAGTTTTACTATGCTAATCCTGCTGATCCATGAGCATTGAAATATATATTTTACTTATTGGTTACACAGTTTCTTTCAAAAGCAACCAGAATTAGGGTAACAGATATTTACCACTTCTATACTTATTCACATATTTCTTTTCTTTTTTTCAATTGATTATTTTATTTACAATTCAAATTTTATATCCTTCCCAGTTTTCCCTCCACAAAACCCCATTCCCCCCTCTCCCCACTTCCCTCCCACTTCCTCTATGAAGGTGCTCCCCTACCTGCCCACCTACTCTTGCCTCAGTCCCCTAGCTATTAAACAGATAGTAGATAGCTTAATATTAATATTTTTGCAGATAATACAAATATTTCCCATATATGTTTTGTATATTTTAGTACTTAGTTCTTGAAGTTATATATGGTATGTTTTCCCTACCCATCTATATTTTCCCAAAGTTATAATTTGTTTACTGTTTTAGTTATATCAGTATTCTAATCAGGTAAATAAGTAAAAGATATTAACTCTGGGTTTTGGCTCACTGATACATCAAAGAAAATATCAACTTCTACTATCTTCATATAGAAAAACATGGATATTTTAATAAATAATATAGGAATAAAATGTGTTTGTTAATGAGAGTTATTAAAGAATACCATAGAATGTGATATTGTGGAAAATAAAAAGAGATTACAGAGATGAAGCATTGTTTAAGGGAATTTGTTGTTCCTGAAAAGGGCTTAGGTTCAAACAGTTCACACTTGCCTTAATCCCAGTTCCAGAGGATCTGACACCTTCTGGCCGCTTGGCTCCTGTGCACACATGGTGCACATACATAATACAGTCAAGCACATATTCAAGTAAAATAAAAATATAATGAGAACTATCAAAATTATAGGAAAAAGTATTCTAAATCATTGGAAACCCTCTAGAATTTGATTATGAATAACACAGAAACAAAAAAACACAATTGACTTTGATTTAGAAATTATAGTTTTTAATCATATAAACTATAATATATATACCAAACTGATAATATTTCAAATAATTAAGTAAATAATACACTTTTGCCCTGTACATAATAATTTTATTCTGTGAAAAATTAAGTTAGCATGTTTTCATACCTCCTTTGACTGTGGGCCCCAATAATTGAATTCAGGGGAGTTGATAAATGGAAAGGAACATGTGGGGAACCTGCAGGGAATTGGAAGGCAAAATAGGGGGTAGATATTATCAAAGTACATTGCATACATACATGAAATTCTTAAAAACTAAGTGAAGTATTATCTAAAATGAATTAAAAAATAAAATTAGAAAATGTCAAGCTCTTCTCAATGCTGTCTTCAAAATTTCTCAGTTAATGTCTCTGTCATGTTTACTCACCTTTCTGCATCATCAATTTATTTCATTCTTCTAGATCAGCCCTATTGTCAGAAATATTTAATTCTTCCTGAAGGAACATTTCATAGTTTAAGTTTGAAACAATCTTATTTATTTTATGTTACAATTTTAATTTTAATATTGTAGGGAAAGATTGGCAGTCATGGAAAAGATAAACTGGTTCTGTGCTAATATGTAAAGTCAACAATAAAAATTTCAGCATGCATAGGGATGTATGTATTTATACATATACACAGTTCACAGTTATACATGTTATTTTCATATTGAATACAGTTATGCATGAAAATTATGGAAGATAAATACCACCTATTTAATGATAATTACCCTAGGAAGAATGGATTTTGTTGATTAAGTTTCAATTTCCATTTTATATACATCTGTTTTTTTGTTTTGTTTTGTTTTAGCATCAGGTATTGATGAGTTTGTTTTCTTTTGTTCTTAGATATTTTCTTTATTTACATTTCAAATGATATCCCCTTTCCTAGTTTCCTCTCTAAACCCCCCTATACTAACCCCCTCCCTCTGCTCACCAAACTACCTATTTCCCTGTCTTAGCATTCCCCTACACTGGGGCATCAAGCCTTCACAGGACCAAGGGCCACTCCTCGCATTGATGTCCAACAAGGACATCCTCTGCTACATATGCTGCTGGAGCCATGGGTCCCTCCATGTGTATTCTTTGGTTGTTGTTTAGTCTCTGGGAGCTCTAGGGGTACTGGTTGGTTCATATTGTTGTTCCTCCTATGGGGCTGCAAATCCTTTCAGCTCCTTGGGTCCTTTCTCTAGCTCCTCTATTGGGGACCTTGGGTTCAGTCCAATGGTTGACTGAGAGCATCCACATCTGTAATTGTCAGGCATTGGCAGAGGCTCTCAGGAAACAGCCTTATCAGGCTCCTCTCAGCAAGTGCTTGTTGGCATCCACAATAGTGTCTGGGTTTGGTAACTTTATATGGGATGGATCCCCAGGTGGGGAAGTCTCTGGATGGCCTTTCATTCAGTCTCTGATCCACAATTTGTCTCTTTATCTCCTTCCATGGTTATTTTGTCCCCCCATCTAAGAAAGACTGAAGTAGCCACACTTTGTTCTTCCTTGTTCTTGAGCTTCATGTGGTTTGTGAATTCCCCACTCTCATCAATGTACTGATCTTGGAAACAATCTCAACAGAGAAACAGTGAAACTAACAGAAGTTATGAACCAAATGGATTTAACAGATATCTATAGAATATTTTATCCTAAATCAAAAGAATATACCTCCTTCTTAGCACCTCATGGTACCTTCTCCAAAATTAACCATATAATTTTTCACAAGACTTGCCTCAACAGATACAATAAGTTTGAAATAACCCTATGCAAACTATGATTTCACCAAGGACTAATGCTGGTCTTCAGTAACAACAAAGACAATAGAAAGCCCACAAACACGTAGAAGCTGAACCACACTCTATTCAATGATAACTTGATCAAGGAAGAAATAAAAAAAATTAAAGACTTTTTATAGTTTAATGAAAATGAAGCTACACCATACCCAATCTTATGGGACACAATGAAAGCAGTGCTAAGAGAAAAACTCATAGCTCTGAGTGCCTTCAAAAAGAAACTGGAGAGAACATATACTACCAGCTTGACAGCACACCTGAAAGCTTTAGAACCAAAAGAAGCAAATACAGAGGAGTAGACAGCGGGAAATAATCAAACTCAGGGCAGAAATCAACAAATTAGAAACAAAAGGAACTATACAGAGAATCAACAAAGCCAGGAGTTAGTTCTTTGAGAAAATCAGCAGGATAGATAAACCCTTAACCAGACTAATCAGAGGGCACAGAGACATTATCTGAAATCAGAAATGAAAAGGGAGCCATAACAACAGAAACTGGGGAAATAAAAAAAAAGCATCAGATCCTACTACAAAAGCCTATACTCAACACAACTGCTTATTTTCAATATATGTAATTTTGTAAACTTCATCTGACTGTAATATAAAATATAATTGAAATTGAAAGGGAGTTTTAGCTACATTCTCAAGTTCTTTCTATTGCAGGATTAGAGAAGCTTCAGAAGAAGCTAAAAGTGAGATAAGTGAGTACTTACTGCAGGTCACCTTATTCCTAGGCTGACATTTTATATATAGTAATTTACTATATATAATATTTTTATGTGGCAAGTAGTGAAATGCATTTAATAGCAATGATATCGATTAATTTCCCCATCTGATATGGTACAAGTCATGGGGAGTCATGTGATTAAATTCCATAGTTTAATTAATGGGTCCTTTCTCAATTTAGAGTTAACACACATTGAAAATAAATAATACAATAAAAATTACATTACTGGAAGATCGAGCCAAAAAAAGAGATTGGGAAACATGATCCAAGGATTCAATTCATATTTGTTGAAATAATGAATAGAGGAATTTTATTCCGTTCACTTTATGCTTATGTAAGAAAGTAAACACAAGATTAAGACTGAGAGTCCCTTGATTATAATTCCTTGCCACATTTGTCAAACTTTCCAGGGACTAAAATCTAAATACAATTATATAAAACAAATTTATTAGTTTTAATTTCTTGAAAATATTCTTTAAAAGAATATAGATTCCAAACTGTAGGTAGAACTAGATCTCTGTTGTCCTGTCTTTGATTAGGTAATTCATCATTATTCTACTAATTAGCACATTGGTTTTCAACCTTGTCTGAACATTAGAATCATTTGGGGAGCTTTTAAAAATCCCAGGCCTAGGAAGCTGAACACAGAACCAATTACCTCAGAATCTCCAGGGCTGCAACCTAGGCATCAGTCCTTTTTAGAAGCTCCCCAGGTGGTTCCAAAGTGCAGTCACATTTGAGAATCACCAATAAAATGGAAGTCACATGATTTTCCCTTATAGCAAGAGAGATAAATTTTCTTATTAGAGACACTGTACCTCAGAAAACTGGCAAAAAAGTTAGGAGACATTCAGTGCTTTATATTTTCCATGAATTTATTTTAAATGTAGATCAATAATGAAACAGAAGGCTCAAATATTAAAACATAATCCTGGATCTTCATTTGGGCACATAGCCTGAGAAGGTATTGGTAAATTGTATTTACTCAAGGAAGGTTAGCACCTTCTAAATAACTTCAGTTAATATCAAGATGTGCCCAGGGCCATAGTGCACTTAATGAAGAGAAAGAAGTGTTAAGTCACAGGCTTAATGATTTGTGCTTTGATTGACTTCATGGGATTATGAGAGTTACATTCTGATTCTCATGGGCTTTCTATAATCATCAGTTACAACCTAAAATAATCACCTCTCCTTAAATCTGAAATTACAAATGCAGAAACAAGTATGTGAATACAAATCAGAACCTGAAGATAGCTAGAATCTAATGCTCCCAGTGTATTTGAGTTTTCCTTCTAACAGGAAGAGTCATTGAACTGCATGCTTAATTTTTGTCCAATTACTATGTATTATACTTTTAGATTTTCCTTAAACATCTGTAACTCAAGTTGTGGTATATTATTACTCTACACAAAAAGCGTATTCTTAAGAAATTTTTCATGATTTCCTAGAGTATTTAAATAACTGGTTCACAGTGATAATTCTTGCATGTAGTTTCTAATTCATGTTTCAGATGGTACTCAGTAAAGAATATTTATGACATAAAGTGTTAATTTGTAAAATGTAGCTATTCTGTTTTCAAGTATATCGATTATTTTCAAAATAATCCTTGTAAAGCATATATTAATATAGTAATAAGAAAAATATATCTACAGAAGCTATTTTGGAGTCTATATAGATGTAGTCATATCTAAATTTAAATATAGGTCTTTAATACATAAGCATGAATAGTATATAAATCATGGAATTGAATTATTTCATTGACTACTCAGTCTGTGTCAACAAGATAGTGACCCATGTCTAATTACTGTTTCATGCCTTGAATTTGCATACTCAATTATGTATGTGTAGAGGAATGTGTATAATATATAAGTATGTTCATTGAATTCAATCACACTGAAAACAAATTCCCATGAGACTGTTTACTTTTTCTAAGTTTATCTAATTTCCTCTCTTTTGCTATATTAGCTTTGATATTCATGAAGCAGCAGGAAAAACAAGAGGGAAAGATTACAGTGTCATTATGCTTATACAATTTATTTTTTAATTCACTTTATATGATGATCATAACCACCTCCCTCCTCTCTTCCTAGTCCCACCTTTACAAATCCCCTCATTCTGCCTTTTACAGAGTCAAATAGCCTGGACCTAGAGCCCCTTTACATTTGTAGCAAATTTTCAGCTTAGTCTTCATATGTTCCCTGACATTCCTCTTCTCCTAGCTAGGCTTGCTGGTTGGGTTTCATTGGGGGAGAACATGCCTAGTTCTGCTAAGAGTAGCTGTCCAAGGGTTGGGTGGTACTCATGGCATCTCCCTTTCTCTGGGTATATTTACTTTCCTTAATTGTATTAAGTCCTGGAGAAAGTAGGAACAAATTAAACTGTGTGAAATATTTGTAGAAAAATCCAGGTAAGAAGAAAGTATAGAGGAAGTGATGTATAATAAACTATATTTCTACTGCAAAATGGCAGTATGAATGATATTTAAGTAGAGGTTAATGTGCAGAACGCAGGATGGCCAAGGTGAGACTAAAGCCAGACGAGAGTAGTAAAAATAACTCAAAGCAAATTAAATAAACAGGGACATGTTAGAGTCTAAATAATTGTACTTCTAGTGATGAAATTGATGTCTGTCTAGTTTTGAGAAAGAATATAACTAGAATCTTCAGGGTTCAGCATGGCCCCACATTGTAGAACAAATACTTCATTCACCTTTAGCACATTTTCTCTTTTTAGTCATGTGTGAAATGATCAAACTATTTCTGTTCTACAAAGATCTTGATGAGTATGAGCTATTTATCCCATGAAAATCATCTCTTCCTTTGACTTTAAATCCCTGAAACTTTTCTATTCACAAAGGGTTATATAATATTTATAGCTATGCCAAGAATGTCATAATTACCTAGCTTGTTATCTTTCAATGTTCAAAAGAGGCAAAAGAGATTATTGACTGATATTTTTGTGATTAAGAACCAAATTCTAAATGCCTTTTGAAAGATATTGAACTTTATTCTAAAATTTCAAACAGTAGACTTTGAAGAACTTTAAATATAAGCATGACATGATGGTTGATTTTACATTACAGACATATGATTCTGACTTTATCTTAAAGCATTAATTAGAGGCTATAGTTCATAATTTCAAATGGACAATGTACTGCCATAATCTCTCCTACTTGGAATGCACATAAACAACAGAAATGTTATGGATTTGAAGAGCCACAACTAAGATTTGCTAATGTGAGGAGCTGAGATTCAGAGAAGAATGTTTTAGATACAATGACAGATGGCATTTAGCTAAATGAATTTCTTCTGTGAAATACCAAGATATTTTGCACTAAGCTTAAAAATTTTAAAGTTAAGTGCAGAAGAGAGTATATAACAACTTAAAACAGGTTCTCTACAGGTGAAAAATACAAAGAAAATAATACACACAATGATAAATAGTTACAGTACCATGACCCTAAAATAATATCTGCCTTCATTAGCACTTAATACTATATAGAATAGAATTCAGAGTAGACATACACCTGACATGGCAGCAAAAGCTTAATAAAAGGAAAGTCTAGATAACTTTTCTAGAATTAGATGTGGAGGACAACGTGAGTAAACGTTCTAGCATGTATAACAAGACAAAAATAATGTTCATTTTTATTAACCTTTTCTGTTTGAAAAATTATATATTAATGTTAACCATGCACTTGACAAAAAGCCTCAGAAGGGTAATTTATTTTACTTTACTAGATATCCCAAGGCTAAAAAATGTAATCAAATATAAATTTTGTATAAGACTCATAATTAACCTGTAGTCTAAAAGTAGAAAATAACAAATATATTTCTAAGCAAAATATACATTTAGACCAAATCGAAAAGTATTCTTCCAGTTAAGTGTCTGGTCAACAGAACCCCATAAGGTACAGTCGAAAAAGACAATAGGAACAATTTGCTATTGGAAAAATATAAACACAATCTTCTAATACCACATGTATGACCCTAAAACATTATAATGGGAATATCTTTCATGGACTGTAAGTTAAATGTTTTACAATATAAAAGCTGAATGGTGATATAATTTTAAGAAAACTATGAACCGATATATTTTATAACAGGGAAATTTTAAAGAGTAGCCAAGTGAGCAGAGAAAATGTTGGAAATAACCTTTCCTTGCAGTTTAGGCTATGAACCATAGTGAATATACAAACAATAGCAACTGAAATTCAAAAAACATAATTTTGGAAAGAAAAATAAAGATAATTAAAATAAAATCCTCTAAATAGAGAAACAAGGCAATTGTTTACATTAAGAAGTATGTGTACTATGGTTTAAATTTTCTTCTTATTAATATTAGCTGTTAAAACAAAACATGCCAGTTATCAAAGAACTAAATAAAAATAATTTTTACCTTAAACTTTAGACTTTCACAGGAAGGCAAACTACCACTATCACTGAAGAAATATAAATAGAAATAATTTGAGTTATTTAAGGAATCAAAAATCTTCTAACCCAAAATAGCTTCTGAAGTAATTGTTAGATATTTTGTGGAAAAATAAGAAATGAGGCAGAAGTGTAACCTAATATTGAAAATAAGTAAAGAACTAAGGAAGGACTAATATTATATACTACTAATTTGTAGAAGTTACAGTAAAATAGTGGATCACAAAATGAGTAAAATTAAAAATAAGGTAAATTTCTTATTAAGTATCTAAAAACAAAAAATTAACAAGGTAAAGAAGAGGAAAAATACTTTGTTCAAATAGAGTATAGAGGTAGAATTAATTACTAAAATTGAAAAGAAAAAGTTTAGCATTTTGGTTAATGGGTAAAAGGCTCACTAGAAATTTCCCAGCAATAAAACTCAAGAAACCATATTGTACTGAGGCATGGTCCATCAAAGTTTATATGAATAATCAGTGACAATCCAGTAAAAACAATCAGAAAAACAACACACATTCTAAGCATCTAGAAAAAGACAATACAAGGCAGAGCAGCAGCAAGATTACAAGGAATATCTGGGAAAATCCTCTCTCCATGGTACAGAGTGTCAGCAGTGGCATTTGACAGAACACAGGCAGTTTGCCATATCAAAAAGATTTCTGCCATGGAGGTCACCACCCCAACAGCCTTTGTTGGCCATACTCTCAGGAAACTTGGGCACCCACTGATACAGGTCTGTACATCAAACTTGACCAAAAGAATACATGAGACTGAAAAAAAAGCTTCCATTCAAACCAGAGCAACATTAAAGGAGCTAAAAGAAACCAGGCAGGAACCAAAGGATACACAGGAACCTTCAAAGACACTGTAAGTAGTATACAAGATATTTTTAAGAGCTACAGAGGGGATAAAATCAGCATTCAAAATCAGAGAACTGAAGACTTTGCAGAAAATGGCTAGACCTGAGATTCCACATATGAAACACTTATGCAAAAAATGTAGTCTGGTTTACTGTGCATAGCTTCTATGCCTCAACATCCTGAGAGATGGGACATTTTTGTTATGATAGTATATCCTTACCCCCTCCCTCCAGTGTACCATGAGGCAAAATATTTACACTACACCATATATTTATGATCCCCATCTTTGCTTTCTACGATCAAAATTAACACAGTTATATTGTGATTTTTACTCTACTGATCATCTTATTTCTGCAAAAAGTAATACATTTCTAGACATACCATACTCCTTAAAATAATTAGTGCTACACCATAATCCTTAAAATAAGTAGTGCTAAGGGACCTGTTGTTTAACCATCAACTATTACTATATTTACACAGAGGATCTACACATGGATAGTGACTGTTCTTATACAAACTATTTTACTCAAAGGACAGGACTGAGAGTAAAGCTCAGTGCCCTTAACACTGGGATTTAATAAATAAATATTACAGCTGGACGGTGGTGGCGGACACCTTTAATCCCAGCACTTGGGAGGCAAAGGTAGGTGGATTTCTGAGTTTGAGGCCAGCCTGGTCTGCAGAGAGAGTTCCAGGACAGCCAGGACTACACAGAGAAACCCAGTCTCAAAAATACATAAATAAATAAATAAATAAATAAATAAATAAATAAATATTACATCTCAACCATACTATATAATCTAGTTTCATCAGAATATTTGAGACAGTTCTTCCAAAAGATGAAAAATGATCAAAAGAAATAAAAACAATTAAGCAAACAATCTAACTCCTAGAAGGTAATTGCCAATGCAAATGCACAAGTAGCATAAATAAAGCAAGACAACATGTATCTTTCCAAATCTACCAACTCTGAGTGATGTACCTCAGTGGAAATTTACTTAGTCAAAGCATCAAAGAATACAAAAAGAATACAAAAGAATAAAAAAGAGTGATAGCCAGTATGTTCACAAAATGTAAAAGGACACAATGAACTCTACGGAGAATGTAAACAAACAGATGAATAAATTAAAATAAATCAGTCCAGGATATAAAGATAGAATTCAATGAAGTGAAATGCTGAAGAAAAACAAAACTGATACTATGAATAAAAACTTGAGCAAATCAGAAATATAAAAGAAATAGATAAGATTCTATTTATGACTTATCAAAGTAAAATCAAAGTACAATGAATATTTTAAGTGAATCTGTAAAAGTAATGAAATAGAAGCAATTTATGAATTTTCTGGATTAAAAGTCTATTCCCATAAAGATTCATTGTGGAATTGTATTAGCCCCTTAAATGTGCACAAACACATTTTTCAACTTACTCTGCAAAATATCAAATGAATGAATTCTTCAAACTCATTTCATGAAACCAGTATTAATTTGATATCCAAACAGCCAAAAACACAACTGAGAAATAAATTATCCAACCAATATCTCTGATAAACAGAGACAGAGATGGCCACTCTATTCATATATATTCAGTATCATAATTGAAGTTTTAGCTAGCACAATAAAACAATTGACAAAGATCAAGGGGATTAAACATGGAAAGAAAGAAGTATCATAGTTGTAGATGATATAATAGCATACCTCAAAAATTCTACTGAAAGAACTCCTGCAGTAAACACCTTTAAGGAAATGACTGGACATGAGATATGAGTAACACACACACACACACACACACACACACACACACACACACATCAGTAGCTTCCTTATACACAAATAGCAAATAAACTGAGAAAAAAATCAGGGAAGCAATTGCCTTCATAATATCCAGAAATAATATAAAGTATGGAGGTAACTATGATGAAGCAGGTGAAATATGACAAAAATTTCAAGTACCTGAAGAAAGAAATTGAAGGAGATACCAGAAGATAGAAAGATCTTCAATGCTCATGGGATTAACAAAGTAAAACAGCCACTCTAACAAATCAATCTACAGTTTCAATGCAATCTTCAACAAAATTCTAATACAGTACTTTAAAGGACTTGAAAGGAAAATAGAAAACTTCATATAGAAAACAAAAATACCTAGGTTAGATAAAACAATCCTGTATAGTAAATGCATTTCTGAAGGTATAACCATCCCCAATTTCATGTTGTACTACAGAACTATAGTAATGAAAGCCATATAGTATTGGTATAAAAACAGACTGGTTAATTGATGGGGTCAAATCAAATTCCCAGACATTCAAACACATATATATACCTGATTTTTGATAAGGAATCCAGAAATTCTCAATGAAAATGAAATGCAGTTTCAATAAATGGTAATGGTATAACTGTATGTCAGTATTAGAAAAATTCAAATAGATCTATATTTATCAACATGCAAAAAACTCAAGACTAAGTAGATCAAGGACATCAACATATAAGCAGATAGACTAAACCTAATAGAAGATAATTTGAGGGATGACTTTGAACACATTAACATGTGTTCATTGCAGATGATACGATAGTATACTTAAGTGACCCAAAAAACTCCACCAGAGAACTCCTACAGATGATAAACAACTTCAGCAAAGAGGCTGGTTATAAAATCAACTCAAGAAAATCAGTAACCTTCCTCTACTCAAGGATATGCAGGCTGAGAAAGAAGTTAGTGAGATAACACCCTTCACAATAGCCACAAACAATATAAAGTATCTTGGCGTGACTCTAACCAAACAAGTGAAAGATCTGTATGACAGGAACTTTAAGACTTTGAAGAAAGAAATCGAAGAAGACCTCAGAAGATGGAAAAATATTTCATGCTCTTGGATTGGCAGGATTAATATAGTTAAAATGGCCATCTTTCCAAAAGCCATCTACAGATTCAATGCAATCCCCATCAAAATCCCAAATCAATTATTCATAGACCTAAAAAGATCAGTTCTCAAATTCATCTGGAATATCAAAAAATCTAGGATAGCTAAAACTATTCTCAACAATAAAAGAACTTCTGGGGGGGTCAATATCTCCGACCTCAAGCAGTACTACAGAGCAGTTGTGTTAAAAAGTGCATGGTATTGGTACAGTCACAGGCAAGTAGATCAATGGAATAGAATTGAAGCCCCAGAAATGAACCCACAGAATTATGGTCACTTGATCTTTGATAAAGGAGCTACAACAATCCAGTGGAAAAAAAAAAGATAGCTTCTTCAACAAATGGTGCTGATTCCACTGGAGGTCAGCATGCAGAAGAATGTGAATTGATCCACTCTTATCTCCTTGTACTAAGATCAACTCCTAGTGGATCAAGGACCTCAACATAAAACCAGACACACTGAAACTAATAGAAAAGAAACTAGGGAAGACCCTGGAGGACATGGGCACAGGGGGAAAGTTCCTGAACAGAATACCAATAGCTTATGCTCTAAGATCAAGAATTGACAAATGGGACCTCAGAAAATTACAAAGATTTGTAAAGCAAAGAACACCATCAGAAGGACAAAATAGCAATCAACAAATTGGGAAAAGATCTTCACCAACCCCTTATATCCACCATATACAAAGTACTCAAGAAGTTAGACTGCAGAGAACCAAATAACCCTAATAAAAATTGGGGATACAGAGCTAAACAAAGAATTTTGACCTGAAGAAATTTGGATAGCTGAGAAGCACCTTAAGAGATGCTCAACGTCACTTGTCATCAGGGAAATGCAAATCAAAACAACCCTGAGATTCCACCTCACACCAGTCAGGATGGCTAAGATTAAAAACTCAAGAGACAGCAGATACTGTCGAGGATGTGGAGAAAGAGGAACACTCCTCCACTGTTGGTGGGATGGCAAGATGGTAGAACCTGGAAATCAGTTTGGCAGTTCCTCAGAAAATTGGGCATGACACTTCCAGAGTACCCTGTCATACCACTACTGGGTATATACCCAGAGGATTCCCCTGCATGCAATAAAGACACATGCTCCACTATGTTCATAGCAGCCTTATTTATAATAGCCAGAAGCTGGAAAGAACCCAGATGCCCCTCAACAGAGAAATGGATACAGAAAATGTGGTATATTTATACAATGGAATACTACTCAGCAATTAAAAACAATGAATTCATGAAATTTGTAGGCAAATGGTTGGAACTGGAAAATATCATCCTAAGTGAGGTAACCCAATCACAAAAGAATACACATGAAATGCAATCACTGATAAGTGGATACTAATTAGCCCAGAAGTTCTGAATACTCAAGGTACATTTAGCAAATCATATGATTCCTAAGAAGAAGGAAGGAGAGGGCCCTCGTCCTGAAATGACTTGATCCAGTATTGTAGAGGAGTACTAGAACAAAGAAATGGGGGTAGTGATTGGGGATTGGGCTGAGGGAAGAGGACATATGGGACATATTTTGAGGGGGGAACTGGGAAAGGGGAAAGCGTTTGGAATGTAAACAAAGAATATAGAATATTTTTAAAAAAGAAAATATTTAACACCCTTATCCATCAGGGAAATGCTAATTAAAACAACTCTAGAAACCATATTGATGACCATCCAAACATATCTACCTAGAAGGATGTGGTGATATCTTTGACTCTTTTTCCTGTGTTTGGAACACTTTTCTTTCTACTAAGCTGTTTTATCCAACCTTGATATAATGGCATGTGCCTTGTGTTGTTGTAACTTGTTATGTCATGTTCATTTGATATCCCTGGTAAGCCTGCTTTTTTAGTCTAAAAGAAATGGAGGAGGAGTAGGTTTATGGTAGAGGGAAGACAGCGAAGGGTGCTGGAAGTACTGGAGGTAGAGGAAACTGCAGTCCCATAGGTTGAAATTGTAAGACCCATCTTGAACATATGTGACTGTATCATTGGCTAATGTCCTACACTAAATAAGAAAAATTGAATCGAGCCTCAGAAATCATCTAGTTGCTTGTTGATTGTTGGTATAATGAGACAGGATGCTTTAGATTCTTCCTAGAACTGAGCAGAAAAGAATGTGGCTCCCCTTCCCCATATTATGAAACAAAGTCAAATTTTCTTGTGTTAACTTGTTTCTGTCCATTTGTTTCAGCGAACAGACATATGCATATTTATGTATATATACATATGAGTGTGTTTGTGTGTGGGAGGAGGGGGTATCTGTGTGTCTGTGTGTGTATCCTAGTATGCATTTACTATTCTAGGGAAAGGACAACACTTCATTATCTTTCACAAACTAGATATTTAATGCATTCTGTTTTATACCCTGAAGTTCCTATAAAAACCTCATTAGGGATAGTAATATATTGATACTGATCCTTGATATATCTTATCTAAAAAAGAACTACATTAACAAAAGCTCCTTTGAAATCCAGCTTAGCACTTTATTCATGAAAATATGTACTGAATTGCATGGAATGTTGTTTCCCTATTATAATTCATAATGCTGAAGTTCTATTAAATCTTCACAGAAATGTTGAAAAGTGTCACTTTATGTTTAATATTACTTTGTATTTCATACAAAGGATATTTTAAACATACTTCAGTTTATGCAAAGGATATCACTGCTAGATCCTTTTTAAAATTGGCTTTGCAGCCAGGCAGTGGTGGTGCATGCCTTTAATCCCAGCACTTGGGAGGCAGAGGTAGGCAGATTTCTGAGTTTGAGGCCATCCTGGTCTACAGAGTGAGTTCAAGGACAGCCTGAACTACACAGAGAAACCCTGTCTCGAAAAAAGAAGAAAAAAAGTTAAAAAAATTTTGGCTTTGCAATAAAACCTTTTTGGTTGCTTCCAAAATAGTTTAGTAAAAATTGTATTAAGTTATTAAACTCTTTCTTTCTCCCAAACCACACTGCTAAAGCAAGATGTTTTTGATTAGATGTTACAACTAAGTTGCTGTTTATTTTATACTATGTATCTATATTATGGGAGGTTTTCTGTATATAAAATTGAGGCCTCTTCTTCAGTATTTTCCTCTATATTCTATCACATCTAATGGTACAAGGAGAAAGATTTTTTTAAGTTGGATTTTTTAAATTTGTTATTTTATAGAACTTTAATTGAACAAGGAATTGATAGCCTCATATGACTTATTAATTAAGATTAGATATTTTAGTAGGTTTTTGATCTTCACTTTCTCCTTCATTTTCATCATTACCATCATTGTAACCATCAGTATCATATGGCTTAAACACTGCTGCTACAGTGTGACCAAATCATTGTGTTAGCAGAAGTATCACCATAAGAGGAAGAACATTCAGAGGATGTAGATGATTTTCTATTTTTTATTCTTATGTATTTATTTATTTTTACACATCAGAGTTTATTCCTCTCCCAGTCTACCCTTGAACTATTCGAAGCATAATGAGGAAGGACACTGCATATTCATCAAAGGGAAAATATGCCAAGAGAAAGTCTCAATTCTTAATATCTATGCCCCAAATGCAAGAGCACCCACATTCATAAAAGAAACTTTAATAAAGCTCAGAAAACACATTGAAGCCCACAAAATAATAGTGGGAAACTTCAAAACCTGTTCTCACCAATGGATAGGTCATTGAAACAGAAACAAAACAGAGAAACAGTGAAACTAATATAGGTTATGAACCAAATTGATTTAACAGATATCCCCAGAACATTTTCATCCTAAAACAAAAGAATACACCTTCTTCTCAGCACCTTATGATACCTTCTCCAAAATTGACCATATAATTGGTCATAAAACAACCTTCTACCAATACAAGACAATTGAAATAATCCTATGCATCCTATCACAAATCAGAACTCATCAGGTATAAGAAGACTGAAATACTCCCATGCCTTCTATCAGATCACTATGGATTCAGGCTGATCTTCAAAAATAACAAAAAAACAGAAAGCCAACATACACATGGAAGCTGAACAACATTCTACTCAATGATAACTTGGACAAGGAAGAAATATAGAAGGAAATTAAAGACTTTTTAAATTTTAATGAAAATGAAGGTACAACACACCCAAACTTATGGGACACAATGAAAGCAGACCTAAGAGGAAAAATCACAGCTCTGAGTGCCTCCAAAAAGAAACTGGAGATAGCACACACTAGCATCTTGACAGTACATCTAAAAACTCTAGAACAAAAGAGACCCAAATAAACCCAAGAGGAGTAGACAACATCAAACCCAGGGATGAAATCAACCAAGTAGAAACAAAAAGAATTATACAAAGAATCAACCAAAACAGGAGCTGGTTCTCTGAGAAAATCAACAACATAGATAAACCCTTAGCCTGATTCACCAGAGGGCCTAGAGACAGTATCCAAATTAACAAAATGAGAAACAAAAAGGGAGGCATAACAACAGAAACCAGAGAAATCTAAAAAAAAAAAAAAAATCATCAGATCCTACTACAAAGGCCTATATTCAACAAAATTGGAAAATCTAAATGAAATGGAAAATTTTCAAGACAGATATCAGGTACCAAAATTAAAACAGGATCAGATAAATAATCTAAGCAGTCCCATAACCCTTAATGAAATTGAAGTAGTCATTAATAGTCTTCTAACCAAAAAAAAGTCCAGTGCCAGATGGGTTTAATGCAGAGTTCTATCAGACCTTCAAAGAAGACCTAATGCCAATACTCTTCAAACTATTCCATAAAATAGAAACAGAAGGAATACTACCCAATTCGTTCTATGAAGGAAAAATTACTCTCATACCTAAACCACACAAAGACCTAACAAAGGAGAACTTCAGGCCAATTTCCCTTATGAATATCGATGAAAAAATAATAAAATTCTCACAAATAGAATTCAAGAACACATCAAAATGATCATCATTCATAATCAAGTAGGCTTCACTCCAGGAATATAGGTATGGCGCAATAAAAGAAAATCCATCAATGAAATCTGCTATATAAACAAACTCACAAAAATAAAACGAAACAAAAAATAAATAAAACAAACAAACAAAAAAACCCAAACTCATGATCACTTCATTAGATGCTGAGAAAGCATTTGACAAAAACCAACACCCCTTCATGATAAAAGTCCTGGAGAGATCAGGAATTCAAGGCCCTAAACATAGTAAAAGCAATATACAGCAAACCAGTAGCCAACATCAAATTAAATGGCGAGAACTTGCACTAAAGTCAGGGACTAGACAAGGCTGCCCTCTCTATTCCTATCTATTCAATATAGTATTCAAAGTCCTAGCCAGAACAATTAGACAACAAAAAGAGATCAAAGGGATACAAATTGGAAATGAAGAAATCTATCACTATTTGTAGATGATATTATCTTATACTTAAGTGATCCCAAAAATTCAACCAGAGAATTCCAAAGCCTGATAAATAACTTCAGCATAGTGGATGAATATAAATTTAACTCAAATAAATCAGTGGCCTTTCCCTCCTCAAAGGAAAAGCAGACTGAGAAAGAAATTAGAGAAACAACTCCATTCAAAAGAGTTACTAAAGGCTGTGAGCCTTCTGCTGCCCGGAGAAGGTAGAGGTGGAGTCATAGAGTAGGACTCTAGTAGTGGCTTTAGAGTCTGAGGGTTTCAGGGCTTTCTAGCTCTCTAACTGTACTGAAATGCTGATGAAACTTCTAAGACATCCTAGAAAATTTCTTGCTCTTTCTAAGGGTGAAGGACTGCTGATTTAGGTGATTAACACTTGTAGCCTAACAGCAGAGGGTTAAGCAATGTGGCTTTTGTTCTATCTCAGCAGGAACTGCTGGGCTCTAACTTTCAGCCTGCTAGTCAGAAGTCACAGGAAGAAAAATGGGAAACTTAAAGAAGTGGTTAATGAGTTTATTAGTAAGTTGTAAAGCATTTCCTTTGAAAGCTATCTAAGGGGAAAATCAGAAAGAGCCTCAGTAGAGAAAGGGAAAAATTCTTCTAGGTGTGGAAAAGTAAAAAGTGAGGGAGAGAGGGAGAGAGAAAGTGAAAAAGAACAAGAATCTATTGTCTTTAGTACATATACATCTTTCAGAATACATGATCACATGAAGTTCATCACAATTTCACATGAAATATCAAGTCATAAATTGAAATAGAAATTTACAAGAGAGTGTTTACATGTATATCCATTAGGAGTAATTATCTATTTAAACACCTACCACTTGCCTTTCACAAGTTCATTGAAAGTTTAAAACCATAACTAAGTTATTAGTGAAGTTTTGTATAGATAAACCCAGTTGCTGGGGGGTGGTGACACATGCCTTTAATCCCAGCACTTGGGCGCAGAGGCAGGTAGATTTCTGAGTTCGAGGCCAGCCTGGTCTACTCAAGTGACTTCCAGGACAGCCAGGGCTACACAGAGAAACCCTGTCTCAAAAAAAAAAAAGATAAACCCAGTCAATATTTTATCTTCTGTCCTAACACGAACTTTGGTTAATTGTTTTACACCCTCTTGGAATGTGCTCTGAGTAGGAGAAAGTCTGGTTGCCATCTAAGAGCAATTAACTGTTGACAATTGGGAGACTAGCAGAGTTCTCATTGCAGTTTTGACTATCATAAAGGGACCTAGTAGCAGTCCCATTATAAAAGAGCTTAATAATCACAGATATAATTTTAGGAATAATTATAGGATCATCATAAAAACTTAAGTCATCTATATGCTTATATAGCATTGCTACAAGACAGTACATCTTCATGGATCTGCAGAGATCTGCTCCAAATGTGTGTGCTATTACTTATTGATTGTTATATATGCTTACTAATAACAGAAAAAGAATATTAATAGCAGGAATCTTTCCTAAAATTACTCCCTCACAACCTTGCTTAATGAGGGCTCACCTGTCGCAGATTACATAATAATCCGAACCAGGCCATTTCAGGATGATCATCTGCTAGTATATTAGCTTGTCCCATTATAGCTCCTGACAAATAGACACAAATAATACAAAATACCTTGGTATGTCTCTAACAAAACAAGTGAAAAATCTATATGAAAAGAACCTCAAGTCTCTGAAAAAAGAAATTGAAGACTATCTCAGAAGATGGAATGATCTCCCATACTCAAGGATTGTCAGGGCTAATATAGTAAAAATGGCCATCTTGCCTAAAGCAAGATGCAAGCCCCATCAAAAGTCCAACTCAGTTCTTCATAGAGCTAGAAAGAGCAATTTGCACATTTATCTGGAATAACAAAAAACTTAGGATAGTGAAAACTATTCTCAATAAAAGAACCTTGGCAGAATCACCATCCCTGATCTCAAGCTGTACTTCAGAGCATTAGTGATAAAAATTGCATGGTATTGGTAAGGTGACAGAAGGTAGATCAGTGGAATAGAATTGATGACCCAGAAATGAACCCACACACCTATGGTCAGTTGATTTTTGACAAAGAATCTAAAACAATCCAGTGGAAAAAAGATGGAATTTTCAACAAATGGTGCTGGTTCAACTGGCAATTAGCATATAAAAGAATGCAACTCAATCCATCCATATCCACTTGTAGAAAGTTCAAGTCCAAGTGGATTAAAGAACTCCACATTAAACCAGATATGCTGGATCTAATAGAAAAGAAAGTGGGAAAGACCCTCAAGCACATTGGCACAGGGTAAAAGTTCCTAATCAGAATACAAATAGTTTATGCTCTAAGATCAAGAATTGACAAATGAGACCGTATAAAATTGTAAAGCTTCTGTAAGGCAAAGGACACTGTTAATAGGACAAAACTGCAACCAACAGACAGGGAGAAGATCTTTTCGAATCCTACATCTACTAGAGGACTAATATCCAATATATATAAAGAAATCAAGAAGTAAGACTCCAGTCAACCAAATAACACTACTAAAAAATGGCGTACAGAGTTAAACAAAAAATTTTCAACTGAGGAGTACCAAATGGTTGAGAAGCTCCTGAAGAAATGTTCAACATCCTTAGACATCAGGGAAATGCAATTCAAAACAACCTTGAGATTCCACTTCATACCAGTCAGAATGGCTAAGATCAAAAACTCAGGTGACAGCAGATGCAGGAAAGGATGTGGAGAAAGAGGAACACTCCTCCATTGCTGATGGGATTGCAAACTAGTAAAAGCACTCTGAAAATCAGTTTGGTGGTTCCTTGGAAAACTAGACATAGTACTACCTGAGGACCCAGCTATACCAACCACTCCTGGGCATATGCCCAAAAGATGCTCCAACATATAACAAGGACACATTTTCCACTATGTTCAAAGCAGCCTTATCTATAACAGCCAGAAGCTGGAAAGAACTCAGATGTCTCTCAACAGAGGAATAGATATAGAAAATGTGTTAATTTACAAAATGGAATACTACTGAGCTATTAAAAACAATGAATTCATGAAATTCATAGCCAAATAGATGCAACTAGAAAATATCATCCTGAGTGAGGTAACCCAATCACAAAAAAGTAAAACAACACACATGGTATGCACTCACTGATAAGTGGATATTATCTCAAAATACCCAAGATATAATTCACAGACCACATGAAGCTCAGGAAGAAGGAAGACCAAAGGGTGGATACTTTGGTCCTTCTTAGAAGGGAGAACAAAGTACCCATGGGAGGAGGATCCATACCATATACAGTTACCAAACCCAGACACTACTATGGATGCCAACAAGCACTTGCTGGCAGGAGCCTTATATAACCGTCTTCTACGAGGCCCTGCCAATGTCTGAACAAATACAGAGGTGGATGCTCTCAGCCAACCATTGGACTGAACACAAGGTCCCCAATGGAGGAGCTAGAGAAACGACTGAAGGAGCTGAAGTGGCTTGCAGCCCAGAACAACAATGTGAAGCTACTACTATTCCCAGAGCTCCCAGGGACTTAACCGCCAACCAATGAGTACTCATGGTGGGACCCATGGCTCCAGCTACATGTATAGCAGAGGATGGCCTTGTGGGAAGATGAGAAGAGAGACCCTTGGACCTGTGAAGACTCATTGCTCTAGTGTAGGGGAATAGCAGGACAGGGAAGCAGGAATAGGTGGGTTGGTGAGCAGGGGGAAGGGGAAATGGGGGTGAGAGGTGGGTTTTTGGAGAACAAATAAGGAAAAGGAATAACATTTGAAATGTATATAATGAAAATATCTAATACAACAAAGAAATTAAAGAGATACAATTTTCTCTGAAAACCTGGAATAGTTCTACCTCTAGACCCAGCTATACCACTCCTTGACATACTCAAAAGATGCTCCACTATCTCCCAAAATCACTTACCCAATTATTTTCATAACAGCTTTATTCAAAATAGCCAGAAACTGGAAACAACCCAGATGTACCTTAACTACAAAACTGATAAACAAAATGTGGTACATCTACACAATAGAATACTATTTAGGTATTATAAACAAAGACATCATGAATTGGGGAGGCATATGTTTGGTACCTGAGAATTTGATCATGAATGAGGTAACCCAGACTCCTCATGACATGCATGGAATGTATTTACTTATAAATGGATATTAGCCATAATGTATAGGACATCCACATGCAATCAACAGATCCAATGAAGCTAAACAAAAAGGAAGGCCCAGAGAAAGGATGTTTGAATCTCACTTAGAAGGGGAAATAAAACAGTTATCAGAGGCACATGTAGAGGGAACTGTGGATGAGAGGTCACCTGCAAGGAATGTGGGTGGAAGTGGGGTCAGGTGTGTGGGGAGAGAGGCTAGATGGCCATAGGAGCAGGATAATGAATATAATCTGCTGCTGGTAGGGGTGGGCAGAGGGGAGGAGCATCTAGGGGACATTCTAGAGACATGGGAGAGGGGAGGTTTCTAGGAAAAAAATGGGTTGAACTGAGAATAAGAGCAGTGAAGATATAGAACCTGAAGATACCTCCTCCTATAGCCATGCAGGAACACCATTGGAGTGATAGTTACACCAACCCACCCACAAAACTTTCGACCCAAAATGTATTATGCCTATGAAAATTGCAATGATGGAGGATAGAGTAGAAACCAAGAGATGACCAAACAGTAACCAGCCCAACTTGAAATGCATCCCATGCACAAGCACAAATCCCAGAAACTATTAATAATACTCTGTTATACTTGCAAACAGAAGTTTAGCATGGCTGTCCTTTGAGAGACTCCACCTAATAGCTGACTCAGACAGATGCAGACACTCACAACAGTGGATTGAGCTTGGGGACTCTTATGGAAGAAGAATCGGAGGAAGGATTACTGATCCCAAGGGGATAGGAACTCCACATGAAGACAAAATGTTAACTAACCTGAACCCTTGAGGCTCTCAGAGAATGAGCCATCAACCAAAAAACATGCATGGGCTGGGCCTAGGCCACCCTGCACTTACATATCACAAGGACAGTTTGGTTTTCATGTGGATCCCGAACAAATGGAGCGGTGAACATCCCAAAAGCTGGTGCTTGTTCATCAGTTATATTCTTCTGTCCGGGCTGCCGTGTCTGGCCTCAGTGGGAGAAGATATGCCTAGTCTCACAGAGACTTGATGTGCCAGAGTGGGGAGATATCCAGGGGCCTGCCCACTCAGAGCACAAGGGGAAGTGGGACATGGAGAAGTGTAGTAGTGGATGATTGGAGGGTGTAGTGAGGAGGATGTAAAGTGAATAAGTAAAATACAAAAAAAAAAATCTAGGCCTATGATGATTCATTGCAAAATTGTATTAGCCCATTAAATGTGAAACAACAGCTTCTTCAATGTACTCTGTAAAATACAAAACAAAAGCATTCTTCAAACTCATTTTATGAAACTAGTATTAGGTTGTCATCCACATAGACAAAAAACAAAAAAAGAAAGCAAACAAACTAAAAAATAAAATTGCCAACCAATAACTCTGATGAACATGGGCACACAAGCTTTCCAAAGACATGCCTGCAAACCAAACTCAAGAACATCAAACATACTCATAGAAAATATTTAGTGAATTTTATCCAGAAATGCTAAGATTTTTCAGCATATACAAATCAGTAAATGAATCAAAAACAAAAACTATATCCTCATATCAATAGATACCCAAAAGGTTTTTGACAAAACCCAACATGACTTTATTATAAAAACCCTCTGTGGCTCTCTATGACATAGATATGGCCCACATCAGAATGTAATGTGAATTATTAACAAATGGGACATAATGAAATTATAAAACTCCTGTAAGTAAAGAAAACATTTGAATGACAGGAACAGTCTAAGAATTGGAGAAAATATTTACCAGCTATATATCTTACAGAAGACTAATACCCAGAAAACTGAAGAACTAAAAAGAAAAAAGAAAAAAAGAAGAAAAAGAGTAAGGAAAGGAACAACTTGCCAAAAAAAAAATAATTAGAAAACTAAACAGAGCTTCAATCCTTTCTCTTCACCCAAAACCAGATCATGTTTCCTTCTCCCCTGACTCCCTTCCACGCTCTGCACTTTCCCCCCCAGGTCTCTCCCCCTCCCAATTTGTGATTGTTTTGTTCTCCCTCCCAACTGAGACTGAGGAATCCTCACTTGGGCACTTCAGCTTGTTGTACTTTTTGAGTTCTGTAGACAGTCTCAGGTATTATGTACTTTTTCACATCCACTTATTAGTGAAAACATACCATGCTTGTCCTTTTGGTTGTGAGTTACCTCACTCAGGATGATATTTTCTACTTCCATCCATTTGCCTGCAAAACTCAGGATTTCCTCATTCTTAATAGCTGAGTAGGATTCCATTGTGTAAATGAACCACATTTTTCTATATCCATTCTTCTGTTGTGGGACATCTGGGTTGTTTCTAGTTTCTGGCATTCACAAATAAGGCTGCTATGATCATAGTGGAGCATGTACCCCTGTGGCATGGTGGGGCATCTTTTGGGTATATTCCCAAGAGTGGTATAGCTGGGTCTTCAGGTAGATCTATTTCCAATTTTTTGAGTAATCTCCAGATTGATTTCCAGAGTGGCTGTAGCAGTTTGCAATCCTACCAGCAATGGAGGAGTGTTCCTTTTTCTCCACATCCTCTCCAACATGTGTGGTCATCTGTGGTTTTGTTCTTAGTCATTCTGATTGGTGTTAAGGTGGAATCTCAGGTCGTTTTGATTTGCATTTCTCTGATCACTAAGGATTATGACCCTGAGGGCCAGCAGAAAAAATGGAACCAGGCAACCTCCAGAGATAGGAGGTTGGGGGGGGGACCCGAAAGAATTCACCAGAGACCTGGGAGGTGAGAGACTCTCAAGACTCAAAGGGAGGGAACTTAGATGAAATGCCCAACGATAGGGAGAGGGAACTTACAGAGCCCACATCCAGCAGGAAGACAGAACTTCAAATGATGGAGAGTGTGGTCATCCCACAGTCACAACTCTGACCCATAGTTGTGCCTCTCTGAAAGAATTGCAGGGATGGAAATGGAAAACACTCTGAGGAAAAAAAGGACCATGGGGAAAGACTGGGATAGGGAAGTAGGAGAGGGTTGATGGGGGAGCAGGGTAATGGGAGATGGGTTATGAGACTTTCAGGGGGGGAACCAGGAAAGGGGACAACATTTGAAATGTAAATGAAGAATATATATATGATGGTCCAGCAATAGACCCAAAGTGGGATCCAGCTCAAGAGAAGGTCCCAAGTCCTAACACTATTTCTGAGGCTATGGAGCACTCACAAAAAGGGACCTAGCATGACAGTACTCCAGAAGACCCAACAAGCAGCTAAAAGAGACAGATGCAGATATTCCACCCAACCAATGGACAGAAGCTGCTGACCCTTGTTCTTGAATAAGGGAAAAGCTGGAAGAAGCTGAGGAGGAGGGCATCCCTGTAGTATGACCAGCAGTCTCAATTAACTGAACCCCCCCCCAAGATCTCTCAAACACTGGACCACCAAACAAGCAGCATACACCAGCTGATATGAGGCTCCAAACACATATAGTAGTAGAGGACTGTTGGCTCTGTATTCGTTCAGAGATGATGCACCTAACCTTCAAGAGACTAGAAGCCCCAGGGAGTTTAGAGGTCAGAGGATTTGGGGGTGTGGGAACTTCCATGTGGAGGCAGGGTTGTCAGAAGGAGGCATGGGGTGCAGAATAGTCAAAGGGTGGACAAGGGGGGGATAACATATGAAGTGTAAAAAATTAATTAATTAATTATAATAATAATAATAAAATAAAAAGAAAATTGAACAGAGTTCTTAAAATAAGAAATATACATGGTTGATAAATATTTTAAAAAGTGTTCAACATCCTTACCCATCGGGATAAAAATTAAAAGTACTTAGAAATTCTATCTTATTCTCATTAGCATGGCTGTCATCAAGAAGGAAAAATGGTAAGAGATGCTAGTCATGTTGAAAAAAAAGGTAATGACCAGAGCATTGGGAGAAGTGTTTTGAAATGTGATGTGAGGATGGTACATTCAATGCAGTTATGACCTCAGAGTAGCCAGGCCTGCTACTATTTGAGCTTACACAAAATTGCTTTAATCAACAATCATAGATCAAAATAAGTTTCATGGAACTCTGCCCCTCTATGTTTATTATGGGCTATTGATGAGTTCTGGAATAGGGACAGTTATTGGTTTCAAATTTGTGAAAACCGAGAAACTCAACAGGAAACAATGGATGGTTTAAAACTCATTTCTCCAGATGATCCTGGTTAAACTCAATGTGTCTAATGGGGGTAAAAGGCTTAAATGAAAGAAAATGACTTGTGTAGAGCAGGGGAGACAAGTGGGAGAAAATTGAAAAGTATCAGGGTGTCAGTAATCAAATGAACTTTATGGATTATGAATCTGTCAACAAACAAATTCAATAAAAATGATGAAAAACCCCAAATGACATCAATTAATTAATTAATTAACCCAACAACAAACTACAAAAGAAAATCACAAAGCAGTAAAGGTGAGTCATAGAGGAAAAGAGCACTTTATCAAAGATCATTTTAACCATGTTTATAATAATAGAGTTAGTGGTAGATTTTATGTAAAAATCAGTGTTAACGGTGCTTACCTAGTATATATTTGGCCCTGTATGCTCCATTCTATTTTGCCCTCCATACTGCTCAAAAATATACAGTGCATGTTCCTTTTTTAAATATTCATATACTTTACCTTTGTGGTCTTCAAAATATACTGCATAAATTTACTAGAAAAAACCTAAAAACTATTGATTTTTATCTTTAATTCTTACCATCAGTGCTTCTAGCATCACTGACACTGGAAAGAATATGGAGAAATGCTTTTGATTGCTCTCTTAATGATTTCTCATCTTTAAAACCAGCTGAAATATTTCATTTTTTATAAATCCTGACAAATGGCATCATGGAGAGTATCAGGCTTCATGGAAAAATTTCACCATCCATGTGAAATCACAATATTTTAGAACTGGAAGATTATTTAGTGATCATCTGATTCAAAAGCCTCATTTTCCAGCTGACTAAACTAGGGTTTCCCAGACTACAAGAGCCTGAATGTCTTCTTTGGGGGATAATATAGCATCCTGGGATGACGATAAAGGCCTCTCTATAGCATCTATAAAAGAATTAAATTTTGATCTAATCATTTAAAGATATATTTCTGATTATCTTGTACAAGTACTCTTGTATGACTCCCACCTAGTATGTCCTTGAAACAGTTACACTTGTGTTTTCAATTTTATCTAGAGAAAAGGTAAAGGACAATCAGCCTTAATAGATACTGAGCATTAACATAAATCAGTGATGAAATTTGTATTATCAGACATAAATTTCTAACTTAACTGTATGAAAAGTATTGAGATTCACTACTCTGTAGTTTGTAGAAGGAAATCTGAGCATGAATGAGCCCTTTGTATGAAAGAACCTAACACATTCTACTTTATTAATTCTCACAATTCAACTTATGTTATTTAATACATAACAACCTAAAAACATGTACTCTATTGATAATTTTAAAGAATTACTTAATAATAAAGGAAGACAAAAATTGTATTTTTCTGTACGAATTTATTCTCCTGTGTTGTGTAAATATGGAGATTTTATAATATGCACTCTATTTTTATACTGCATCAAAATGGATCATCCCTTTCCAGAGGAAAAAACCATTTGCTTTTTCCTGTACAATGATATATAGATTTATATCTACATCTACATACCCATCTATCTGTCTGTCTATCTATCTATCTATCTATCTATCTATCTATCTATCCTCTGAATTGTGTTTCCTTGAAGTTTTCTTAGTAAATGACATAATATTCTAGATTACTCAAGAGCAAACATTACATATTTATAAAGCCAAATTGTATGTTGGAAGGAATGGAGGATAATATGTATGAAGTTGAATAATAATAGTTCATGAATATTATAATGTCTAAGAATAAATTAATAAATTATAGGTCCTAGATATTTTGGGATTATTGCCACATCCCATTTTCAGAACAGATGACAAATGTCATGTACACCTCTATCTGAATTAAATTCATTTTTCCTTGGCAGAATTCCAGCCCTTTCAGATTTTGATATGTTGGGTCTGGATCCAATCTGTAAAATTAACAATTGAACCAAAATGTAAAAAATTATGCCGGCATAAATAATTTCAAAATGAAGGAAAATATTCACTACATGTGGGTGCTACAAAACAAAATGATGGACCTGACTTGGCTGCAGGCTGAGAGTCAGACAAGGGAAGTGATTGTAGCGGGAGCCAGATCGCCTGACCCGGGACCCCCACGTGCCTTGCTGCCCTAGAAGACCTTCAAGCAGCACCAGAGCTATGAACAAAGTGTGAAAGATGTACTGCTAATCCAGAAGCAGCATCCCTCCAAGATCCCAGTGATTACAGAGCAATAAAAGGGTGAGAAGCAGCTGCCGTCCTTGACAAGACCAAATTCCTTGTACCTGACCACAGGAATATGAGGGAGCATATCAAAATAATTAGAAGGTGCTTGCAGTTCAATGCTAACCAAGTCTTCATCCTCCTGGTGAGTGGGCACAGCATGGTGAGCGTGTCCATGCCCATCTCTGAATTGTATGCGAGTGAGCAAGATGAAGATGGCTTCCTGTATAAGGTTTCTGCCTTGCAGGAGACATTCTGGACAGCAGTGGCTGTGTAAACGAGAGCAATGCCTAATGGTTGTTCAGCCCTTACCAAGGCAAAAAGGGACGTTACTAGCAGACACTAGTCAGATCACCACCCATAGATCAGAACATAGACACCCACATTTGATATTAGGAACTGTTCATCAGCTGGAAACTGAGCTCTATGCAACTGCATTCAGCTTGGAAACTCATCTAAACTAGGCTATGTTGTATTCAAACTTTAGAAGTTTAAAAATAAAATACTTTGCATCCTAAAAAAAGATAAAAAAATTCCCTAAGCTATATAAATTTTACCAGTAAGATATTAATTAATAATACTGCAAAGGTAGAATATTCTTATTTCACGTAAGACATTTATTTTGAAACATGTCAGGTACACCATATTTTTTTCATTGGTGTCCCTTTGGAATTAGTTCTGTCATAACATTTGTATGTGTCATAGGATAAAAAGATTAAAAATAGGTTGATAATAATATGTAGCCATTCCTAAATTTTAGTTTGGTTGTCCTCACCTACCTCATTTTAAGCACCTGGACCAGATTCATAAATTCTTTCGATTTTGAAAATAATTTTCTACATCCTGTCACAAGTATTTTTAATGCTATTTTCTAGCAATATTATTTATTGAATGCCAAAATTTACCATGTATTAAATAGAATTGAAATATTCCCATTGGTTCAAGAAGATACTTTCTGTAGCTTAGATAATCCAGAAGGATTCAGTTCATGTACTGTATTTGTTTCTACACTGGAGAAAGAATTGTATACCAGCAAACAATCAGAATAGTTATCTTACTTGCTTTTCAAACATTTGTGAAATTATGTGATTATTTCAAAATTCCATTTTTGTATTTATTGTTTTGCTAACATATCTTAATTTTACTGTGTTTTGAAACATTACATTCATAAATTTTGTCATGATAACTTTTCAAACCTCACTACTTTATTGAAAATATAGACTATATAATTTCTGTTAAGTGATAATATTAATAAATATGTTATTCTGTTATTACTAGTCTTAAATCATTGGGTAACAGCAATAGAAATAGACATAGATTTTATTAATTTCCAGTATTATTATTAGCAATTATATAAAAATACTATGATTGGGTGTGAGAGAAATGGCTCAGTGGTTAAGAGCACTGGTTGCTCTTCTAAGTTTAATTCCCACCAATCACATGGTGGCTCACAACCATGAGACCTGATGCTCTCTTCTGGTGTATCTGATGACAGTGTACTCATATACATAAAAATAAACAAATAAATCTTTAAAATACTATGATTGGTATCAACCCAATGTATTTATGAAAATGCAAATAGTTAAGTAAAAGAAAAAACTTTGAAAATTCCAACTGTTAACCAATTAATTAGTTCTCTCTGACTAACATGGAAGTAAAAGACACAGAAGTCTTAACAAACAATTTGGTGTGATAACTAAAATTGACCTTCACTCTCTGTGATCTATCATATGATTTTTATTCTTAATAAAACTAAGGGTATTGCTTCTTATAGTGACTAAAATGTAAAACTCTCTGGTAAATATGACTCTCAGTGGAGAGCTTTATCAGAAAATATGTGTTACTTGGAATACATTGAAAAGTACATTGTGTTGCAATGTGTTTTTTTGTTTTAGTCTATATAGTGTATTTATTTTTAACCTATTTAATTTATTCTAACAAATCAGACATTAAGTAAATACAGTTGCATACATAAGTCAGAATTTTAAATGGAGAAAAGAAGAAAAAGAATGACATGGACATCTTGAATTAAAATGCTGTACTAATCAGTATGAATTACATACTAAATCTATGTTGTGTATAAGACTGTCTGGTAGTAGAGAAGAGAGGTATTTCATACTATAAAATATAAGGAAAAAAAAGAGCAAAAATGAGATTGTAAAAGGACCATGATTCTGGAGTATCTAAAAGAATAATTCCACATGTAGCCATGTTTAGAACAATGTAAATTAAAAGGTACCACGATCAGCAAACTTATATACATTAATTCAAATAGTAAATGTAGTAATTGTATCTGAAAAACAAAGATAGAAAACCTTGGTCTGGTAAGCTAAGCTAAGATCACCATGACTTAAGCCCTGTGTCTACTTAAAAATTATCTTTACTCAAACACTTCACTGTGTATATTTCTTTAATAAACAGACTTCTCAAAGAATGAATCCATTTGCTGTCTATTAATGTGAAGCCTTTACAAACTGTGTTCTTTCTGTCTGTACTATTTCTTTTTCGAATGTCTCTGTTCATTTAGGTAATTTATTGTCATCTTATACAACTAAATTTAAAGAAATCATGGGTGTCTCCTGCCTCCAATAAGTGATTCTTTGTTTCCATCAACAATGTGTGTGCCTGTATGTGTATGCATATGTGTATGCATATGTATATGTATAAATATATGTATAAATATATATATATATAAGTATAAGTATATGTATATGTATATTCAGTAGCATGCTATGTACACAAAAAACAAGAAAAATCACTCAAAGAAGAATGAGATTAATGTATGTATTAGCTGGATTAGCTGTAACTAAGCTGGATGTTAAGTCAGGAAAATATTTTAAAATGAAAAAAGCAGAAAAATTAGAATAACTAAAACTAATTTATTTAGAGTAAAAATGGGAAATAAGTCACAGTAATTTTAAATTGAAATATCAATAGAGAATATGTGAGGATAACTTTTGAAGAAATAAGTAAAATATTTCTGTGACTGTTGAAAAGTTCCATCCTCAGGCAAATTAATATGAATGAATCTCCTAACACATCAGTGTAAATAAGTGAATATTTGTTTAGGCTCTGTCCATCTATAGGTAGTCCTGTCCTAGAGTTTGCACATGGTTTAGATGTAAACCTATGGAATAAATGACTAAGAAGATGCCCAGAGAAATGCTCTACTAAGTATTCCATACAAGAAAAGACAAAAGATTGGCCAGGACCAATCATTCTAGGGCAGTGGTTCTCAACCTTCCTAATTCTGTGACCTTTCAACACAGTTCCTCATGTGGTGACGCCTAATCCTAATATTATTTAACCTTTACTTCATAACTGTAATTTTACTACTGTTATGAATTGTAATGTAAATATATGATACTGCAGGATATCTGATTGCGATCCAAAGAGGTCATGACCCACAGGTTGAGAACCACCATTATAGTCAGTATTTCTCAATTATGGTATTGCATCAAAATCCTATCCAGGGTTTGGTAAAATGTCACTTCAGACTTTTTAATTTGTTGGATCTAGGATAGGGTTTGAAATTTAGATTTTGTTTCTTTCCCTTATATTTAATCTATAAGATTCCATTAAATGTCCTACCTAGATATTTGAGCTTATTAAGTCTACCAATAGGTTTTTAAATATCTTTGTATATCTAATTATTTTTTCTTAAGTCTTTCTTTATCTCAGTCTTTACTGAAAGAACTGAAACATAAATTATACAATTTGTTTACTGAACAACAAAACATGCAATTATAAATTTGAATGATATATCTTACATATATAAATTTGTACATGAATACTCAAAAAAGAAATATTTTAAAGGTTCTGAAGATAATGATCTTTGTGTGAATAATTATTTCCCATTGAATCCAAGATATACTGGATTTTAATGTATGTTTTAGCACAGTCATGCTTCACTTCTATGACATTTATTGCTATATATTGATTAGATTCCTCCACCATGACATATATCGTTATACAGTTATTATGTGGAAATAAAGTTTTATATATATATGTATATATATATATATGTCTTTCATTTTTTAATTTTTATTTTCTATATTCTATGTTTACATTCCAAAGGCTTTCCCCTTTCCCAGTTCCCCCCCACCATACATCTCATAATTCCTCTCCCCCCCCCAACTATTCCCCAATCATCCCCCCACGATTTCTCTGTTCTGGGTCTACAAAACTGGATTTGCTTTCATTTTTTAACACAGGGTCTTGCTATGTAGCCCAGGCTGATCCTGTACTCATTGGCCGTAAAATCAGGGATCCTCCTACCTTAATTTCTAAGCATTTTGAAACTTTGTATAACTATCTTTCTGGTTATAGCAGATTGCCAATGACTAGACAAAGTGACAGGAATCGGGTTTTACATTTAATGACCCAATATTTCTTGCTTTGAAATTTTCTTTTTTATTGTTTTCTTTTCAGTGTCTCTTCCAAAAAGAGCTCATCATAATTTTCTCAACTATTGAAGTAGAAGTGAAATTACATGCACCATAGCTATAAACATATGTCTCAGGCAGCATAAGGAACACTGCTTAAGAACTGCCTTCACTACTACCCTAGGTCATGAATACAGACTAGATCCTTCCAGGTTTTGACTACTGCTTGTGCCAAGTTTTTTTATGGAAACACAGGCATAATTCTTAAATTATTGAAGTTTAGTATTACTATGCCTGTTACCCTAAATAACTGTATGCATTATGTTCTTTTCTTCTCTTTAAGCTTGATTACATCTCTGCTCAATTACAGAAATGAGCTTTTAATTGGAATTCCTTAATTGAAAGTTTTTTGGTTGCCGAACAAAACTGCTCACTTGATCTGTAAGATTTAATTAGGTCTGATCTATGTGAATTTATCATGAAAAATTAAGTTTTGTGCCATATCTGAAACCTTATATAAATTTAATACAGCAAACCATATCTAGCCTTGTGATTGAGTGAGTGGCTTTTGTATATTTGTTCAATACCAGTTTGGGTGTATTATTCTAGCAGGACTAGAAATTGCTATATAATCTTGGTGTTCCTCTGCCTTCCCTCCTAAACGCTAGAATTAGAAGCATACACATCTATTTTTTATTTGGATTATTACTCTATGATGGTACTTACAAAACATCCCAAACTGTAAAATTCTAAATTATCTTTACTATATGAGTGGTTGTTCATGTGAAATAAAGCAGACTATGTTCCCTGAAAGAGTATCCAAAGTTGTGTGTCTCCTTGCCCTTTACTGACCTAGGGGACAACTCAGTAATGACAGCCCAAAATCGCTTACCCATTTAATATGTCAAAGATTCTAATACATACATAATACAATATTATAATTCATCACACAAAAGTTCTTACTGCAGTTATAGCTCAGATTATCTTTAAGCATTATTGTTGAATATTTTCTCTATTTTAAAAATAAATCTATGTATGTAAAAATCAGTCTGCATTTATAGAAATAATAGTAGACTCCAAATAAAAAAGCATTATATCAAAACAGAAAAAAATCCTGATTCTGGAAAAGTTAACGTTTTGAAATAGTTTTTGAAATCTTTGAAATAGATTCAAACCTAAGCCATTATCACTGGCTTAAACTAGGCAAGTGAACTTTACAAAACCATGGAAGAGCTGATTCTCATTTCTCTTCATATTTGATACGCACCAATCAAAGTTTGATCTGGGTATATTTTTTGATATTCTCTGACAGTTTAATAGTTGTCCCATGATTCCCACTAGCAATCTACTATAATGTGTTAGTTAAGCCAGCTATTTCTGTTCTAAAGATGCATGTTGTCTTTGTTGTTTCTGGTTTTGTTTGTATTTTTGGCAATTAAGTTTTATATCTTCATTGGCCAGGTGATTGTATACAGAAACTAGTGATAATTTGTCCTTTGGTTTATGTATTATCTAATACTGAAGAAATATGCGACACTTTACAATAATTTATTGCAACTCTCCCTAATTTAAAGGAAATAAAAATGTATGTAGTACACTGAAGATTACATTTTATGCCCTATTTTTGATTCCCATTGCAGATAAATGTTAATGTACTATGCCCTACATCTGATTCCCACTGCAAACAAATTATACATCCTCAGTTCACTCGGTAAATTTATATAAATACTTCATTAACAAAAAAGAAAACAGAGGAATACTTATATTTTAATACATTTTCATGAATATGCTTATCATGTATAACACACTGCATTTGATACTCATAGTTGAAAAAAACCCAGTAACTCCTAAAAAGAAAAAAAAAATTTAAATTCCATTTAGATTGCTGTTGGATTAAGCATATTCTATTACGGTATCTTTCTTTTTTATTTACAATTAACTTTTGCACATTTGAATTAACATTCCCATTTGAAAGTATCATTATGTACCCAGGGATTTTCATAGATAAATAAGATCTAAATAATTGTAATTATAATTCTCTTTCTGATGTTTCATTTCTTCACAAGTTGGCCCATGGGATCTCTTTTATAGGTCACACCTTTGATCTTTTAATCCCACTATGCCTATATTTAGAATATACCTATGTTTTTCTGAAAATGAGGTTTTTAAATCCATTATTCATTTTTCCTACCTGAAGATTATAAATAAGTTACTATCACCATTGAATGAATATTTTAATTTGATAGTGTTTTACAAATGCAGCAATTGAAATTATGCTCCTTTATTGGTAACAAAACCTAGTGCTGATATTTATTTAAACAAGTCATGACTTTATTTTGTCATAAACAGAAGGTATTTTAGAAAACAGCACTTATCGCAGTAATTAAAACATCAACTGTTCTTGTCCTTTCAGTTTGACAAATATATTCCCAAGGAAAAGATTCTGACCCAGGCATTCTTTAATATAAATTCAGCAATTTCAATGGTCATTCAATATTTTATAGCTCCCATATTCATTTAAGTTATTTTTATTATTTTTGACAATTTCATACATAGATAATGCATTCTGGCTATGTTTTTTTCCACACTATCTCTTATCTGCCTCCCATATCTATCAACCACCCCTATCATGAAAACACACACACACACACACACACACACACACACACACACCACTTCTTTCCCAGATTCATGACTCTTGATTTTGTAAACCATTTACTATTTGTTTTATTTATTTTCACTGTGGCTTGTATGTGTTTTGTTTATGGCTAAGCACTTATTATTGGATAAACCTTTAGTGTGCTTATCTCTAAGGAAAACTAATCCTCTCTCATTCTCTATTGGCTTTTAATTGCTTATAGCTTCTCTTCTAGGGATGGGACCTGTGTGACTTTCCTCATGTACACTGACATCTCAGTTGATAGTCATTGTTCAGGCCTTATTTAAACATCCATATAGTTCAGATTCATAGGTATAGTGTCCTTCTCATATCTAAGAGACAAAATTTTGCAGCAGACTTTCTGTTCCTTTGGTTCTTTTAATGTTTCTGCCTCTGTGTTATGATGGTCCCTGAGTCCTATAGTGTGAAGGTTGTATTGTAGGTGTAACAACTGGGCCTAAAATGTCATAGCATGTTGTTACCTACATTTTGACTATTTATGGTTTTCTGCAGAAGTCATCATCTGCTATGGAAAGAAATATCTGAGAACTATATTCATTTGTGGGTTTAAGAATAACTATTTAGAATGCAGTTAGGAATTATACTGGTTTAGAAAAATACCACTAGTAGGTTTATCCCTGAGACCTATGACTTTATTAGCCCCATGTAATTGGCTAGGGTTTTGGTTCTAGGCATGCTTTTCATGCTGTTTGGCAGGTCTTACACCCAATTAGACACCTGTTGGTTACCATCAAGATATATGTGCCATTGCTGCAATTTTAGGGTTTTCTCATCATGCTTATTGCCATGTTGTCATCCATAGGGTGACCCAGTTAGCATAATACCAGCCATCTATGTGATTATTAGATTGGGAATTGGAATGTAATGGAGTTAGTATACCACTAGTACACCACTTTAGGGAATGACTATTTCTCTTTCTCTCTGAATCCATCTATAACAAATGGCTTAATAGTGAGAAACAGGCTTCACTGAGCCCTACTTCATTCGATGTCTAGTTGTCCATGGGTCCATTCTTATACAGACCAAGTGCAGGCATCCTATGAGCTGATTATTGTAATGTTCCTTTCTTTTCTAGAAGATGTTTTTCCTGTCACTTGGCTCATACAGTCTTTCTGTATTCTCTTCAAAAATATTTTCAGAGCTTTACAGACGAGTGTATAAATGTCTTTCTTCAGTTTGAACATTAATCTTCCATTTACTATCAGCAACTTTTGATGCCATGAGGATCTACATCTTGCTTTCTATTTAAAGATGTCTCTTACTACATTTATATTAGCATAATAGCTTTTGATTCTAATTTGTTACATTGTATTTTTGTCCTATTTTTGACATACATTATATATATATATATATATATATATATATATATATATATACATACATACATACATATATATGCATATATAATCTTCAGAATAAGGAAATTATCATACCTATCACCTCAGTATTTTACCATGTTTTCTTTTATTAGTACACATTGATAGTGAAAATTATGGTTATTTATTTCAATATTTCCTTACATGAACACATTAGGCTCTGAATTCATTGAATCCTCTTTTAGTCCCTGTTTTCCTATTTTTCTCTTTTCATGTCTCCAAAAATAAATCTTTTGATTTTAATCCTTCATTGCTTAGATATCTTATATGAAAGAAAACCTAAGCAACTCACACTTGTCTTTTTGACTTTGGTTGATTTCATTTAACTTGATGATCTCTAATTCTACTTTTTCTAATTCTATGTTTTCTTAAGAGCAACATAATTTTACCCTTCTTTATGGCAGGATGACACTTATGACATAAGGTCTTGTCATCAAGTCCTCAGTATATGGGCATCCAGGGTGATTATTTAACTTGTCTTCCATAAATAGTGCTACCATAAATATGAATGGGTATTCTTCTGTGTTCCCATTCTTTGATAATACAGTCTCTTGACTTTTTTTCCTGCAGGATATACTAAACTAGTTGGCCCTGTGAGCTTTTAGAGATCTGAATTCCTCATGCTTTCTCAACAAGCAAGAAATTTAGCCCAAATATCCCTCAAAGGAGGAATGGATACAGAAAATGTGGTATATTTATACAATGGAATACTATTCAGCAATTAAAAATAATGAATTCATGCAATTTGTAGGTAAATGGTTAGATCTGGAAAATATCATCCTGAGTGAGTTAACCCAATCACAAAAGAATACACATGAAATGCAATCACTGATAAGTGGATATTAATGAGCCCAGAAGCCCTAAATACTCAAGGCACAATTAGCTAGTCAAATGATTCCCAAGAAGAAGAAAGGAGAGGACCCTGGGCCTGCAAAGATTGGATCCAGTATTGTAGACCCAGAACAGAGAAACCGTGGGGGGAGGGGAATGATTGGGGAATTTTGGGGGGGAGAGGACTTATGGGACGTATGGTGGGGGGGGACTGGAAAGGGGAAAGCCTTTGGAATGTAAACATAGAATATAGAAAATAAAAATTTAAAAAAATTTCTAAGCCTTGATGATATAAGGATTCTAGAATCAACAGATTGAAACAGACTCAAGATGATATATGACTTAAATTATATCCACACATACTGCGCTGGTTGTGTTTTGTCAACTTGCCCCAAACCTGGATATACTAAGAGGAAACCTTAACTGAGACAATATCTCTATGAGATTCTGTCAATGAAACTATGTGAGACAGTGCAATTTTTGAGCAAGTAGTCCTCAGGTGTATAAGAAAGCAAGCTGAGCAATCATGTGGATCAAACCACACTGTGGTGCTTTTCCATGGCTTCTGTTTCAATTATTGCCTCCATGTTACTGAGTTCCTGCCCTGACTTTTCTTAGTTATAGACTGCTACCTGAAAGTGTAAGATGAAATAAATTTTCCTACCCAAATTGCTTCTGGTAATAGTCATTACTACAGCAATAGAAATGTGACTATTTACATATATTTATAATTTCTTTATTTAATAAATGATCTATTAGTTTTGTCTATATATTAATTTCTGAGCAACTATAATTGCATAACTTATTTTATCATTGTTTACATAATTATTTATTGAGTGCTTTTTAGGTGCTGGAACACAATTGACAGCTTTTATTTTCCTAGAAATTAGTAGAATATAATTTCCATCATGCAAGGCAGAGTATCTTGCCTTCAAGCTTGCATTCAATATAGGAATCCCAGTTTTGAAGGATAAAAAAAACTATTCTGTCTTCCTAGGAATACTTTAAAGCTTTTATATCTTCAGTATGCCTTGTTTACCATTCAAGTTTGATATCACAAATATTTATTATGAGTTGGAGAAACACAAAAGGCCAGGTATGGTAAAAATCGAGACCTTGAACACTTCCAAAATGAAGCAATATAAAAAAATATTGATTCCTTTTGGGTTGTTTACATCTACAGAGCATCTACCCGATGCTTGGTTGTAGTCTAGGTACTTGACATAGATCCACATGCAAAGTGGAGAGATTCTTTTTTAATTTATATTTTAATTGATATTCATTAATATCTCATTATTTTGTTAATTTGTTCTATAGAATATATTATTTGGTTAATTAATGGTTGTCTAGCATAAAGTCTCTGTGACCTCATCACCACTTATCCCTTTATTTTAAGGAGTTTAACAAGCTCTGGCCTCAGAATATATACAGTATAATTATTTGTGAATAAGCGGGATGGAATCCAATATATTTTAGATTCAATATCAAAGTCTGGAACAGCAATTTTATTGGCAGATAGGTGGTGCAGAAGATGAAATCCATGTAAGAAAAATATATTAGATATATTTACAATAGCTAAATTTTATTTTTAAGTATATCTTACAAATAAAGCCATTAAAATCTTGCAATAAAATTACTTTTTGTATATTTTCAAGACTATTTTTAATAACAAAACAGCTACAGTAAAATAAATATGAGAAGTAAAAATAGTGATGAACTACATAGAAAATTACCAAAATTTTAGGGAAAACACTCATTTTTTCCTGTAATTTCACAAGTACCATTTAACAGTTCTGAAAGGTTTTCTTTCCTGTTTCTTTAATGTTTGAGAAAGCACATCACAGTTTATAATAACAAACTTTTAAACATGGATAACAAATACTTTAAGATGGCAAATATTTTATATTCTCAAATTTTACTGTTCTTCAATAATCTTAAAAGTTTTGCACATATAGTTCTTTAGAAATTATTTTACTTCTCTAAGGTCTATACAGTAATCTTAACTTAGCTCAGCACAAAAAAGTTGTGTCAGAGAGGTATACATTTAGAACTAATTTAAGCCAGTATTTATTCAAGTTTATGATTCTATAATTTAGCATGTATGGTGGCCAGAATAATGGCTTTCAAAGATATAAGCAACTTAATTGTTTGAACCTGAGAGCATGTTACTTTACACTATAAAAGAGAATTGTCAGGATATAACAAATTAAGAAGGGGGCAGGCTAGAGAGTATCAGAGGAAACAGCTAAAACTAAGGGCCGTATTAGAGGTTCTATGGAGACTTAGTAAAGTAGAAGCTTCCTAAAACGTACATATGTATGAAGCCAATCTAAATTAAGTTGCCAAATAATAGGGAGACAGAGCCCTAATTCTCTTCTCAGTAAATGATGTTTCAAGTGCTAGGTATAGGTTATATCTAATTGAGTTGCTGGACAAATGGGCACCAAAGAACCCCTCAACCAAGCCCAGTTAATTGCCGAGCACATTGGTTATCTCTACTGACATTAAGACTCTATCACTGAAGACCACGCCTATGCAACTGATTGAACATGGAGAAGTCAGGCTGGTGTCTATCTAAAAGCCTTTACCTCCATAGAATAGTGTTCATCTACTTCACTATGGAAGCTCTTCTGCACATTACAAAAGGAGAAATTTAAACACCAAAGCACCTATAAAATGTTTGATCTAAAATGATGACATATCTACTGGATGCACTAGTGCAACAATGTTACAAATCTTAGGGAGTGGACAACCAATATCTGCTTGGATTTAAGGCATACTCTATGATATAGAACCCATTCCTGATACTGCTTAAATGACCAAGAACCTGAGATCATATCGATAAGATACTAAGGGGAAAATTAAATACTACTTTTCTATCATAAAATGACTCCTAATGACATTCAGCTATGCACAGATTAGTGACTTGCACAGCAGTTTTCCGAAAAGCTCACTCCAGCTGTAGATTGGAAAAAGAGTGACTCATAGCTGGACAATGTGGAGAGAGTGAGAGATCTTAGAACACTCATTCATAAATTGGATGTCTCTATCAAATTTCTCCCCTCAGGCTCCAGGGAACTCTGTGGAAGTGAAGTCAGAAAGAGTACCATAAATGCTAGTTATTGGGGGAAGCATCAGATGCTTCCAATTAGACTCTGCTTCTTGTTCAATGAAACAAGTAAGTGTTGCACACTGCGGCAGGGCATCAGATTATAGAGAACAACCCATAGTCTTGCCGACAGAATAGTGTGTGATTGTTCAGAGGTTCCATGGGAACTTTTTCTTGGCACCAGAGGTTTTACTTGTATAAGATGACTAGTCTTCACCATTATATAATGACTCTGCTTAGCTTCCTTTCATAGGTGGATACAGTTTAGGAAGCTTCTACACCCCTGCTTTTATTATAGCATTTCAAAAGGCTTTTAGTTTTAGTTATCCCTCCCATATTCACTCCTTTAATCTTCCTCCGAACAGCCTCTCCATTTATTCCTCCCTTTTAAATTTTCACCTTTATTTTTTCTATAATACTATTCTATATACTGGAAATTCCTTAGGTGATTCCTTCACCACCATTTACTAGGTATAATTATTCAGATTATAGCACACATATAAAAAGCTTAAAAGCTAACATCCATATTTAATAGAAAAGAAACAATATTTGTCTTTTGTGATCTGGGTTGCCTCACTTAAAGTGATAGTTTCTACATCCACCCATTTACCTTCAAATCTCATAATTATATTTTTCTTATTATCAGAATGGTAAATCGAATCCCATTTTTATTATCCAATTTTGAGCTGATGGGCATCTAGGATATTTCCAATTTCTGGATATAATAAATTCAGTAGCAATGAACATGGATGAGCAAGTATCTCTCTGGTAAGATATAGTATCCTTTGTACAGATACACAAAGTGGAACAGCTGCATTTTGAAGTACATGTATTTTAAACATTTTTACAAATATCTACACTGATTTTCATAGTTATTGTATCAGTTTCAATTATCATTAGCAGTGAAAGTGTTTGCCTTTCTCTGTATCCTCACTATTTTTTTACATGCAGCCATCCAATTTGATCAGTACCATTTGTTGATTAAGTTGTCTTTAATTCAATATTTACTTTTAGTATGTGCTGCAATTTGTTTTGTTGACTTTGACTATGCTGACTAGGATAAAATGACATATCAAAGTAATTATAATTTATTAACTACTTTTAACAATTAAGGAACAGTTTAGTAATTTTACTTTAGCTAAGTAACAATTTTTGTCGTGTATCTCAGATACTTTTGTTTCATCCTGATTGTATTCTGTTTAGTTCTATAGCACTTTTTAATTAGGGTGTTTGTTCCCTTGATGTTAAGTTTGTTCAGTCTTTTATTTATTCTAGATAATAATCCTCTACCAGATTTATAATTGGTAAAGACATATTGTTATCCATTTTGTAGGATTCTATTTTGCTTGAATCAAGTTGTCACTTGCTATAAAGAAGCTTTTCAGTTTCCTGTGGTCACATTTATTAATTGTCCATCTTAATGACTATGGTATCAGTGAATCATCTAAAAAGTCATTTCAAGTACCAATAAGTGCAAGCTACTTCCCACTTTCCCTTCTAAAATATTCACAGCCTCTGGTCTTATGCTGAAGTCCTTGATATTCTTGGAATTAATTTTTTTGATGGATGAGACAGGGAGGTTTATTTTTATTCATCTACATGCAATTATTCAATTTGAAAAGCACTATTTGTTAAATATACTGGCTTTAATCTACTGTGTGTTTTTGGCTGCTTTGTCTAAAACCAGGTATCTGTAGGTATGTAGAATTATGTTTCTGTCTTGTTTTGAAGTAATGGTTCAAATGTTATAGAAGCAATCAATCAATTACTTTAAAGTACAATTTAAGACCCACTCTATAATGTGGGACTCATTTAATACTGATAGAATGAACAAAAATACGAAACTAGATAGGTCATGAGCCTACAGAAAAAAATACTAATTTAGTATTATTGTTCAGCTAAAGGCACATAGCAATCAAATGACTATGACATATTGATGCCATACCTATAGATCAATACACTCACCAAAGATCATCAGAAAAGGTTGTTCTTTCAGTATATGATAGATATCAAAGAAATCCAGAACTTAATAGTGTGAAGAATGTGAGAGATTTCAATGGAATGGGTCTTAATTGGGATGTCTTTATCAAGCCTCTCCTAGGGGAAGAAATAGCAGAAATATTTTAAGTGTCAGAAGTGGTAGATGACCCCAAGAAATTTGTGACTTCTGGGCACAAAAGGAGTAATATATATATATATATATATATATATATATATATATATAAACTCATAGAAATATTACAGTTTACAAGACCTGCTTAGGTTCAGACCACCTGAAAAATAATCCCAGCCTTGAATGGACAGACACCTGAAAAAGAAGGATAATACAGAGAGAGAGAGAGAGAGAGAGAGAGAGAGAGAGAGAGAGAGAGACTCTGTATAGAGGAACTTTAATACAGAAACAAGGCTACTCTGGCAAGGGATTACATCAAAAAACCTTTTAGGTCTATGTGATCTGACTGGAATGCATACTTGCCCTGGGTTACAATATGATCTGGCTGAAACACAGACATTCACTTAGTACACACTTTCATTCCCAAAATTTGAAAATAAGGTTAGTTTATAGAAATAAAAAGCAATGTTTGATAGTGACATATAACTGAGGGGCAGAAAAAGTGATGAATCAGAGAAAGATTTGACTGAATGAGTCAGAGATAGGATATGCCCAACTCTTACAAGAACATCACAGGAAAGAAAGGCTACTTAGTAGAACAGACAGGAAAGAGAGGCAACTTAAGGGCAGTACAAAGAGGGAGAAAGGAGAGAGAAAGAGGGAGAGGGAGAAGGAAAGGGTGAAGGAGAGGGAGAGGGAGAAGGAGCGGGAAAGATTCCATTAGTGTGGTCAGTGTAGTCAGTACAGTTGAGTGGAGTTGAATTTGCTGAGTTCAGTGAGTGCAGTAGAGTTGATTTCATTTATGTGTTTGTTCATTGAGTTCAATTCAGTTAGTTCAATTGAGTTTCCTCAGTCCAGATCAGAGGCAGTTTACAGTCAGAGAATGAGGAGCCAGAAGATTAGAACTCCCTTAAAGAAATACAGGAGAACACAAGTAAACAGGGAGAAGCTCTTGAAGAACTAAAGAAAACAACAAAACAGGTAAAGGAATTGAACAAAACCATTCGGGATCTAAAGATGGAGATAGAAATAATAATTAAATCAGAAAAGAAAATAACTTGGAAATAGAAAACCTAGAAAAGAAGTCGGGAGTCATGGATCCAAGCATTAACAACAGAATAGAAGAGATAGAAGAGAGAATCTCAGATTCAGTAGACACCATAGAAAGCATTGATACAACAGTCAAAGAAAATGAAAAATGTTAAAAGCTCCTGACCCAAAATATCCAGGGAATCCAAGACAAAATGAGAAGACCAATCCTAAGGATTATAGGTATAGAAGAGAGTAAAGATTTCCAACTTAAAGGGCCAGAAGATGTCTTCAAAAATATTATAGAAGAAAACTTCCCTAATCTAAAGAAAGAGATGCCCCTGAATATACAAGAAGCCTACAGAACTCCAAAGAGAACTGGCCAGAAAAGAAATTCCTCCTGTCACATAATAATTAAAATACAAAATGTATTAAAAAAAGAAAGAATATTAAAAGTAGTAAAGGAAAAAGTCAAGTAACACATAAATGTAGACCTATCAGAATTACACCAGAATTCTCACCAGAGACTATGAAAGTCAGAAGAGCCTGAGCAGATGTCATGAAGACCCTCAGAGAACACAAATACCAACCCAGACTGCTATATCCACCAAATCCCTCAATTACCATAAATGTAGAAACCAAGGTATTTTATGACAAAAACAAATTTATACAGTATATTTCCACAAATCCAGCCTTCAAAGGATAATGAATGGAAAACCCCAACAAAAGGAGGGAAACTACACACTAGAAAAAAGCAAGACAATAATCTTCTTTCAACAGACCCAAAAGAAATTAACCACACAACAACAAAAAAAAACAATACATCAAAAATAGCAAGAAGCAACAATCACTATTCATTAATATCTCTTAATATCAATGGTTTCAATTCCCCAATAAAAAGACATAGACTAACAGACTGGATACATAAATAAGACCCAACATTTTGCAGCATACAAGAAACACATCTCAGTGTCAAACACAAGCACTACCTCAGAGTAAAAGGCTGGAAAACCATTTTCCAAGCAGATGGTCCCAGGAAAAAAGCTGGAGTAGCCTTTCTAATATCCAATAAAATAGACTTTCAACCAAAAGTCATCAAAAAAGACACAGAAGGACACTTTATACTCATCAAAAAAAATACCAGGAAGAACTGTCAATTCTGAACATCTATGCTCCAAATACAAGGGCACCCTCATTTGTAAAGGAAACTTTAATAAAGCTTAAAGCACACATCATACCCTAAACAATAATTGTGGGTGACTTCAACACCCCACTCTTCTCAATGGACAGATCTGGGAAGCACAAACTAAACAGAGACACAGTTAAACTAACAGACATTTTAGAACAAATTTATTTAATAGATATCTATAGAACAGTTCATCCTAAATCAAAAGAATATAACTTCTCACCATCTCATGTTACCTTCTCCAAAACTGACCATATAATTGGTCACAAAACAGAACTCAACAGATATAAGATCAAACTAATTTCATGCCACGTATCAGATCACTATGGTGTAAAGGTGGTCTTCAATAGCAACAAAAACAAAAGAATGACCACATACACATGGAAATTGAACAAGGCTCTACTCAATGATACTTTGATCAAGGAAGAAATAAGGAAATTTAGAATTTAATGAAAATGAAGGCATAACATACCCAAATTTGTGGGACATAATGAAAGCAGGAAAGAGGAAAACCCATAGTTCTGAGTGCCTCGAAAAAAAAAAAAGCTGAAGAAAGCATACACTAGCAAATTAACAGTATACCTGAAAGCTTTAGAACAGAAAGAATCTAATACACCCAAGAAGAATTGAAGGCAAAAAATCAAAGAACTCAGGACTGAAATCAACCAAGTTGAAACAAAAAGAACTACACAAAGAATCAACAAAACCAGGAGCTGGTTCTTTGAGAAAATCAACAAGATAGATAAAACTTTAGCAAGACTAAACAGAAGGAAATAGAGACAGTATCCAAATTAACAAAATCAGAAATGAAAAGTAAGAAATAAAAACAGAAACTGATGAATTTCAAAAAAATCAACATATCCTACTACAAAAACCTATATTCAACACAATTGGAAAATGGGGATGAAATGGAAAATTTCCTAGACAGATACCAATAACCAAAATATAAACAGGATCAGATACACCATCTAAATGGTCCTATAACCCCTAATGAAATAGAGGTCGTCATTGACAGTCTCCTAACCAAATAAAAGCACATGACCAGATGGTTTTAGTGCAGAATTCTATCAGACCTTCAAAGAAGACCTAACACCAATACTCTTCAAACTATTCCACAAAATAGAAACAGAAAGAACACTCCCCAAATCATTCTAGGAAGCCACAATTTCCATGATACCAAAACCACACAAGGATCCAAGAAAGAAAGAAAACTTTATATGAATTTCCTTTATGAATATCGATGCAAAAATACTCAATAAAATTATTGCTGATGGAATCCAAGGACACATCAAAATGATCATTCACCATGATCAAGTAGGCTTTATCACAAGGATGTAGGGATGGTTCAATATACAGAATTCTATCAATGTAATCCACTATATAAACAAACTCAAAGACAAAAAGCACATGGTCATTTCATTAGATGCTGAAAAAGCATTTGATAATATTTAGCATTCTTTCATGTTAAAAGTCTTGGAAAGAACAGGAATTCAAGTCCCATACCTAAACATAGTAAAAGCAATATACAGCAAACCAGTAGCCAACATCAAAATAAATGGAGAGAAACTTGAACAATCCCACTAAAATCAGGGACCAGACAAGGCTGCTCTCTCTCTCCATATCTTTTCAATATAGTACTTGAGGTACTAGCTAGAACAATTAGACAACATAAGGAAGTCAAAGGGATACAAATTGGAAAGGAAGAAGTCAAACTATCACTATTCGCAAATGATATCATAGTATACTTAAGTGACCCCAAAAAAACTCCACCAGAGAACTCCTCCAGCTGATAAACAACTTCAGCAAAGTGGCTGGATATAAAATTCACTCAAGCAAATCAGTAGCCCTGCTTTACTCAAAGAATAAACAGGTTGAGAAAGAAATTAGGGAAATGACAACCTTCACAATAGCCACAAACAATATCAACTGTCTTGGTGTGACTCTAACCAAAAAGGGAAAGATCTGTATGACAGAAACTTCGAGTCTTTGAAGAAAAATCTATGAAGACCCCAGAAGATGGAATAAACTTCCATGCTCTTGGATTGGCAAGATTAATATATTTAAAATGGTCATCTTGTCAAAGCAATATACAGATTCAATATAATCCCCATCAAAATCACAACTCAATTCTTCAAAGAGTTAGAAAGAACAATTCTAAAATTCAACTGGAAAATCAAAAAGCCTAGGACAGCTAAAATTATTCTTAACAGTAAAAGAACTTCTCGGGGAATCAGTATCCCCAACCTCAAGCAGTATTACAAAGCAATAGTGTTTAAAACTGCATGGTATTGGTACAGTGACAGGCAGGTAGATCAATGGAATAGAATGGAAGACCCAGAAATGAACCCACAGATCTATGGTCACTTGACCTTTGACAAAGAAGCTACAACCATCCAGTGGGAAAAAAGATAGCCTTTACAACAAATGGTGCTGGTCCAAGTGGACGTCAGCATGCAGAAGAATGCAAAAATATCCATTCTTATCTCCTTGTACTAAGCTCAAGTCCATGTGGATCAAGGACCTCCATATAAAACCAGACATACTGAAACTAATAGAAAAGAAACTTGGGAAGACCCTTGAGGACATGGGCACAGGGGAAAATTTCCTGAACAGAACCCAAATAGCTTATGCTCTAAGATCAAGAATTGACAAATGGGAACTCATAAAATTACAAACTTTTGGCTCTTGCCTGAGCCCAGAGCCAGAGCAGGTCCCCAGGAGGAAGTCTATGCACCTACAGCTTGGCAGCTGTTGCTGACTGCTGGAGACAGGCTTGCCGGCTTGCAGCGAGGACCCCATCTTGCCTCAGGACACTGTGGAATGCTGGTGGCTGGGGTCAGGTGCGTGGACAGAGACCTAGCTTAGCATAGACTACCCCATCAGGCTCTTGCTGGCACCCAGAGCCAGAGGAGCTTGGCAGGACATCTGTGCACCTGCAGCTCAGTGGCTGTGGCTGACCGCTGGGGATTGGTTCACTATGCTTGCAGCTAGGCCGCCATCTTCCCTCAGGTCACTGAGGACGGCTGGCAGCTGGGGTCAAGTGCATGGACTGAGACCTACCCTAGGATAGACTACCCTGTCAGGCTCTTGCCTATGCACAAAGCCAGAGGAGCTCGGCGGGAGATCTGGGCACCTACAGCTAGGTGCAGCTGTTGCTGACAGTTAGGGTCCAGCTCTCTGGGCTTTCAGCAAGGCCATCATCTTGCCTCAGGTCACTTTTGACAACTGGAGGCTGGATCAGGAGCAAGGAGCCCTCTACTACAGCAGCGCCAAAGGCCAGGCTCACAGGAGTTTCAAACTCCAACCAGTAACAATAAGACCAACTAACTCCAGAGATAAACAGATAGCAAAAGGCAAATGTAAGAACATTACTAACAGAATGGCACAATCTGAACCCAATTCGCCAACCACAGCAAGTCCTGGATACCCCAACACACCAGAAAAACAAGAGTTGGATATAAAAGCACTGGTCATGATGCTGCTAGAGGAACACAAAAAAGACATAAATCTCTTAAAGTAATGCAGGGGAACATGAATAGGGTAGAAGCACTTACAATGCAAACACAAAAATCACTTAAAGAATGCCAGGAGAATACGGATCAACAGACACAAGCCAATAAGGAGAAAATGAAAAAAAATCACTTAAAGAAATGCAGGAGAAATTGAGTCAACAGGCAGAAGTCATGAAAGAGGAAACATAAAAATCTCTTAAAGAGTTGCAAGAAAACACAAACAAACAGGTGAAGGAACTGAGCAAAACCATCCAAGATCTGAACACAGAGGTAGAAACAACTAAGAAATCACAAAGGGAGACAACTTTGGAGATAGAAAACCTTGGGAAGAAATCAGGGGTCATAGATGCAAATATCAACAACAAAATACAAGAGATAGAGGTAAGAATCCCAGATGCTGAAGATACCATAGTAACCATTGACTCCACAGTCAAAGAAAATACAAAATGCAAAAGGCTTGTAACCCAAAACATCCAGGAAATCCAGGACACAATGAGAAGACCAAACATAAGAATTATAGGGATAGATGAGAGTGAAGATCTACAATTTAAAGGGCCAGCAAATATCTTCAATAAAATTATGGAAGAAAACTTCCCTAACTTAAAGAGAGAGATGCCCATGAATATACAAGAAGCTTACAGAACTCCAAACAGACTGGACCAGAACAGAAATACCTACCGTCACATAATAATCAAAACTCCAAATGTACTAAACAAAGAAAGAATTTTAAAGGCAGTAAGACAAAAAGACCAAGTAACATATAAAGGAAGACCTATCAGAATCACATCAGACTTCTCTCCAGAGACCATGAAAATGGAAGATCCTGGGCAAATCTCATGCAGACTCTAAGAGAACACAATTGTCAGCCAAGAACACTATACCCAGCAATACTCTCAATCAACATAGATGGAGAAATGAAAATATTCCACAACAAGACCAAATTTACACAATATCTTTCCACTAAACCAGCTCTACAAAGGATAATAGGAGGAAAATTCCAATACAAGGAGGGAGACTGCACCCAAGAAAAAACAGGATAGTAACCTTCTCTCATCAAACTCAAAAGAAGATAACCACTCAAAAACAAAAATAACATCAAAAATGACAGGAAGAAATAATAACTATTCCTTACTATCTCTTAACATCAATGGACTCAATTCCCCAATAAAAAGGCATAGACTAACAGACAGGACACAGGAGCCGGTGTGGGGAGCCGATGGCCGGCCCAAAACATCCTGCTGGCCAAAAACATCCTGCCAGCCAAAAACATCCTGCCGGCCCAAAACATCCTGCCGGCCCAAAACATCCTGCAGGTCCAAAACATCCTGCCGGCCCAAAACATCCTGCCAGTCCAAAACATCCTGCTGGCTTGAAGTAAACAAGTCAGTGCCAGGTGCTGGGTAGTTTACCATCCCTTGGTCTCCGCCTCTCCCGAGCTGCAGCCAATCAGGGGATAACACGTCCGAGGCAGGGGTTGCAGCCTATATAAGGGATGGGCTTCTGGGTATCTGGGTCTCTGCTCTGTAGGCTTATGCTCTGCCTCTCAGGAGCATTAAAGCTTTTCTGCAGAAGGATCTTGAGTGTGCCGCGTGGTTCTTGCTGGCGAGACGGTAGCGCGGGACAAGCCGGACCCTACATTTTGCAGCATACAGGAAACACACCTCAGGGTCAAAGACAAACACTACCATAGAGTAAAAGGCTGGAAGACAATTTTACATGCAAATGGTCACAGGAAACAAGCTGGAGTAAGCACTCTAATATCAGATAAAATTGACTTTCAACCTAAAGTCATCAAAAGAGACACAGAAGGTCACTTCTTGCTGCTCAAAGAAAAAATCCACCAAGAAGAACTCACAATTCTAAACATATATACTCCAAATGCAAGGGCACCCTCATTGGTAAAAGAAACATTACTAAAGCTCAAAGCACACATTGTACCTAACACAATAATTGTGGGGGACCTCAACACTCCACTATCCTCAATGGACCGATCAGGAAAACAGAAACTAGACAGGGACACAGGGGAACTCATTGAAACTTTAGAACAATTGGATATAACAGATATATATATATATATAGAACCTTTCATCCTAAAGCAAAAGGCTATACATTTTTCTCAGCACCTCATGGTACCTTCTCCAAAATCGACCACATAATTGGTCACAAGACAGACCTCAACAAATATAAAAACATTGAACTAATCCCATGCCTCCTATCTGATCACCATGGAGTAAGAGTGTTCTTCAATAGCAACAAAAGCAACAGAAAATCCTCATATACATGGAGACTGAACAATATTCTACTCAATGATGCTTTAGTCAAGGAAGAAATAAAGAAAGAAATTAAAGATTTTTTAGAATTTAATGAAAATGAAGGCACAACATACCCAAATCTATGGGACTCAATGAAAGCAGCTCTAAGAGGAAAACACATAGCCCTGAGTGCCTCCAAAAAGAAACAAGAGAGAACATATACTAAGAACTTAATGGCACACCTGAAAGCTCTGGAACAAAAAGAAACTATTTCACCCAGGAGGAGTAGAAGACAGGAAATCATCAAACTCAGGGCTGAAATCAATCAGGTTGAAACAAAGAGAACCATACAAAGAATCAACAAAACCAGGAGCTGGTTCTTTGAAAAAATCAACAAGGGGGGATCTGCTAGGCTCTCGGAGCCAAGCAGGCCGAGTTCCGCCTAGGTTCTGTGGGTCTTCCCCATGCCCTCTGGCCGTGCACCGAGGCTGTGGTCTGCAACCAGCTCACTGGCCCCTGGACCAGCAATAGTGGCGGGCCTCCATATTGCAACCAGGACACAGCTGGAAAGGCCCAGGCTCTGTGGGTCTTCCCTGTGCCCTCTGGCCGTGCACCGAGGCTGTGATCTGCAACCAGCTCTCCGGCCCCTGGACCAGCAATAGTGGCGGGCCTCCATATTGCAACCAGGACACAGCTGGAAAGGCCCAGGTAAACACCCCTTCCAAGGCTACCCTCATGGGGGGATCTGCTAGGCTCTCCGAGCCAAGCAAGCCGATTTCCGCCTAGGCTCTGTGGGTCTTACCCGCACCCTCTGGCCGTGCACCGAGGCTGCAGTCTGCAACCAGCTCGCCTGACCCTGGACCAGCGATAGCGGCGGGCCTCCATATTGCAACCAGGACACAGCTGGAAAGGCCCAGGATCTGTGGGTCTTCCCCGCACCCTCTGGCCGTGCACCTAAGCTGCAGTCTGCAACCAGCTCACCGGCTCCTGGACCAGCAATAGCGGCAGGCCTCCATATTGCAACCAGGACACAGCTGGAGAAGCCCAAGTAGACAGACTCCATCAGGGGCTACAATCACATGGGAGGCAGCCAGCTTATGATCCCTTAAAGCAGCAGTCACACATATTCACCAGTAAAGAAACAACAGGTGAGCCCAGACTCACAGGAGATTCAAACACCAGCCACTGACAACAAGGCCAACTAACACCAGAAATAACCAGATGGCAAAAGGAAAACAAAGGAACGTTACTAACAAAAATCAAGGCAACATGACAGCATCTGAACCCAGTTCTCCAACAACACGAAGCCCTGGATACCCCAAAACACCAGAAAAACAAGACTTGGATATAAAATCACTGGTCAGGATGCTGGTAGCTGAACACATAGAAAAATCTCCTAAAGAAATAGAGGAGAAAATGGATCAAAAGTTAGAAGACTTTACGAGGCAAATACAAAAATCACTTCAAATAATTCAGGAGAAGATGGATCAAAAAGAAGAAGACAATAAGGAAGAAAGACAAAAGTCACTTAAAGAACTACAGAAGAACGTGGGCCAACAAGTAGAAGCTATGAAAGAGGAAGCACAAAAATCTATTAAAGAAATACATGAAAACACAATCAAGCAAGCGAAAGATCTGAGCCCATCCATCCAGATACTAAAAACAGAAGTAGAAACAACTAAGAAATCACAGAGGGAGACAACATTGGAGATAGAAAACCTGGGGAAGAAATCAGGGACCATAGATGCAAGTATCAACAATAGAATACAAGAGATAGAAGACAGAATCTCAGAAGCCGAAGATACCATAGGAACCATTGATTCAACAGTCAAAGAAAATACTAAATGCCAAAAGGTGGTAACCCAAAACATCCAGGAAATCCAAGACACTATGAGAAGACCAAACCTAAGGATTATAGGTATAGACGAGAGTGAAGATTTACAAGTTAAAGGGCCAGCTAATATCTTCTATAAAATTATGGAAGAAAACTTCCCCAACCTAAGGAGAGAGATGCCCATGAATATACAAGAAGCCTATAGAACCCCAAACAGACTGGACCAGAACAGAAATACATCCTGTCACATAATAATCAAAACTCCAAATTTAATAAACAAAGAAAGAATACAAAAGGCAGCAAGAGAAAAAGGCCAAGTAACATATAAAGGAAGACCTATCAGAATAACACCAGACTTCTCACCTGAGACCAAGAAAGCTAGAAGATCCTGGGCAGATATCATACAAACTCTAAGAGAACACAAACTTCAGCCAAAACTACTTTACCAAGCAAAACTCTCAATCGCCATTGATGGAGACATCAAGGTATTCCATGACAAAACCAAATTTGCAAGATATCTTTCCACAAATCCAGCCCTACAAAGGATAATAGGGAGAAAACACCAAGACAAGGACAGAAACTACACCCGGGAAGAAGCAAGATAGAAACCTCCTCTCATCAAACCCAAAAGAAGATAACCTCTCAAATATAAAAAAATAAATAAATAAATAAATAAAAATAAAAATAATTTCAAAAATGTCTGGAGGAAATAATTACCATTCCTTAATATCTCTTAACATCAATGGACTCAATTCCCCAATAAAAAGACATAGATTAACAGACTGGATACGGAAACAAGAGCCTACATTTTGCTGCATACAGGAAACACATCTCAGTGTTAAAGACAAACACTTCCTTAGAGTAAAAGGATAGAAGACAATTTTATAAGCAAATGGTCTCAGGAAACAAGCGGGGGTAGCCATTCTAATATCAGATAAAATAGACTTCCAACCTAAAGTCATCAAAAGAGACTCAGAATGTAACTTCTTGCTTGTCAAAGGGAAAATCCACCAAGAAGAGCTCTCAATACTGAACATTTATGCTCCAAATACAAGGGCACCCTCCTTTGTAAAAGAAACCTTACTAAAGCTAAAAGCACACATTACACCTAACACAATAATTGTGGGGGACATCAACACTCCACTCTCCTCAATGGACCAATCAGGAAAGCAGAAACTAAACAGGGACACAGTGAAACTAAGTGAAACTTTGGACCAATTGGATTTAACAGATATATATAGAACATTTCATCCTAAAGCTAAAGAATACACCTTTTCTCAGCACCGCATGGTACCTTCTCCAAAATAGATCATAGAATTGGTCACAAGACAGATGTCAACAAATACAAGAAGATCGAGCTAATCCCATGCTTCCTATCAGACCACCTTGGAGTAAGAGTGGTCTTCAATAACAAGAAGAACAACAGAAAGCCCACATACACATGGAAACTGAACAATACTCTACTCAATGACACCTTGGTCAAGGAAGAAATAAAAAAAAGAAATCAAAGACTTTTTAGAACTCAATGAAAATGAAGGTACAACCTACCCAAATCTATGGGACACAATGAAAGCAGTGCTAAGAGGAAAACTCATAGCCCTAAGTGCATCCAAAAAGAAACTGGAGAGAGCATACACTAGCAATTTAACGGCACACCTAAAAGCCCTGGAAGAAAAAGAAGTTAATTCACACAGGAGGAGTAGAAGACAGAAAATCATCAAACTCAGGGCTGAAATCAATCAAGTAGAAACAAAGGAAACCATACAAAGAATCAACAAAACCAGGAGCTGGTTCTTTGAGAAAATCAACAAGATAGATAAACCCTTAGCCAGACTAACCAAAGGACACAGAGACGGTATACAAATTAACAAAATTAGAAATGAAAAGGGAGACATAACAACAGAAACTGAGGAAATTCAAAAGATCATCAGATCCTACTACAAAGGTCTGTACTCAAAACAACTGGATAATCTGGAGGAAATGGACAATTTCCTAGACAGATATCAAATACCAAAATTAAATCAGCATCAAGTAGATCAGCTAAATTGTCCCACAACCCCTAAAGAAATAGAAGGGGTTATAGAAAGCCTCCCAACCAAAAAAAGTATGGGACCAGATGGTTTTAGTGCAGAATTCTACCAGACCTTCAAAGAAGACTTAACACCAATACTTTTCAAACTATTCCAAAAATAGAGACAGAAGGAACACTGCCCAACTCATTCTTCGAAGCCACAATTACTCTAATACCTAAACCACAAAAAGATCCAACAAAGAAAGAGAACTACAGGCCAATTTCTCTTATGAATATAGATGCAAAAATACTAAATAAAATTCTTGCTAACCAAATCCAAGAGCACATCAAAACGATCATCCACCATGATCAAGTAGGCTTCATCCCAGGGATGCAGGGATGGTTCAATATATGGAAATCCATCAATGTAATCCACTACATAAACAAACTGAAAGAAAAAAAACCACATGGTCATCTCATTAGATGCTGAAAAAGCATTTGACAAAATTCAGCATCCTTTCATGCTAAAAGTCTTGGAAAGGGCAGGAATTCTAGGCCCATACCTAAACATAGTAAAAGCGATCTACAGCAAACCAGTAGCCAACATCAAAATAAATGGAGAGAAACTTGAAGCATTCCCACTAAAATCAGGGACTAGACAAGGCTGCCCTCTCTCTCCATATCTTTTCAATATAGTACTTGAAGTTCTAGCAAGAGCAATTAGACAACATAAGGAAGTCAAATGGATACAAATTGGAAAGGAAGAAGTCAAAGTATCATTATTTGCAGACGATATGATAGTTTACCTAAGCGACCCAAAAAACTCCACCAGAGAACTTCTACAGCTGATAAACAACTTCAGCAAAGTTGCAGGTTATAAAATTAACTCAAGCAAGTGAGTGGCCTTCTTGTACTCAAAGGACAAGCAGGCTGAGAAAGAAATTAGGGAAATAGCACCCTTCACAATAGCCACAAACAACATAAAGTATCTTGGCGTAACTCTAACCAAACAAGCATAAGATCTGTACGACAGGAACTTCGTAGAAGAAAGTCCTTGAAGAAAGAAATCGAAGAAGACCTCAGAAGATGGAAAAATATTTCTTGCTCCTGGATTGGCAGGATCAATATAGTAAAAATGGCCATCTTGCCAAAAGCAATATACAGATTCAATGCGATCCCCATCAAAATCCCAACCCAATTCTTCATAGATCTAGAAAGAGCAATTCTCAAATTCATCTGGAGCAACAAAAAACCCAGGATAGCTAAAACTATTCTCAACAATAAAATGACTTCTGGGGGAATCAATATCCCTGACCTCAAGCAGTACTACAGAGCAATTGTGTTAAAAACTGCATGGTATTGGTATAGCAAATGGCGAGCAGATCAATGAAACAGGATTGAAGACCCAGAAATTAACCCACAGACTTATGGTCACTTGATCTTTGATAAAGGAGCCACAACCATCCGGTGGAATAAAGATAGCCTTTTCAACAAATGGTGCTGGTTCAACTGGAGGTCAACATGCAGAAGAATGTGAATTGACCCACTCTTATCTCTTTGCACTAAGATCAACTCCAAGTGGATCAAGGACCTCCACATAAAACCAGACACACTGAAACTATTAGAAAAGAAACTTGGGAAGACCCTGGAGGACTTGAGCACAGGGGAAAAGTTCCTGAACAGAACACCAATAGCTTATGCACTAAGATCAGGAATCCACAAATGGGACCTCATAAAATTACAAAGTTTCTGCAAAGCAAAGGACACTGTCAGAAGGACAAAACGACAACCAACAAAGTGGGAAAAGATCTTCACCAACCCCACATCCGACAGAGGGCTAATATCCAATATATACAAAGAACTCAAGAAGTTAGATCACAAAGAACCAAATAACCCTATCAAAAAATGGGGCACAGAGCTAAACAAAAAATTTTCACCAGAAGAAATTCGGATGGCCGAGAAACACCTTAAAAGATGTTCAACATCATTAGTCATCAGGGAAATGCAAATCAAAACAACCCTGAGATTCCACCTCACACCAGTCAGAATGGCTAAGATTAAAAAACTCAAGAGACAACAAGTGCTGGCGAGGATGTGGAGAAAGAGGAACACTCCTCCACTGTTGGTGGGATTGCAAAATGGTAAAACCGCTCTGGAAATCAGTTTGGCGGTTCCTCAGAAAATTGGGCATGTCACTTCCAGAGGACCCTGGCATACCACTCCTGGGCATATACCCAGAGGATTCCCCTGCATGCAATAAAGACACATGCTCCACTATGTTTATAGCAGCCTTGTTTATAATAGCCAGAAATTGGAAGGAGCCCAAATATCCCTCAAAGGAGGAATGGATACAGAAAATGTGGTATATTTATACAATGGAATACTATTCAGCAATTAAAAATAATGAATTCATGCAATTTGTAGGTAAATGGTTTGACCTGGAAAATTTCATCCTGAGTGAATTAACCCAATCACAAAAGAATGCACATGAAATGCAATCACTGATAAGTGGATATTAATGAGCCCAGATTCCCTAAATACTCAAGACACAAATAGCAAGTCAAATGATTCCCAAGAAGAAGAAAGGAGAGGACCCTGGGCCTGTAAAGATTGCATCCAGTTTAGTAAAGAAACCGAGGGGGGAGGGGGAATGATTAGGGAATAGTTGGGGGGGAGAGGAACTATGGGAAGTATGGTGGGTGGGAACTGGGAAAGGGGAAAGCCTTTGGAATGTAAACATAGAATATAGAAAATTCAAAAAAATATTAAAAAATGGAAAAAATCAACAAGATAGATAAACCCCTAGCCAGACTTACCAAAGGGCACAGAGACAGTATTCGAATCAACAAAATTAGAAATTGAAAGGGAGATATTACAACAGAAACTGAGGAAATTTAAAAAATCATCAGATTCTACTACAAAAGTCTATACTCAACACAACTGGAGAATCTGGAGGAAATGAACAATTTCCTAGACAGATAATAAATACCAAAATTAAATCAGGATCAAAGAGATCGCCTAAACAGTCCCATAACCCCCAAGGAAATACAAGAGGTCATAGAAAGTCTTCCAACCAAAAAAAGCACAGGACCAGATGGTTTTAGTGCAGAATTCTATCAGACCTTCAAAGAAGACCTAATACCAATACTCTTCAAACTATTCCACAAAATAGAAACAGAAGGAACACTACCCAACTCATTCTATGAAGCCATAATTACCCTGATACCAAAACCACACAAAGACCCAACTAAGAAAGAGAACTTCAGACCAATCTCCCTTATGAACATCGATGGAAAAATACTCAATAAAATTCTTGTCAACCGAATCCAAGAACACATCATGCAATAAGGATACATGCTCCATTATGTTCATAGCAGCCTTATTTATAATAGCCAGAAGCTGTAAAGAACACAGATGTCCTCAACAGAGGAATGGATACAAAAAATGTGGTATATATACACAATGGAGTACTATTCAGCCATTAGAAACAATGAATTCATGAAATTCTTAGAAAAATGGATGGAGCTGGAAAACATCATACTAAGTGAGGTAACCTAGTCTCAAAAGAATACCCATGGTATGTACTCACTGATAAGTGGATATTAGTCTAGACTCTTGGGACACCAAAGACACAATCCACATATCAAATGATATCCAACAAGAAGGAAGGAGTGGACACTGGTGCTGGAAAGGATCAAAACATCAGTGTAGGGGAATACCAGAACAGGGAAGTGGGAAGGGGTGGATGGGGGAACACTGGGAAGGAAAACAGCATGTGAGACCTTTAGGGGATGGGGAACCAGAAAAAGGGAAATGAAATGTAAATATAGAATATATCCAATAAATAATAAAAAAATACAAAGTTTCTGTAAGGCAAAGGACACTGTCAAAAAGAACAAACAGCAATGAACAAATTGGGAAAAGATCTTTACCAACCCTACATCTGACAGAGGGCTAATATCCAAGATATACAAAGAACTCAAGAAGGTAGACTCCAGAGACACAAATAACCCTATTAAAAATTAGGGTACAGAGTTAAACAAAGAATTTTCACCTGGGGAATATCTAATGGCTGAGAAACACCTAAAGGAATGTTCAACATCCATAGTCATCATTGAAATGCAAATCAAAACAACCCTAAGATTTCACCTTACACCAGTCATAATGGCTAAAATAAAAAACTCAGGAGAAAACAGGTGCTGGAGAGTATGTGGAGAAAGAGGAGCACTCCTCCAGCGCAGGTGTGGTTGCAAGCTGGTAAAACCCCTCTGGAAATGAGTCTGGCAGTTTCTCAGAAATCTGGGCATAATACTATTGGAGGACCCCACTATACCACTCCTGGGCATATACACAGAGATTTCCTAGCATGTAATAAGTTTTCACGTTCCACTATGTTCATAACAGCCCTATTTATAATAGCCAGAATCTGGAAAGAACCCAGATGTCCCTCAATGTAGGAATGGATACAGAGAATGGAATACTACTCAGCTATTTAAAACAATGAATCCATGAAATTCTTAGGCAAGTGGGTGGAACTGGAGAATGTCATCCTGAGTTAGCTGACCCAATCACAAAAGAACACACATGGTATGCACTCACTGATAAGTAGATATTAGCCCAGAAGCTTGGAATACCCAAGAAACAATTCAAATATCAAATGATTCCCAAGAAGAAGGAAGGAGAGGCCCTTAGTCCTTGAAGGCTGAATGCAGCAATGTAGGGGAATACCAGGACAAGGAAGCAGAAAGGGGTTGATTGGGGAACAGGGGGAGAGAAGAGGGCTTCTGGGTCTTTTGGTGAGGGGACATCCAGGAAAGGGGAATTCATTTGATATGTAAATAAAGAATATATCAAATAAAAAATAATTAAAAAAAAAGAAAAGGTCGGGCCTTCCATGGATATCAACTAGTGATGGTATATCAAGTTTTAGTAATATTAGGCACCTCCTCTCCTATTAAGGTTAGATGGCAAAATCCAGTAGGAGGAAAGGGTCCCAAAGGCAAGCAACAGAGTCACAGATAGGAGCCCCACAAGAACACCAAGCTGTACAACCATAATATATACAAAGAAGGTCTGGATAAGTTATTCAGGCTCTCTGATTGTCAGTTCAGTCTTTCTGTGCCCCTATGAGCCTAGGTTAGTTGACTCTGCAGATATTCTTTTGGTATCTTTGACCCCTCATGCTCCTACATTCTGTCATTCCCCACTTCTATATGTTTCCCCAAGCTCTGCCTAATGTTTATATGTGGGTCTGTACATCTGGTTCCATAATTTGTTGGGTGAAGCTCCTCTAGTGACAATTCTAATAGGTACCAATCTATGAATATAGCAAAACAGCATTAGGAATCATTTCAATTATTTTTTTTCTTTGTCAGTCAGTTTGTTTTATCCCAGGTATATGAAATATCCAGCTTCTGGCTCCAGGACATCCGGGTATTGTCAGGGTGTGTACTTCCTCTCCTGGCATGGGAAACAAGGTGGACCAGTCATTGATTAACCATCAACTTCTAAGCTACGTTCACCCAAGCACATCTTTTAGGCAGGACAAACTGTGGGTCACGTTTGTCAGCTAGGTAGGTGTCCCAATCTCTCCACTGGTCATCTTGCTGGGTTATAGGAGATGGCTGTTTCAGGATCCATATTCCCCATCACTAGGAATGTTAGCTAGGGATACTGTCATAGATTCCTGGGCTTTTCCATTGTACTAAGTTTCTTGCTCATTCCAGAGATATCCCCCTAATTCCAGTTTTCTCTCTCAGTATTGTCTCCTTCTGTGCTCCCACTACCTTATTTCTCATATTCTAATCCTTGTACTTTCCAACTGTATTTCTATTTTATTTCACTTTAACAGTGAAATTATGTGTTCTCCTCTCTCCGCTTGATCTGTACTTGTTACTTAGCTTCTGGGGGTCTGTAGATTATAGCATAGTTATGCTGCATTTTGTAACTAATATAGAATTATAAGTGAGTACATGCCATGTTTGTATTTATGGTTTTATTTCTCCTTCACAGTGAAGTTCATGCTTTATCCAGTAAAGCATGAGTCCTCCTTGTCATTTAGCTTCTCTGGTTCTGTCATCTCTTCATTCTTACCCACACTTCTTTGTATTTCCCCTACAAAATAAATTATAATGAAAATTTGATCTCAAACAAATTCATTGACACATAAATTATTTTTCTTCTTCCCCATTTTAAGGATTTGTTTATTTTCATAATTTTTGTGAAGACCAGAATAAATTTGTCACTATATTAAAATAAAACAGCAACCAACAAATTGGGAAAATATCTTCACCAACCCTACATCTGACAGAGGGCTAATATCCAATATATTCAAAGAACTCAAGAAGTTAGACCCCAGAGAACCAAATAACCCTATTAAAAATGGAGTACAGAGCTAACAAAGAATTTTCACCTGAAGAAATTTGAATTGCTGAGAAGTACCTTAAGAAATGTTCAGCATCTTTAGTCATTAGGGAAATGCAAATCAAAACAACACTGAGATTTCACCTCACACCAGTTAGAATGGCTAAGATTAAAAACTCAGGAGACAGCAGGTGTTGGCAAGGATATGGAGAAACAGGGACACTCCTCCACTGCTGGTGGCATTGCAAGATGGTACAACTACTCTGGAAATCACTCTGATGGTTCCTCAGAAAACTGGACATGACACTCCCAGAGGACCCTGTTATACCACTCCTGGGCATATACCCAGAGGATTCCCCTGCATGCAAAAAAAGATATATGCTCCACTATGTTCATAGCAGCCTTATTTATAATAGCCAGACGCTGGAAAGAACCCAGATGTCTCTCAATGGATGAATGGATACAGAAAATGTGGTATATTCATACAATGGAATAATACTCAGCAATTAAAAAAATGAATACATGAAATTATTAGGCAAGTGGGTAGAACTGGAGAATGTCATCCTGGGTTAGGTGACCCAATCACAAAAGAATACACATGAAATGCAATCACTGATAAGTGGATATTAATTAGAGCAGAAGCTCTGAGTACTCAAGACACAATTAGCATATCAATGATTCCCAAGAAGAAGGAAGGAGCAGGCCCTGGTCCTGAAATGGCTTGATCCAGTATTGTAGGGGAGTACCAGGACAGAAATGGGAGGGGGTGATTGGGGAATGGGTGGAGAGGAGAGGACTTATGGGACTTATGGTGAGAGGGGGGCACCAGGAAAGGGGAAAGCCTTTGCAATGTAATCAAAGAATATAGAAAATTAAAAAGAAAAAGAAAAAAAGAAAATTAAAACAACTCAGTTTCTAAGATTCAGATAAAAATCTAAAAGTATTTGCAGTCATGGAAAACAAACTGTTGATTGACACTTCAAACATTTCAATGCTTAAGAATGAAAAATAAGTGTTGATACAGTGCCTTACATTTTAATATAGCACTACTCAGAGAATTTTCAAATAAGGAATATCGAATGGCTGAGAAGCACTGAAAGAAATGTTCAACATCCATGGTTATAGGGAAATTCAAATCAAAACAACTCTGAATTTCCACCTCATACCAGTCAGAGTGGCTAAATTCAAAAACCTAGGTGACAACAGATGCTGGAGAGGATGTGGACAAAGAGGAACTTTCCTCCATTGCTGGTGGGATTGCAAGCTGGTACAACCACTCTGGAAATAAGTTTGGTGGCTTCTCAGAATATTATACATAGTACTACCTAGGAACCCAGCTATACCACTCCTGTGCATATACCCAGACGATGCTCCAACATTTAATAAGGACACATGTTCCACTATGTTCTTAGCAGCCTTATTTATAATAGCCAAAATCTGCAACAGATGTCGCTCAACAGAGAAGTGGATACAGAAAATGTGGTATATTTACCCAATGGAGTACTATTCACCTATTAATGAAATCATGAAATTCTTAGGCAAATGGTAAGGTGAGGTAACCCAATTCCAAAAGAACACACGTGGGATGCACTCACAGATAAGTGGATATCAGCCCAAATGCTCTGAATACAATTCAACATGCATGAAGCTCAAGAAGAAGGAAGACCAAACTGTGGGTGCTTTGGTTCTTCTGTGTATGGGAACAAAATACTCAGAGGAATAAATATGTAGATTAAGTGTCGAGCAGAGAATGAAGGAAAGCCCATCCAGAGACCATTCCACCTGGGTATTCATTCCATATACAGTCACCTAACCTAGACACTATCAGGATGCCAAGAAATGCTTGCTGAAAGGAGCCTGGTATGACTGTCTCCTGAAAGGCCTTGCCAGAGCCTTACAAATACAGAGGTAATTTCTAACATCCAACCATTGGACTGAGCGTAGGGTCCCCAATTGAAGAGTTAGAGAAAGGACTAAAGAAGCTGAAGGGGTTTGCAACCTCATAGGAAGAATAACAATTTTAATCAACCAGGGCTCCCAGGGACTAAACCTTCAACCTTCAATCAACATGGCTCCACCTGCATATGTAGCAGAGGATTGCCTTGTCAGGCATCAATGGGAGGAAAAGTCCTGGGTCCTATGAAGGCTGGATAGATGCCCAGTGTAGGGGAATCAAGTCCATGGAGGTAGGATGAGGTGCGTGGAGGAACACCCTCACAGAAGTAGGGGAGGGAGGATTAGATGGGGCTATCAGGCAGGGAGGAGAAACTGGGAATGGGGATAACATTTGAAATGTAAATAAAGAATATATCCAATTAAAATGAGTTAATAAATAGCAAGATGCCAGGAAATGAAATAATTGTTCAACATAGGATGATACTGTAAAATGCCTTTAACAGGAAAGAGAATGCAACTCACAGAAAATCTTTTTATCTTCTAATTGGTACAGTCTCATGATGCAGTAATTGGATTTTTATGAGGCAAAAACTATCAACATTTTAGATATTTTCCAGTGAAATTATGATTCTTTCAAAAAGAGAACTCTATGCTACAATTCATTGTAATAAAATGACCTATCTCAATAGCTTATTAATTTTGCTTTAAATATGAAATATCAGTGAAAAATAAGATCTTGGAAAAGAGAAACTGATGTGTAAAACATCTGTAATATCAGTAAAATTAGTCAAAGTAAAATATGGGAGAATTCTTTCAAGCTGATATTTTACTTATGCATGAGTATATAAGCTTCAATTTAGAAAGAGTAAATTTCAATACAAATTATGACTTTCCATGTATCATGAATTTTTATCATTTGAGGATGTTTCTTATTGAATGAAAGACAGCTCTTTGAACATTAATATGGATGACACTAAAGTCAATTTTATGTGACATTATATAAAGAAGCAAATCTTAAAAAATATTGATAATCATATTTAAAAAACTACAACAGACCATAGCAATTCACTTGGGTTAAAACATCTCTAAAATATGTTTTGGGATTCTAAAATTTTCATAGCCTTTATTTAGCTATGACAAATCTACTTTCTTAATAATACTAACTTCTCATTTTGATGCGACAAAATGTCTTCCATTCCACAAACCCACTCTTTCCATTAAAATGTTAGAAATAAGAATATTTTTGCATTATATTTTTCCATAGCTTTAAAAATGATCACAAACAGAGTAAAAGAACACCCATTATCGTTTTTTTTATTGGATATATTCTATATTTACAATTCATTTCCATTTTACTGGTTCCCCACCCCAAAGGTCCCACATGCCCTTTTCCCTCCCCCTGCTCCCTCATCCACTCCCTCCCACCTCACTGTTCTTGTACTCCCCCAACAATGATGCTTTGGTCCATTCTAGCACCAGTGTCCACTCCTTTCTTCTTCTTTTTTTAATTTTTATTTTCTATATTCTATGTTTACATTCCAAAGGCTTTCCCCTTTCTCAGTTCCCCCCTCCCTATGTCCCATAATTCCTTTCACCCCCAATTATTCCCCAATCATTCCCCTCCCCCCACAGTTTCTCTACAAAACTGGATCCAATCTTTACAGGCCCAGGGTCCTCTCCTTTCTTCTTCTTGGGAATCATTTGACTTGCTAATTGTGCCTTGGTTATTTAGGGCTTCTGCTTGTGAGACATCATTTGGTATGTGATTTATGTCTTTGGTGTTCCAAGATTCTAGGCTAATATCCACTTATCAGTGACTGCATACCATGGGTATTCTTTTGAGACTGGGTCACCTCACTTAGTATCACGTTCTCCTGCTCCATTCATTTCTCTAAGAATTTCATGAATTCATTGTTTCTAATGGCTGAATAGTACTCCATTGTGTATATATACCACATTTTTTGTATCCATTCCTCTGTTGAGGGACATCTGGGTTCTTTCCAGCTTCTGGCTATTATAAATAAGGCTGCTATGAACATAGTGGAGCATAAATCCTTATTGCATGCTGGGGAATCTTCTGGGTATATTCCCAGGAGTGGTATGGCTGGGTCCTCCGGAAGTATCATGTCCAGTTTTCTGAGGAACTGCCAGACTGATTTCCAGAGTGGTTGTGCCAGCTTGCATTGCCACCAGCAGTGGAGCAGTGTTCCTCTTTCTCCACATCTTCACCAACACCTGATGTCTTCTGAGTTTTTAATCTTAGCCATTCTGACTGGTGTGAGGTGAAATATCAGGGTTGTTTTGATTTTCATTTCCCTAATGACTAATGTTGTTGAACATTTTTTAAGGTATTTATCAGCCATCCGAATTTCTTAAGGTGAAAAGTCTCTGTTTAGCTCTGTACCCCATTTTTGGATAGGATTATTTGGTTTTCTGGGGTCTAACCTCTTGAGTTTTTTGTGTACATTGGATATTAGCCCTCTGTCGGATGTGGGCTTGGTGAAGATCTTTTCCCAATTTGTTGGTTGCAGATTTGTCCTTTTGACAGTGTCTTTTGCCTTACAGAAACTTTGTAATTTTATCAGGTCCCATTTGTCTATTCTTGCTCTTAGAGCATAAGCAATTGGTGTTCTGTTTAGGAATTTTTCCCCTGAGCCCATGTCCTCCAGGGTCTTCCCCAGTTTCTTTTCTATTAGTTTTATTGTGTCTGGTTTTATGTGGAGGTCCTTGATCCACTTGGAGTTGAGCTTAGTGCAAGGAGATAAGAGTGGATCAATTCTCATTCTTCTGCATGCTGACCTCCAGTTGAGCCAGCACTATCTGTTGAAAAGGCTATCTTTTTTTCCACTGAATGTTTTCAGCTCCTTTGTGGAAGATCAATTGGCCATAGATGTGCGGGTTCAATTCTGGGTCTTTGATTCTATTCCATTGATCTGCCTCCTCCCTGTCACTGAACCAATACCATGCAGTTTTTAATACTACTGCTCTGTAATATTGCTTGAGGTCTGGGATATTAATTCCCCCAGAAGTTCTTTTGCTGTTGATGATAGTTTTAGCTATCCTGGGTTTTTTGTTATTCCAGATGAATTTGAAAATTGTTCTTTCTAACTCTATGAAGAACTGAGTTGGGATTTTGATGGGGATTGCATTGAATCTGCATATTGCTTTGGGCAAGATTGCCATGTTTACTACATTAGTCCTGCCAACCCACGAGCATGGAAGATTTTCCCATTTTCTGATGACTTCTTCAATTTCCCTCTTCAGAGACCTGAAGTTTTTGTCATATAAATCTTTCACATGTTTGGTTAGTGTCACTCCAAGATACTTTATATCATTTCTGTCTATTGTGAAGGGTGTCATTTCCCTAATTTCTTTCTCGGCCTGCTCATCCTTCAGGTATAGGAAGGCTACTGATTTGCTTGAGTTGATTTTATAGCCAGCCACTTTGCTAAAGTTGTTTATCAGTTGCAGGAGTTCTCTGGTGGAGGTTTTTGCTTCACTTAAGTATACTATCATATCATCTGCGAATAGTGATAGTTTGACTTCTTCCTTTCTGATTTGTATCCCTTTGACTTCCTTCTGTTGTCGAATTGTTCTAGCTAGTACCTCAAGTACTATATTGAAGAGATATGGTGAGAGGGGCCAGCCTTGTGTAGTCCCTGATTTTAGTGGGATTGCTTCAAGTTTTTCTCCATTTACCTTGATGTTGGCTACTGGTCTTCTGTATATTGCTTTTACTATGTTTAGATATGGGCCTTAAATTCCTGCTCTTTCCAAGACCTTTAGCATGAAAGATGCTGAATTTTGTCAAATGCTTTTTCAGCATCCAATGAGATGACCATTTGTTTGTTTACTTAGTGGATTACGTTGATGGATTTCTGTATATTGAACCATCCCTTCATCCCTGGGATGAAGCCAACTTGATCATGGTGAATAATCATTTTGATGTGTTCTTGGATTCAGTTGGCAAGTATTTTGTGTAGTATTTTTGCATCGATATTCATAAGAGAAATTGGCCTGTAGTTCTCTTTCTTAGTTGGATCTTTGTGTGGTTTTGGTATCACGGTAATAGTGGCTTCATAGAATGAGTTGGGAAGTGTTCCTTCTGTTTCTATTTTGTGGAATAGTTTGAAGAGTATCGGTATCAGGACTTCTTTGAAGGTCTGATAGAATTCTGCACTAAAACTGTCTGGTCCTGTGCTTTTTTTGGTTGGAAGACTGTCTATGACACCTTCTATTTCTTTGGGGGTTATGGGTCTGTTTAGACAATCTATTTGATCCTGGTTTAATTTTGGTATTTGGTAACTATCTAGGAAATTGTCCATTTCCTCCAGATTCTCCAGTTGTGTTGAGTATAGGTTTTTGTAGTAGGATCTGATGATTTTTTGAATTTCCTCAGTTTCTCTTGTTATATCTCCCTTTTCATTCCTAATTTTGTTAATTTGAATACTGTCTCTGTGCCCTTTGGTAAGTCTGGCTAGGGGTTTATCTATCTTGTTGATTTTCACAGAGAACCAGCTCCTGGTTTTGTTGATTCTTTGTATGGTTCTCTTTGTTTCAACTTGATTGATTTCAGCCCTGAGTTTGATGATTTGCTGTCTTCTACTCATCCTGGGTGAAATTGCTTCTTTTTGTTACAGAGCTTTCAAGTGATCCATTAAGTTGCTAGTATATGCTCTCTCCTGTTTCTTTTTGGAGACACTCAGGGCTATGAGTTTTCCTCTAAGCACTGCTTTCATTGTGTCCCATAGATTTGGGTATGTTGTGCCTTCATTTTCATTAAATTCTAAGAAATCTTTGATTTCTTTCTTTATTTCTTCCTGGATTAAGGTATCATTGAGTAGAATACTGTTCAGCCTCCACGTGTATGAGGATTTTCTGTTGCTTTTGTTGCTATTGAAGAACACTCTTACTCCATGGCGATCTGATAAGAGGCATGGGATTAGTTTGATCTTTTTATATTTGTTGAGCTCTGTCTTGTGTCCAATTATATAGTCAATTTTGGAGAAGGTACCATGAGGAGCTGAGAAAAAGGTATAGTCTTTTGCTTTAGGATGAAATGTTCTATATATATATATATATATATATATATATATATATATATATATATATATCTGTTAAATCCAATTGGTCCAAAGTTTCGATGAGTTTCTCTGTGTCCCTGTTTAGTTTCTGTTTTCCTGGTCGGTCCACTGTGGATAGTAGAGTATTGAGGTCCCCCACAATCATTGTGTTAGGTGCAATGTGTGCTTTGAGCTTTAGTAAAGTTTCTTTTATGAATGAGGGTGCCCTTACATTTGGAGCATAGATGTTTAGAATTGTGAGTTCTTCTTCGTGGATTCTTCCTTTGACTAGCAAGAAGTGACCTTCTGTGTCTCTTTTGATGACTTTGGGTTGAAAGTCAATTTTATCTGATATTAAAATGGCTATTCCAGCTTGCTTCCTGTGACCATTTGCTTGCAAAATTGTCTTCCATCCTTTTACTCTAAGGTAGTGTTTGTCTTTGACTCTGAGGTGTGTTTCCTGTAAGTAGCAAAATGTAGGGTCCTGTTTCTGTATCCAGTCTGTTAGTCTATGTCTTTTTATTGGGGAATTGAGTCCATTGATGTTAAGAGATATTAGGGAATAGAGATTATTACTTCCTGACATTTTTTATGTTATTTTTGTTTTTGAGTAGTTATCTTCCTTTGAGTTTGATGGAAGAAGGTTACTGTCTTGCTTTTTCTTGGGTGCAGTTTCCTTCCTTGTATTGGAGATTTCCTCCTATTATCCTTTGTAGAGCTGGGTTAGTGGAAAGATATTGTGTAAATTTGGTCCTGTCATGGAATATTTTGATTTCTCCATCTATGTTGATTGAGAGATTTGCTGGGTATAGTCGTCTTGGCTGACATTTGTTTTCTCTTAGGGTCTTCATGAGGTCTGCCCAGGATCTTCTAGCTTTCATGGTTTCTGGAAATAAGTCTGGTGTCATTCTGATAGGTCTTCATTTATATGTTACTTGGCCTTTTTCTCTTGCTGCCTTTAATATTCTTCTTTGTTTAGTACATTTGGTGTTTTGATTATTATGTGACGGGAGGTGTTTCTGTTCTGGTCCCGTCTGTTTGGAGTTCTGTAGGCTTCTTGTATATTTATGGGCATCTCTCTCTTTAAGTTAGGGAAGTTTTCTTCCATAATTTTGTTAAAGATATTTGCTGGCCCTTTAAGTTGTAGATCTTCACTCCCATCTATTCCTATAATCCTTAGGTTTGGTCTTCTCATTGTGTCCTGGATTTCCTGGATGTTTTGGGTTACAAGCCTTTTGGATTTTGTGTTTTCTTTGACTGTGGAGTCAATGGTTACTATGTTATCTTCAGCATCTGGGATTCTTATCTCTATCTCTTGTATTCTGTTGTTGATGTTTGCATCTATGACCCCTGATTTCTTCCCAAGGTTTTCTATCTCCAAAGTTGCCTCCTTTTGTGATTTCTTAGTTGTTTCTACCTCTGTGTTCAGATCTTGGATGGTTTTGCTCAGTTCCTTCATTTTTTTTTTGTTTGTGGTTTCATGTAACTCTTTAATATATTTTTGTGCTCCCTCTTTTATGACTTCTGCATGTTGTTTCAAGTTCTCCTGCATTTCTTTAACTGATTTTTCTCATTTCCTCTTTATTGGTTTCTGTCTGTTGTCCCATATTCTCCTGGAGTTCTTTAAGTGTTTTTCTGTTTGCATTGTAAGAGCTTCTACCCTATTGATGTTCCCCTGCATATCTTTAAGAGATTTGTTTATGTCTTTTTTGTTTTCCTCTAGGAGCATCATGATCTGTGCTTTTATATCTAACTCTTGTTTTTCTGGTGTGCTGGGGTATCCAGGACTTGCTGTGGTTAGCGAATTGGGTTCAGATGGTGCCATATTGCCTTGATTTCTGTTAATAACATTCCTACGTTTGCCTTTTGCCATCTGTTTATCTCTGGAGTTAGTTGGTCTTATTGTAGATGGCAGCCCTGCTGACAGCACAGTGTGCCTTTCCCCAGGGGACAGTGACCTTTGCTGAGCTGTTGGTACCCGGATCTGCGGATCTCTTCTGGCTCTGGGTGCGGGCCAGAACCTGGCAGCGTTGTCTGTGCTAGACTACGCTAGCTCTCCAAGCCTCTGACTCCAGCTGCTAGAATTCTGTGCCCTCTCCCGAGGCAAGATGGCCCCTTGCTGCCAGCCAGCCTGGAGAGCCGGAACACCCATTATCTTAAAGTCTTCATAGACAAAGCATCTGGGCACAATTTTACAGGGTCCTCTGCTGAGAGTATAATCAAGATGTTAACCAGACAGAATCTAAAATTCTTATCAGATGTTTAGCTGGGGTGAAATTTGCTTTCAAGCTGTTGATGGAATTAATTTGCAAATGGATGAGTAACTGATGTTGCCAACCACTTGCTGCCTGTTGGCAGAAGCAAAAGCACAGCTTTCTTTTGCATGGCCCCTTTCACTAGCAGTTCACATTATGGCAATTTGTTTCTTGAAGATCATCAGGGAAGCCAAACACATTCTCTCTCTCTCTCTCTCTCTCTCTCTCTCTCTCTCCCCCTCTGAATTCACACAGCAGAGTTAAATCCTATCACATTTCCATATTCTACTATTTATAATGAAGTATTGAAGTAGCAGTCTCTTCCTAAATCAGAGAGAAGACAAATGTGCACATATGTGACATATTAAGCTTTTAACTACACATCTCACATATCTTACTCCACACATCAATTTTGAGTAGGAAAAATTAAGTTATTTTAGTATGCATAATCACAATAAAATGTGCACATCAACTAGAGAGTGGTTTTGTTTTAGTTTTTTTTTTTTTTAAAAAGCTGCCTTGCTTGGTGTAGGTGTTTTTATCAGAGATGATATAGCAGAGAGTTGTCTGCAACAGCAATAAAAGGAAGATGTGAGGAAGATATTGTTTTGCTCTCCTCATTGCTTTAAAACAAGTCAACAGCCTCCTGCACACCAAAATACATGACAAAAGAACAGAAAACTAGTGTAGAAGATCATAGTGTAGCAAAAAAGTTCTATGAAGAAAAAGCCATTAAAATAACTACTTAAAATAAAACAATGCAGCTCTACCAGATACTGACAGATGTTTTTTATACCTTCAGACTCTAAACCTAAAAAGGCCTGTGAAGTATAACCTAGAGAAATTACCTCCACAAAATGCAACCTCTTCCTAACTGATTTAAAGAACAATACCAGCCAGAGGAAACAACTTCACTAATTAGAAAATATTGAGATTGAACTACAGTGCTTTGGCACTTCCAAATATTCTTCCTCTTTCTTTAAATTTACTCTGAGCAGTTGGTCAAGTCTTTGATTTCTATTGATTTTGTTCTAGTAGCAGATCAGATGACAGAAATTTCCATGAAACATGAAATCTCAGATTAAATATGTTAACTACCTGTAGTACAATTAAGTTAAGACAAAGGCCAAAAGCTAAACTACAAATACCACATGAAGCAAAATTAGGCATTAAAACTTAAGAGGAGATACCCAAAATAAAAATACATAAAAAGGTGCATGCTGTGACACACACATTAATACCAGCAGAGGTATGTGAATTTTTGAGTTCCAGATCAGCCTGGCATATAAAAGACCCTGCAAAACAAAAGTGTATGTAGTAAAATGTCAAAAAGAAACAAGGAGAAATCTTTGGTATAAAGTTTATTTTTATCTGGTGTTTCTGTCAATCTCTTAATTTCACTTTCATTTGTCAAGTACAGTTCCAAATAATGTTCCACATTGGTATCTTTTGTTTTTTCTTCCAGAACTTTAGTATAATTTATTCTAGCATATAAGGTTCCTGTTTAAAATTTCTCTTAGAATTTCACAACAGCAACTTTGCTTGCAATGAATTGCTTTTCGCATACTGATTTCAAGATTTCTTACTTGATTCTCACACCTTTTCAGTTTGATTATAATGTGCACTTACAGTTTCATAGTTGACATTCTTTGAGCTTCTTGAATTTGGCTTTCATTTTAATTGCGTTTTAAACTCGTAATCTATAGTAGAATTTGTCTTTTTGATTATCTTTCCCTCCACCCCAATTTGGTGTAAACCAGGCCATGGCATCCTCATAACAACTGTCATGTTTTTGTTCTGGGATTCCTATAATATGTGTGTCATTTTACTGTACAGTATTTCATAATGGCCTTGGATATTCTCCTTCTTTTGTTCTTTACTGCTTGTACTTTCTGTGAATTGTTTTTATTTAGTTTGGGTGTTTCATGTTTACTGATTTTTCTGTTTCATCCGATCTAATATTGGGTTTCTCTTGTGATTTCAAAGTGAAATGATTGTATTCCTAGTCCTATAATTTCTGTATTTTTTTATTTCATTGCTGATGATTTGCTTTCATTTTCATCCCCTCTTTTGATTTGCTTGTATGTTTATTCATTGAGCTCCATTGTGATGCATTTTACATTATTTATTACAACACTTGTTTTATTTGAGGGTTTTTGTGTGTTTATGTGTGTGTGTGCATGCATGTGCACAGATAAATATAGAAATACAACCCACTGAGATCATTTTGGTCATTCATGTATATATAGTTTCAGGGATGACCACTATGCACTGGACAACCAATAAGAGGGCTTATCCCACTGCCCTGAGACTCCACCTCACACCAGTCAGAATGGCTAAGAAGAAAAACTCAGAGGACAGCAGATTCTAGCAAGGATATGGAGAAAGAGGAACATTTCTCGATTGCTGGTAGGATTGCAAGCTGTTAAAACCACTCTAAAAATTAGTTTTGTGGTTCCTCAGAAAATTAGACATAGGGCTATCTGAGGACCCAGCCATATCACTCCTGGATCTATATCCAGAAGATGCTCCAACAAGAACACATGCTCCACTATGTTCCTATCAGTCTTATTTATAATAGCCAGAAGCTGGAAAGAACACAGATGTCCTTCAACAGAGGAATGGATATAGAAATTGTGGGATATATATATATATATATATATATATATATATATGTGTGTGTGTGTGTGTGTGTAATATATATGTATGTGTATATATATACACATATATACACATACATATATATGTATACGCACACACACACACACAATGGAGTACTCCTCGGCTATTAACAAACAATGAATTCATGAAATTCTTAGGCAAATGGATGGAACTAGAACATGTCATCCTGAGTAAGGTAACCCAATCACAAAAGAACACACATGGTGTGCACCCACTGATAAGTGGATATTAGCCCAAAAGCTCAAAATAAACAAGTTACAATTCATAAACCATAGGAAGCTCAAGAAGAAGGAAGATCAAAGTGTGGGTGCTTTGGTTTTTCTGAGAAAGGGAACAACGGAGACAAAGTGTGGAGCAGAGACTGAAGGAAAGGCCATCCAGAGACATTCCTACCTGGGGATTCATACTATAAACAGTAACCAAACCCTGACACTATTATGGATGACAAGAAGTGCTTGCTGAAAACCCGTTATGGCTATGTCTGGAAGGGCCCTGCCAAAGCCTTACAGATACAGAGGCAGATGCTAGCAGCAAACCATTGGACTGGGCATGGGGTCCCCAATAGAGGAGTTGGAGGGAGGACAGCAAGAGCTGAAGGGGTTTACAGCCCCATGGGAAGAATGATGATGTAGGACATCCAGATGCCCCATGGCCCCCAGGGACTAAGCCATCAATGAAGGGGTACACATGGATCCAGCCAAAAGTATGGCAGAGGAATGCCTTTTCAGGGATCAGTGGTAGGCAAGGTACTTGGTCCTATGAAGTCTCCCCAGTGTGGGGAAATCGAGGGAGGGGGTAGGTGGGAGTGGGTTGGTGGAGGGGCATCTTGTTGGAGGCAGGGTTGTGCATATGTTGTGGGGTTTCTGGGAGAGGGGGAAAAGGGAATGTGTATAACATTTTAATTGTAAATGAAGAATATATTCAATAAAAAAATTAAAAAGAGGGCTTTTCCCTGAGAGAGTCTAAGAGACAGTGTCTCTCTTAGTTCTTGTTTGCTTATGAATCTGAGGATAACCTTGAGTTCTAAATCTTTCTCCCTAGACCTCTGAAGAACTGGTTGGATAATAGGTCTCAGTCATTACCTCTAGTTTATCAGTGCTATTTCATTACTGGCTTAAATGTATTGCTTTCTCTTTATCATTTCCTTTTCTTATACTTTTTTATTAGATATTTGCTTTATTTACAGTTCAAATGTTATCCCCTTTCCTCGTTTCCCCTCTGAAAACTTCCTATCCTATCCCCCTTCCCCCTGCTTACCAACACCACCTCCCACTTTCCTGACCTGGCATTCTCCTACACTGGGGCACCAAACCTTCACAGGACCAATGGCTTCTCCTCCCTTTCATGTCCAACAAGGCCATCCTCTGCTGCATATGTCTCTGAAGCCATGGGTCCCTCCATGTGTACTCTTCAATTGGTGTTTTAGTCCCTGGGAGATCTAGGGGTACTGGTTGGTACATATAATTGTTCCTCCCATGGAACTGCAAACCTCTTCAGCTCCTTGGTTTCTTTCTCTAGCTCTGCTATTGGGGACCCTGTGAGCCCTGGGTATTTTGAGCACCGTTCTAAGAGAAGGACCAAAATCTCCACACTTTGGTCTTCCTTCTTAACAAGTGGTAAATTGTGTCAAGTTTTATTTGTCTGAGTTAACCTTTACCTTTCCATTTTTGAAGGACTGCTTTACAAGAAGCAGTATTTTTCATTGTTTGATTTTTGTCATTTAGATTTTTCCTTTCTCTTTTTCCCCATAAAGTTTCTACTAGAAGTCTGCTCTGAGATAACTTGAAGTACTCTGATGCAAATTATTGAATTGTTTTCCTGTGTGCTTTTGAAGCTTCTTTTTATGTAAATAGTTTTACTGAATTCTTCCCCTAATAATTAATGTATAACTCACCACTTTATGGTAAATTTCTGGAATCTGATTTTGTCTGTTTGGTGAGGCCATAATATGCTGGAAAATCTTGATGCTCATTGACATTTGATAACATCTGCATATTGATGGAGAGAATTGTTTATTTCAGTTTTTGCATTCTAGCTTTGTGCCTGTCCTTCAAGGACGTGTGAAAATGTTGATTAATGTTTTCTAAGTCTGTGTTCAGTGCTGCTTTATCAGAATTAGAAAATGCTCAAAGATTAATCTCAATTTTGTACTTGGCACATTTGTGATGGACTTGGAGATGGCCCAATGACAACATAGCATCTATAGTTAGTCTGTGATCTTCTGCCTGTGGTCCAGGATGGTTTAAACCACTTCTCCACAATCACTACACTTTTGGAAAGTAACTAAGAGATTTTTCTTGAACATAGAGCTTTTTGTGGTAGCTCTTGGATTGCACTAAAGCAAAACATTTTGCACTGAAGTTAGGACAGGGTCATAGGTCTCACCATTATAGGCCTAGCAGTATGTTCTAAAACTAAATCATATACTTCTTTCTCCTTTCTTAATCAAGAGGAATCTCTCTCCATTCTTTGATGTCTGCTGATATTTGTGTGTGTGTGTGTGTGTGTGTGTGTGTGTGTGTGTGTTGATAAAGGCAGTTTACCTCTGTCTTCTCTATGAGTAAGTAAAATTTTAAGGCCTGCAGAATGAGACATCTTTATAATGATTCTTTTACATCATTGGAAGTGCTCCATGGGAACATATTTGATCACTGTTAATAGATATTAGTTTTTGTTCCAGACAATTGTCTCATCCCAAAAGTTGCTAATGGAAGATCTATCAGGTGAATCTATTTGTAGTATAAGTATATTTTAAAATATTAAGAATTTTCTTTTAATGTTGAAGAAAATAAGAACATAGATAAGGTTATGAAAGTTTACCACTTTACAAGTTCAGAATAAAGTTTAAATACTGGACTAAGGCTGAGACTGCAGGTTAGAATGATGTATGAATCTTGTATGATGTCTTATTAAAATTTTTCATATTAAAAATAATACCTAAATGACTCAAAGATACTAGTTTCATTAACAGAATTAAATTGAAGTGGGGAATGCTGATATGTTATATGATGCCCTGAGACTTGCAAATATACTCATCTTCTTATATATGGGTGGTTACCTCTAGATATGCTCACAGGAATATCTCCTGTAGTAAAGGGTCATGATACAGGATATTTGCCAAGAGAGGACCAAAAGGGCCTAAAGGAACAAATACTAAAATAGTCATATAAATGTGTCCATGTCACATAGCTATGTTGTAATTGTACATAATGTATGATCTACATGTAACAAAAAATAATTAAAATGGGACTATTAGTGGAACATATCTTAAAGTAGTTAAATACGCAACTATCTGTATTTGAAAGTAAATTAAAAAATTAAGAGTGGAATATCAGTTTTGGGTTGGTTTCAAAATATCCTAAAGTACATGCTGAAATTTTCTGTTTGAGATAAACTCCACAAGAAAGACAATACTGACCCTGCACCTGTCAATGAGGCTACAGATGGTGCATGTAACACACACAATTGCCTTCCAAACAGGAAGGAGGCAGAGGAGATGAAGAAACAGATTGCTGTGTGAAATGAACACACACATCCAAAAGGCTAATTATTTGTACTCTAAAACTACTTCCAGTGCATTGTGTCCTTAAACATGGAGGTTCATTTAGGTGCATCATAAAAAAGAATGAAAACAATCTAAATAATTGTAATGCATAAGTATATCATTGTCATTTGCAAAAATGCATATTTTGCATATTTTTTTACATTATTCATATTTGGGATAGTAAAGTATCTGTTTTGGAATAAGGATTCTCACCTGGTTTTGGACAAAATATTTTTTTCTTCCTGAGATCCTGCAGTATTGACTCTGTTTAAATGTTAATTTTCCAGATGACCAAATGGCATCAGAGTGCTAATTTAATCAAGAAACATTTTTTTATTTTAATTTTCTATATTCTATGTTTACATTCCAAAGGCTTTCCCCTTTCCCAGTTCCCCCCTCCATACATCCCATAAGTCCTCTCCCCTGCAACTATTCCCCAAACATTCCCACCCCACACACGATGATTTCTCTGTTCTGGGTCTACAAAACTGGATCCAATCTTTACAGGCCCAGGGTCCTCTCCTTTCTTCTTCATGGGAATCATTTGACTTTCTAATTGTGCCTTGAGTATTTAGGGCTTCTGGGCTCATTAATATCCACTTATCAGTGATTGCATTTCATTTTTTTGTGATTGGGTTAACACACGTAGGATATTTTCCAGATCTAACCATTTACCTACAAATTGCATGAATTAATTATTTTTAATTGCTGAGTAGTATTCCATTGTATAAATATACCACATTTTCTGTATCCATTCCTTCTTTGAGGGATATTTGGGCTCCTTCCAATTTCTGGCTATTATAAACAAGGCTGCTATAAACATAGTGGAGCATGTGTCTTTATTGTATGCACGGGAATCCTCTGGGTATATGCCCAGGAGTGGTATGCCAGGGTCCTGTGGAAGTGACATGCCCAATTTTCTGAGGAACTGACAAACTAATTTCCAGAGCAGTTTTACCATTTTGCAATCCCACCAACAGTGGAGGAGTGGTCCTCTTTCTCCACATCCTCACCAGCACTTGTCTCTTGAGTTTTTAATCTTAGCCATTCTGACTGGTGTGAGGTGGAATCTCAGTGTTGTTTTAATTTGCATTTCCCTGATGACTAATGATGTTGAACATCTCTTAAGGTGTTTCTCGGCCATCTTAATTTCTTCTGGTGAAAATTCTTTGTTTAGCACTGTACCCCATTTTTTGATAGGGTTATCTGGTTCTTTGGGGTCTAACTTCTTGAGTTCTTTGTATATATTCGATATTAGCCCTCTGTCAGATGTGGGGTTGGTGAAGATATTTTCCAACTTTGTTGGTTGCCGTTTTGTCCTTCTGACAGTGTCTTTTGCCTTACAGAAACTTTGTAATTTTATGAGGTCTCATTTGTCAATTCTTGATCTCAGAGCATAAGCTATTGGTGTTCTGTTCAGGAACTTTCCCCCTGTGCCCATGTCCTCCAGGATCTTCCCAAGTTTCCTTTCTAATAGTTTCAGTGTGTCTGGTTTTATGTGGGGGTCCTTGATCCACTTGGATTTGATCTTAGTACAAGGAGATAAGAGTGGTTCAATTCGCATTCTTCTGCATGTTGACCTCCAGTTGAACCAGCACCATTTGTTGAACAGGCTATCTTTTTCCCACTGGATGGTTGTAGCTCCTTTATCAAAGATCAAGTGACCATAAGTCTGTGGGTTCATTTCTGGGTCTTCAATCATATTCTATTGATCTACTTGCCTGTTGCTGTACTAATACCATGCAGTTTTTAACACAATTGTTCTGTAGTACTGCTTGAGGTCAGGGATATTGATTCCCACAGAAGTCCTTTTATTGTTGAGAATAGTTTTAGCTATCCTGGGTTTTTTGTTGCTCCAGATGAAATTGAGAATTGCTCTTTCTAGATCTATGAAGAATTGAGTTGGGATTTTGATGGGGATCACATTGAATCTGTAGATTGCTTTTGGCAAGATAGCCAGTTTTACTATATTGATCCTGCCAATCCAGGAGCAAGAAATATTTTTCCATCTTCTGAGGTCTTCGATTTATTTCTTCAAGGACTTGAAGTTCCTGTCATACAGATCTTTCACTTGCTTGGTTAGAGTTACACCAAGGTACTTTATGTTGTTTGTGGCTATTGTGAAAGGTGTTATTTCCCTAACTTGTTTCTCAGCCTACTTGTCCTTTGAGTACAGGAAGGCTACTGATTTGCTTGAGTTGATTTATAACCAGCCACTTTGCTGAAGTTGTTTACCAGCTGTAGAAGTTCTCTGGTGGAGTTTTTTGGGTCACTTAAGTAAACTATCATATTGTCTGCAAATAATGATACTTTGACTTCTTCCTTTCCAATTTGTATCCCCTTGACTTCCTTATGTTGTCTAATTGCTCTCGCTAGAACTTCAAGTACTATATTGAAAAGGTATGGAGAGAGAGGGCAGCCTTGTCTTGTCCCCTACTAGTTTGCTGTAGATTGCTTTTACTATGCTTAGGTATGGGCCTTGAATTCCTGCTCTTTCCAAGAAAGGATGCTGAATTTTCTTGAATGCATTTTCAGCATCTAATGAGATGATCATGTGTTTTTTTTTTTTGTTTGTTTGTTTGGTTTTTTTTTTTTTAGTTTGTTTATGTAGTGGATTACATTGATGGATTTCCATATATTGAACCATCCCTGCATCCCTGGGATGAAGCCTGCTTGATCATGGTGAATGATCGTTTTGATGTGCTCTTGGATTCAGTTGGCAAGAAATTTATTTAGTATTTTTGCATCGATATTCATAAGAGAAATTGGCCTGTAGTTTTCTTTCTTTGTTGAATCTTTTTGTGGTTTAGGTAACAGCGTAATTGTGGCTTCAAAGAATGAGTTGGGCAGTGTCCTTTCTGTCTCTATTTTGTGGAATAGTTTGAAGAATATTGGTGTTAAGTCTTCTTTGAAGGTCTGGTAGAATTCTGCACTAAAACCATCTGGTCCCATACATTTTTTGGTTGGGAGACTTTCTATAACACCTTCTACTTCTTTAGGGGTTATGGGACTACTTAGCTGATGTACTTGATGCTGATTTAATTTTGGTATTTGGTATCTGTCTAGGAAATTGTCCATTTCCTCCAGATTATCCAGTTGTTTTGAGTACAGACCTTTGTAGTAGGATCTGATGATCTTTTGAATTTCCTCAGTTTCTGTTGTTATGTCCCCCTTTTCATTTCTAATTTTGTTAATTTGTATACTGTCTCTGTGTCCTTTGGTTAGTCTGGCTAAGGGTTTATCTATCTTGTTGATTTTCTCAAAGAACCAGCTCCTGGTTTTGTTGATTCTTTGTATGGTTTCCTTTGTTTCTACTTGATTGATTTCAGCCCTGAGTTTGATGATTTCCTGTCTTCTACTCCTCCTGTGTGAATTAACTTCTTTTTCTTCCAGGGCTTTAAGGTGTGCCAATAAGCTGCTAGTGTATGCTCTCTCCAGTTTCTTTTTGGATGCACTTAGAGCTATGAGTTTTCCTCTTAGCACTGCTTCCATTGTGTCCCATAGATTTGGGTAGGTTGTACCTTCATTTTCATTGAATTCTAAAAAGTCTTTGATTTCTTTTTTTATTTCTTCCTTGACCAAGGTGTCATTGAGTAGAGTATTGTTCAGTTTCCATGTGTATGTGGGCTTTCAGTTCTTTTTGTTGCTATTGAAGACCACTCTTACTCCATGGTGATCTGATAGGAGAAATGGGATTAGCTTGATCTTCTTTTATTTGTTGACATCTGTCTTGTGACCAATTATATGATCAATTTTGGAGAAGGTACCATGCGGTGCTGAGAAAAAGGTATGTTCTTTAGCTTTAGGTTCTATATATATATCTGTTAAATCCAATTGGTCCAAAGTTTCAATTAGTTTCACTGTGTCCCTGTTTAGTTTCTGCTTTCCTGATCAGTCCATTGAGGAGAGTGGAGTCTTGAAGTCACCCACATTTATTGTGTTAGGTGTAATGTGTGCTTTAAGCTTTAGTAAGGTTTCTTTTACAAATGAAGGTGCCCTTGCATTTGGAGCATAGATGTTCAGTATTGAGAGCTCTTCTTGGTGGATTTTCCCTTTGACCAGCAAGAAGTGACCTTCTGAGTCTCTTTTGATGACTTTAGGTTGGAAGTCAATTTTATTTGATATTATAATGGCTACTCCAGCTTGTTTCCTGAGACCATTTGCTTGTAAAATTGTCTTCTAGCCTTTTACTCTAAGGCAGTGTTTGTCTTTAACACTGAGATATGTTTCCTGTATGCAAATTGTAGGGTCCTGTTTCCATATCCAGTGTGTAAATCTATGTCTTTTTATTGGGGAATTGAGTCCATTGATGTTAAGAGATATTAAGGAATGGTAATTATTACCTCCCTTCATTTTGAAATTATTTTTTTATATTTGAGATGTTATCTTCTTTTGGGTTTGATGAGTGGAGGTTTCTATCTTGCTTCTTCCCGGGTATAGTTTCCTTCCTTGTCTTGGGGCTGGATTTGTGGAAAGATAACGTGCAAATTTGGTTTTGTCATGAAATACCTTGATGTCTTCATCTATGGCAATTGATAGTTTTGCTGGGTACAGTAGTTTTGGCTGAAATTTTTGTTCTCTTAGAGTTTGCATGATATCTGCCCAGGATCTTCTAGCTTTCATGGTCTCAGGTGAGAAGTCTGGTGTTATTCTGATAGGTCTTCCTTTATATGTTACTTGGCCTTTTTCTCTTGCTGCCTTTAATATTCTTTCTTTGTTTAGTACATTTGGAGTTTTGATTATTATGTGACGGGATGTATTTCTGTTCTGGTCCAGTCTGTTTGGAGTTCTATAGGCTTCTTGTATATTCATGGGCATCTCTCTCTTTTGGTTTGGGAAGTTTTCTTCCATAATTTTGTAGAGGATATTTGCTGGCCCTTTAACTTGTAAATCTTCACTCTCGTCTATACCTATAATCCTTAGGTTTGGTCTTCTCATTGTGTTCTGGATTTCCTGGATGTTTGGGGTTACAACCCTTTTGCATTTAATATTTTCTTTGACTGTTGAATAAATGGTTCCTATAGTATCTTCAGCTTCTGAGATTCTGTCTTCTATCTCTTGTATTCTATTGTTGATATTTGCATCTATGGCCCCTGATTTCTTCCCAAGGTTTTCTATCTCCAATGTTGTCTCCCTCTGCGATTTCTTAGTTGTTTCTACTTCTGTTTTTAGAACCTGCATGGATATGCTCAGATCTTTCGCTTGCTTGATTGTGTTTTCATGTATTTCTTTAAGAGATTTTTGTGTTTCCTCTTTCATAGCTTCTACTTGTTGACCCACGTTCTTCTGTATTTCTTTAAGTGATTTTTGTCTTTCCTCCTTATTGTCTTCTTCTTTTTGATCCATCTTCTCTTGAATTTGTTTAAGTGATTTTTGTGTTTGCCTTGTAAAGGCTTCTAACTTTTGAGCCATTTTCTCCTCTATTTCTTTATGAGAGTTATCTATGTATTCTGCTACCAGCATCCTGATCAGTGATTTTAGATCCAAGTCTTGTTTTTCTGGTTTTCCAGTACTTCCTGTTGTTGGCGAACTGGGTTTAGATGCTGTCATGTTGCCTTGATTTCTGTTAGTAATGTTCCTTCGTTTTTCTTTTGCCATTAGGTTATTTCTGGTGTTAGTTGGCCTTGTTGTCACTGGCTGGTGTTTGAACCTCCCGCGAGGCTGGGCTCACCTGTTGTTTCTCTACTTGTGACTATGCTGCAAGGTAGAGACTGCCTCTGTGAGTGCTGAATGGACCTCAGGGAGGGTGGTTCCCAACCGAGTTGATGCAAGGCCAGAGGGCGTGGAGAGTCTCTCCAGCTGCTGCCCTTGCCCTGGTTAGTGGGGTGAGCTTGGAGGATCCTCCCAAGTGATGGTAGCCCCTGATTGAATCTGTCTACCTGGGCCTCTCCAGCCGTGTCCTGGTAGCAATATGAAAGCCTACCAAGGGGCTGCTGGCAGGCTTCTCCCAGTTGCCTTGGTGCAAGGCTGGAGGGTGTGGAGAAGTCCCGCAGAGCCTTGTTGCTGGGCCTGCCTGGTGGTGAGAGCCTGGCGGATCCACCTGCGTGATGGTAGCCCTGGCTGGAGTCTGTCTACCTGGGCCTCTCTAGCTGTGTCCTGGCAGCAATATGGAGCAAGAAACATTTTTAAGTTATAAAAATTACATTATTTAAAATACAAATTTGAAAATACTTTTACAAATAATTGCTCAGGAGGGGGTAACAACTAGACTATAAAGAAAAATTAAACAACAACAACAACAACAATAATAATAATAATAATAAATAACAGATTGATATTTATAAGTAAATATATTTGGGCAATGATGATGTATTTATGTGTACATGTTCATGCATGCATGTATGAAGGACAGAAGACAGTATAAAAGGCCTATTCTCTCATTCTACCATGTTGGTCATGAGGATATATCTCAGGTTGCAAGGCTAGATTTGCTAACCATGCCAAGTCATGTCATTTGTCCAAATTTATATAAATTATTAATTGGAAATCCCATAATATATGAACTCCAAATTTTTAATGTTTTAAAACAAGTTTTAATTTGCATTTTCCTAATGACTAGTGATGTTGAACATTTTTTAAGGTGTTTCTCAGCCATCCGAATTTCTTCAGGTGAAAAGTCTCTGTTTAGCTCTGTACCCCATTTTTGGATAGTGTTATTTGGTTTTCTGGGGTCTAACCTCTTGAGTTTTTTGTATACATTGGAGATTAGCCCTCTGTCGGATGTGGGGTTGGTGAAGATTTTTTTCCCAATTTGTTGGTTGCCGATTTATCCTTTTGACAGTGTCTTTTGCCTTACAGAAACTTTGTAGTTTTATGAGGTCCCATTTGTCTATTCTTGTTCTTAGAGTATAAGCAATTGGTGTTCTGTTCAGGAATTTTTCCCCTGAGCCGATGTCTTCAAGGGTCTTCCCCAGTTTCTTTTCTATCAGTTTTAGTGTGTCTGGTTTTATGTGGAGATCCTTGATCCTGAGATTTCACCTCACACCAGTCAGAATGGCTAAGATTAAAAACTCAGAAGACATCAGGTGTTGGTGAGGATGTGGAGAAAGAGGAACACTCCTCCACTGCTGGTGGGAATGCAAGCTGGTACAACCACTCTGGAAATCAGTATGGCGGTTCCTCAGAAAACTGGGCATGATACTTGCGGAGGACCCAGCCATACCACTCCTGGGAATATACCCAGAAGATTCACCAGCATGCAATAAGGATACATGCTCCACTATGTTCATAGCAGCCTTACATATAATAGCCAGAAGCTGGAAAGAACCCAGATGTCCCTCAACAGAGGAATGGATACAAAAAAACGTGGTATATATACACAATGGAGTACTATTCAGCCATTAGAAACAATGAATTCATGAAATTCTTAGAGAAATGGATGGAGCTGGAGAACGTCATACTAAGTGAGGTGACCCAGTCTCAAAAGAATACCATGGTATACAGTCACTGATAAGTGGATATTAGCCTAGAAGCTTGGAACACCAAAGACACAAATCACATATCAAGTGATGTCTCACAAGAAGAAAGGAGTGGACACTGGTGCTAGAATGGACCAAAACATCATTGTGGGAGAGTACAAGAACAGTAAAGTGGGAGGGGGTGGATGCGGGAGCAGGGGGAGGGAAAAGGACATGTGGGACCTTTGGGGGTGGGGAACCAGAAAAAGGAAAATGAATTGTAAATATAGAATATATACAATAAAAAAAGAAAAAAAAACAAGTTTTATTATTTTTATTCTAAACATTCCTCTTATTTGCCTGGGTTAACTGGCCTCTATCATTCATTAAATACTTTAAAACATGTATAGTTCAGCATCCACTTATATTTTATTTTTGAAGTTATATTTTTAGTTACTATTTAATATGTGACAAACTTATATATGATTTATGCTAAAACATAATTATTGAGAATTAGCATTTGAAAGTTGATTTCTTATCTCCCCATGTTTCATTTTAAATAAAATATTCTTAGTTTATTTACATGTATATTTTATTACTGATGTAATATGCTTCTATAATTATTTTATATGTTACTATTGATAAAATGATGACTGTGTATATCATCAAACATTTTTAATATCTTCATATGAATTAACTAAACATATGAAACTTACCAAAGTTATCCTTCACATTTTAAATTAACAAATGTATTCTTTTTTATTTTCTATATTCTTTGGTTACATTCCAAAGGCTTTCCCCTTTCCCAGTCCCCCCCCCCTCACCATTTGTCCCATAAGCTCTCTTCCCCCCCCCCACCCGCCCATTCCCCAATTATCACCCAACCCTTTCTCTGTTCTGGTACTCTCCTGCAAAGCTGGAACTAGTCTTTTCAGAACCAGTGTCCTCTCCTTCCTTCTTCTTGGGAATCTTTTGATTTGCTAATTGGGCCTTGAGTATTCAGAGCTTCTGAGCTCTTTAATATCCTTTTATTGGTGATTGCATTTCGTATGTATTCTTTGGGATTGAGTTAATTTGCATAGGATGGTGTTTTCCTGATCCAACCATTTGCCTACAAAGTGCATGAATTCATTATTTTTAATTGCTGAGTAGTATTCCATGGTATGGATATACCACATTTTCTGTATCTATTCCTCCTTTGAGGGACATCTGGGCTCCTTCCAAATTCGGGCTATTATAAATAAGGCTGCTGTGAACATTGTGGAGCATGTGTCTTTATTGCATGGAGGGGAATCCTCTGGGTATGTGCCCAGGAGTGGTATGACAGGGTTCTCTGGAAATGTCATGCCCAATTGAGGAACTGCCAGTCTGATTTCCAGAGCAGTTGTACCATCTTGCAATCCCACCAACTGTGGAGGAGTGTTCCTCTTTCTCCACATTTTAGCCAGTACTTCTTGTCTCTTGAGTTTTTAATCTTAGCCATCCTGACTGGTGTGAGGTGGAATCTCAGTGTTGTTTTGATTTGCATTTCCCTGATGACTAATGATGTTGAACATCTCTTAAGGTGCTTCTCAGCCATTCAAATTTCTTCAGGTGAAAATTCTTTGTTTAGCTCTATACCCCATTTTTAATAGGGTTATTTGGTTCTTTGGGGCCTAACTTCTTGAGTTCTTTATATATATTGGATATTAGCCCTCTGTCAGATGTGCGGTTGGTGAAGATCTTTTCCTAATTTGTTGGTTGCTGGTTTGTCCTTCTGACAGTGTCCTTTGCCTTACAAAAACTTTGTAATTTTATGAGGTCCCACTCCTACAGTTGATAAACAACTTCAGCCAAGTGGCTGGTTATAAAAATAACTCATGCAAATCTGTAGACTTCTTGTACTCAAAGGACAAGCAGGCTGAGAAAGAAATTAGGGAAATAACACCCTTCACAATAGCCACAAACAATATAAAGTATCTTGGTGTGACTCTAACCAAACAAGTAAAAGATCTATATGACAAGAACTTCAAGTCTTTGAAGAAAGAAATTGAAGACCTCAGAAGATGGAAAAATATTTCTTGCTCCTGGATTGGCAGGAACAATATAGTAAAAATGGCCATCTTGCTAAAAGCAATCTACAGATTCAATGCAATCCCCATCAAAATCCCAAGTCAATTCTTCATAGATCTAGAAAGAGCAATTCTTTTTTTTTTTACAATTTTTTTTATTTTCTATATTCTTTGTTTATATTCTGAAGGATTTCCCCTTTCCCCATTACCCCCTCACCATATGTCCCATATGTCCTCTTCCACCCCACTGCTCCTGCCCCCCCCCCCGCCTTCTGGAGTAACAAAAACCCAGGATAGCTAAAACTATTCTCATCAATAAAAGGGCTTCTAGGGGAATCAATATCCCTGACCTCAAGCAGTACTACAGAGCAATTGTGTTAAATTCTGCATGGTATTGGTACAGTGGAAGGCAAATAGATCAATGGAATAGAATTGAAGACCCAGAAATGAACCCACAGAGTCATGGTCACTTGATCTTTGATAAATGAGCTACAACCATCCAGTGGAAAAAAGATAGCCTTTTCAACAAATGGTGCTGGTTCAACTGGAGGTCAACATGCAGAAGAATGCAAATTGACCCACTCTTATCACCTTGTACTAAGATCAATTCCAAGTAGATCAAGGACCTCCACATAAAGCCAGACACACTGTTACTAATAGAAAAATAATTGGGGAAGACCCTGGAGGACATGGGCACAGGGGGAAAGTTCCTGAACAGAACACCAATAGCTTATGCTCTAAGATCAAATGTATTCTTTTTATCAGAGTTTATTAGAGTAAACGTAAGGTCAAAAATAGCTACTTAGATTATGGTACATCTTTTGTGTTATGATAAAATACCAGGACCAGAAGTGATTTATTGATAGAAGGAAATTTTTTGTTTCATGGTTCTAGAGGAAGAATCCATATGTCAGGGGAAGTGTGGTAGCATGTGGCTAGAGCAGGGCCCTGAGCATTACATCTCTGTTGATACACAGGAAACAGTGAATTAAAAGTGAGTGAGACTACAAACTTTCAAGCTTCTCCCATTGACATACTCCCTGCAGCAAAATAGTTTCAAAATAGTTTAACCAACTACAGACCAAGTGACCAAATACCCAATTCTATTCAAATTTGAGTTATAGCTTGGTCATGTCTTTTAAAAATATAGTAAGGGAAAAGTATATTTAATATACAAGTGCTAGTGACATTTAAAACTTCTTCAGCATTATTTGAGAACAGTAACTCCTTTTTGTTTTAATGTAATTGTGCACTACAGTAATGTTTTAGCTAAGTTGTTTATTAAATAATACATTTGTAAAATAATATAGTAATCAAGCACTACGACTGTAAATTAAGTGATATTAAAAAGGAAAAATTGAAAGAAACTAATAGTTACTTATACTTTAAGAAATGGTCTCTATTTGATTATCACTGTCAATATATATTATGTATATTCATATGTATTTGTCCTTTAAGATTTTTGCGTTAGGAATTATAATTGCTACTAATTTTGGTAGATGTATGATTAATTGTCATTTATAGTTCTTTTTCCTTCAAATTACGAACTCTACATGCTTTGTAGAACAGGAGCAGAGAATAGAATGTAATTAGGTGTTTTAAACATTAAAAACCTTCCTTATTGAACATACAGTTTTAAATATTTCCTAAAAAGACTATGAGATTATGTTTATCCTTAACAATTGGAGTTCTCAACATTTTAAACTTTTCATATTACCTTAAGTAATATTCATTATACAAAGACATACACATACACACATACACACACACATACACACACACACAAACACACACACACACACACACACACACACACACACACACACACATATATATATATATATATATATATATATAATCATACATGAACATGATTATTGTTTTGAAAGTAGTTTTATGATTATGTTTGTTTGGAAAGCAGTTTTTTTACATAGTCAATGTAGCCTGGAACTCTCAATGCAGACTCACCTAGTCTTAAACTTCCAGCAATTCCTTGTGCTCTACATTCAGGTTTGGGGTTTACAAGAGTAGTGTTGTGACCAACTTGATTATCCTTTTTAAACAAGAGCATGTGGCTCTTGTTACAAACTAAAAAGCATTTTCTTAAAATGTCATTTAAAATGAACAAATGAAAATTTCAAGACTCAAACAACTTTTATCACAAAAGGGATCATAGACAGGTTATGAATGGATGAATACATGGAAAATTCGGTAACCTGGATATGGAGTAGGAAGTGGTGGCATTTTTTTTTATTTTTTGTTTGTTTTTTAATTGAATATATACTTCATTTACATTTCAAATATTATACCCATTCCCAGCTTCCCCCTCCCCCAAACCCCCCATACTATCTTCCCACCCCCTACCTCCAAGAATAGGCTCCTCCACCAAACCTACTCCCATGACCTCCACAGGATTTCCCCTGCACTGGTGCTTTTATTGAGGCTTTACAGGACCAAGGACCTCTCCTCCCGCTGATGCCTGAAAAGGCACTCCTCTGCCACTCTTTTGGCTGGAACCTGTGAACCCCTTGGTTGATGGCTTAGTCCCTGGGAGCCCTGGGGCATCTGGTTGGCCTACAACATCTCTCTTCCCATGGGGCCTCAAACCCCACCCACAGCTCATCCAGTCTGCCCTCCAACTCCTCTATTGTGAGCCCTGCACTCAGTCCAATGGTTGGCTACTAGTATTTGCCTCTGTATCTGTAAGGCTCTGACAGGGTTCCTCCAAAAGACATCCATAAAAGGATCTTTTCAACAAGCACTTCTTGTCATCCATAGCAGTTTTGCGGTTTGGTGACTATTTATAGCATGAATCCCCAGGTAAGACAGTCTCTGAGTGGCCTTTCCTTCAGTCTCTGCCCCACACTTTGTCTACATAGTTGTTCCTGTGAGTATTTTGTTCTCTTTCTCCAAGGAACCAAAGCATCCCTACTTTGGTCTTCCTTCTTTTTTACCTTCCTGTGGTCTATAAATTATAACTTGTTTATTTTGAGCTTTTGGGCTAATATTCACTTAAAAGTGAGTGTGTACCATGTGTGTTCTTTTGTGATTGGGTTACCACTTAGGATAATACTTTCTAATTACAACCATTTGCCTAAGAATTTTATGAATTTATTGTTTTTAATTGCTGAGTAGTATTCCATTGTGTCAATATACCACATTTTCTGTATCCATTCCTGCATGGAGGGACATCTGGGTTCTTTCCAGCTTCTGGCTATTATAAATAAGGCTGCTATGAACAGAGTGTAGCAGGCGTCCTTATTGCATGCCAGAGAATCCTCTGGGTATATGCCCAGGAGTGGTATAAGAGGGTCCTCCTGAAGTGTTATGCCTAGTTTTCTGGGGAACCACCAGTCTGATTTCTCAAGTTGTTGTAACAGCTTGCAATCCTGCCAGCAGTGGAGGAGTGTTCCTCTTTCTCTACATCCTAGGCAACACCTGTTGTCTCCTGAGTTTTTAATCTTAGCCATTCTGACTGGTGTGAGGTGAAATATCAAGGTTGTTTTGTTTTGCATTTCCCTAAGGAATAATGATGTTGAAGATTTCTTAAGGTACTTTTTAGCCATTTGAAATTCTTCAGGTGAAAACCATTTCTTTAGCTCTGTACCTCATTTTTAATGGGGTTATTTGACTCTCTGGAGTCTACCTTCTTGAGTTCTCTGTATATATTGGATATTAGCCTTCTGTCGGCTGTAGGGTTGGTGAAGATCTTTTCCCAATTTAATGGTTGCTGTTTTGTCTGATTGACAGTATCTTTTGCCTTACAAAAACTTTGTAATTTTATGAGGTCTCATTTGTCAATTCTTGATCTTAGAATATAAGCTATTGGTGTTCTGTTCAGGAACTTTTCCCCTGTGCCCATATCCTCAAGGGTCTTCCCCAGTTTCTTTTCTATTATTTTCAGTGTGTCTGGTTTTATGTCGAGGTCCTTGATCCGCTTTGAGTTGAGCTTAGTACAAGGAGATAAGAGTGGATCAATTCTCATTCTTCTTCATGTTGAGCTCCAGATGAACCAGCACCATTTGTTCAAAAGGATGTTTTTTTATTTTCCACTGGATGGTTGTAGCTCCTTTGCCAAAGATATTTGTGTGGGTTCATTTCAGGATTTACAATTCTATTCCATTGATCTAACTGCTTGTCACTATCCCAATACCATGCAGTTTTTAACACTATTGCTCTATAGTACTGCTTGAGGATGGCAATACTGATTCCCCTAGAAGTTCTTTTACTGTTGAGAACAGTTTTAGCTATCCTGTTTTTGTTTTTGTTTTGTTTTTGTTGTTTTTTTTTTGTTACTTCAGATGTATTTGAGAATTGCTCTTTCTAACTCTATGAAGAATTGAGTTGGGGTTTTAATGGAGATTGCATTGAATCTTTAGATTTCTTTTGGCAAGATGGCCATTTTTATTATGTTAATCCTGACCTATCCAAGAGCATGGAAGATTTTTCTATCTTCTGAGGTCTTCTTGGATGTCTTTCTTCAAAGGCTTGAAGTTCCTGTCATACAGATCTTTCAATCGTTTGGTTAGAGTCACACCAAAATACTTTATATGGAGCCTTTTGCCTCCAAAAGAGGCTATTATGGCTTCATTATAATGATCACCAGGCAGTCATGTTTTTGATTCAGCAGGTTTTATAACCAACCAGCCCATTTACCAACCAAAACCTCCACTTGGAAACCACCCTCCTCCTGAAATATAAAAACATTATCTTCCCCATGTCCAATGCTGATCCTTTGGACCCTATTTTAAGTGAAGGCACCCCATATATACCAGTACAAAAGCTTGTTGTTGTTCTTGTATGTTTGTTTATTTGTTTTTAGATATGGTCTTTCTTTACATTTCAAATGATTTCCCCTTTCCTGGTTCCCCGTCCCTGAGAGTCCCACAAGCCCTCTCCCCTCCTCATGTACCCCAACAACCCCCTGCCTCTTCCCTGTCCTGGTATTCCCCTACACTGCTGCATGGAGCCTTTCCAGGACCAGGGACCTCTACTTCCTTCTTCTTGGGTATTATTTGATATGTGAATTGTGTCTTGGGTATTCAGAGCTTCTGGGCTAATATCCACTTATCAGTGAGTACATACCATGTGTGTTCTTTTGTGGTTGGGTTACCTCACTTAGGATGATATTTTCCAGTCCCACCCATTTTCCTAAGAATTTCATGAATTCATTGTTTTTGTTAGCTGAATAGTATTCCATAGTGTAAATATACCACATTTTCTGTATCCATTCACCTGTTGAGGGACATCTGGGTTCTTTCCAGGTTCTGACTATTATAAATAGGGCTTCTATGAACATAGTAAAGCATGTGTCCTTATTACATGCAGGGGGATCCTCTGGGTATATGCCCAGGAGTGGTATGACAGGGTCCTCTGGTAGTATCATGCCAAGTTTTCTGAGGAACCGCCAGACTGATTTCCTGATTATCCGTGAGTGCATACCATGTAAATTCTGTTGTGATTGGGTCACCTCATTCAGGATGACATTTTCTAGTTCCAACCACTTAAGAAATTCATTAATTCATTGCTTTTAATAGCTGGGTGGTATTCCATCATGTAAATATCCATTCCTACCTTGAGGGATATCTGGGTTCTTTCCAGCTTCTGGCTATTATATATAGGGCCTCTATGAACATAGTGGAGACCTGGCAAGATGTGGAATGTATTTACTTCAAGGATGGGTGCAGCTTCATCTAGAATGGAATCGGATACAGAAGCAGCAGCAGTGGACTTAGATTCTGTTACTTGGGAAACTGCTTTGCCTCTGGGTACTTCAGTTTAGAAATCTGAACTAAGGACTCTAATCCAGGGTTTAAAACTGGGAAAACAAGCCACAGTTAACATTTACACTGAAAACATATATGCCTTTGCTACTGCTCTTATACATGGGACCATATGCCAAAAAATGAGATTATTGACTGCTGAAGGAATAACCATTAAAAATAATAAATAATAAAGAAATAATTGCTTTGTTGCAGGCTTAATGTCTTCTTCTCAATGTGTTTTAGTACCAGCTTGTAGCTCGAGTGATGTATTACTCTTGGGATGATGTCATCAATCAGCTAACACTTCCAAACATTCAGAAAAAAAGAGTAGCCATTTCCTCCTGTGTTACTAGGTTCTTTCTTGGCTGACGATAGCTGCTAATATAGGGGAGTCAGCCTTTTTACTCCAAGATAAATATTACAAGGCTCTACAAATGGCTATAGATGCAGATATACAGGAGATGGAAAAGTCCATCAAAGCCTTGCAGGATCCCTAATCTCTCTGGCAGATGTAGTCTTACAGGACAGAAGAGGCCTAGACTTGCTGTTCCTCCAGCAGGGAGGATTCTGATAGCCTTAGTTGAGGAATGTTGTTGTTATGTTAACTACTCAGGGGTGATCAAAAAAATCTGCGGTTTTACTCAGAAAAAGACTACAAAACGGAAAAATAGAAAGAACAGTCTCGGGGTTGTTATGAGACCCTCTTCAAGTGGTCTCCTTGGTGAACCAACCTTGCCTCTGCCCTGACAAATTCTTTTTGTTTCCTTTTTTTATTATTATTATTTTCTTTATTCTTTGTTTACATTCCAAAGGCTTTCCCCTACTACTGATGTTTGTTTCTATCAAGAACCAGTTTGGCAGATTGGCTGCAAACTCAGGAATGTCACACATAGGTGACATCTGTTGCCAGGGCAACCACATACCTTCCCAGAATCCTCTCCCCACACTTACCTGCAAACAGGTTACATCATAACCTTAATAAAAGACAGACCCTTCTCACTTTCAAACCTTCTTTCCTTTGTCTTTATTTCCTCTCTTTGTCGCCAATAAACCTCTGCCACTTTGAACTGCTTTGGCCTGGTGTGGTCTGTCTAGACACAAGCTGCCATTTCAACATATTAATGTTGGTCTTGACTTATAGCCCCTGAATAATCAATGCTTTAGTTATGATCCCCAAACAACAATACGAGCCCATGGAAACATCTCAAGGATTTGAGATGACCATTTTCTTAAGGTGGGAATGAGAAGACTGAGAGAGGGTGAATTCATACTTTAAATTGGCAGTACAGGAGAATAGGCCAAGATCTCTATTCCCATGAACTGGGAAGTTTCCAGGCAAGTCAGTTACTGCAAAAACCCCAGACCTGTGGCAGCCAACCAGATTCTACACCACCATCAGAAATTGCCCTACCATTGGCCTAAAGCAAGGACATTGAGTCAGCAACAGTTTACAAGCTAGCCCCAAAACAGTTTCCACTCCAACCCCACTCCCTAGCAATGGTTCTGGAATGTCCATAGATATAGAACCAACTTATCCCTCCCTGAAATTCCCCTCATGTGCTTTACATTGCGCCTGTGAGTCCACCTGAATGTCTTGATCTTTGTAAATGATAGATCCCAATATTGTTTACTTCTGCAAAATAAAATGCACTTTGCTTTTGAAAAAGGAGAAGAAGAAGATGAAGAAGAAGGACCAATCATCCAGACAGAAGAAGAAGTCTTCAAGCAAAGATGCTTTTGGATGTTGGTCAAAAGTGAATTTCTCTGATCCAGGTGAATTTTGGCATATGTTGAGAAAAGAGTCTTCAGGTCCAGTCAAATTTTGGTCTGTTTCAGAAAAAAACAGTTTATTACTGCTGTATCACAGTATCTAGCAGAATTTTTCCCATGTATAAAGCTTTCCTGGTATATTTCAAAAGAATATTCTTCAGGCAGGTCTTTTGGAGATGAGGTTAAATGTGGAAGGGCTTCTGTTTCAGAGTACTGGGATTCTTTCTGGGCAGGTGCCATCTCTGTTTCCTTTTCTACTTGTAATAGAGGTTCAGCATTTGTTTCTGAGCTTTGTTGTTTATTTAAACCCTTTTGATTTACATTCCTTGATCTCTGCCTCTTGTGAATCTTCTGTTCTTCAAGGTGCCATTGTAGCATTTGGTTTTTTTTGTGTGTGTGCTTCTTGTTTTCTTTTTTTGAGTTGTTCTCTATTTCATAAATGCCAAGATCCAATGACAACTGGCTTATAGGTCTTTTCTTTATCAGTGTCAGTTGTCTGGTAATGTATCCCATGAGATTGGTCCTTCTTAAGGTCCATCTTATCACATTCGCTTCCTGACTTGTGTGAATAAGTCTGGAAGAGAGCTAGTGGACAGTCAGTGATCTTCCTGCTGTCTCCCTGCCCAATCGGGGAGTCTTTCTTTCATAAAGCCTTTGATGATAATGTTAAGAATGCTGATGAGATGATGACATGCTTACCATTCTGTGAGCTCATAATGGCAACTAACCCTACCATAATGTTAAATACCCTATCTCATTTACTATTAACTTTAATATTTTTTATAGTTTTATGAAGCAAGAAGCAAAAATATTTTAAAAAATGATGGTGGAAAATATTGTCTTTCTCCCTATCTAAGAATTTTTACCGCTAGTATTATAGTTTGTTAGGGAGCAAGACAACAACACCACTCATATGGCTTGAAAGTCTCCAAATTTCACCTGAATCAAAATTATAACAGGTATAAAAATATGATAATGGCAATTTGAGTATTAGTAATATCATATCCTGAATAAAAGACTTTGGGTATTTAGAGTTGACATTATCTTATCATACCAAAGTTTCTGTTCACAACACATCTTATAGTCTTCCAGGGTGATTTATAATACAAAATTAGAACTATGTTAGCTTTGCCTTTAATTATGAAAGCAAGGTAGGTTCCTATGATTTCTAAACAACTCTAACACCTATTGCCTTTCTCTTTTTAAATTGTCTATTTCTTTAATACTTGTTATGTAAATGTTATACAACTTTATGAGAAACTTTACTCTTTAGAAAATGGGTAAGACCTCGAGTTGAACCAGCACTATTTGTTAAAAAGGCTATCTTTTTTCCATTGGATAGTTGTAGCTCCTTTGTCGAAGATCAAATGAACAGGTCTGTGGCTTCATTTCTAGGTCTTCAATTCTATTCCATTGATCTACCTGCCTGACACTGTACCAATGCCATACAGTTTTTAACACTATTGCTCCATAGTACGGCTTGAGGTAAGGAGTACAGATTCTCCCAGAAGTTCTTTTACTATTGAGAATAATTTTAGGTATCCTGGGTTTTTTGTTATTCCAGAAGAATTTGAGAATTGTTCTTTCTAACTCTATGAAGAATTGAGTTGGGATTTTGATGGGGATTGCATTGAATCTTTAGATTTCTTTTGGTAAGATGGCCATTTTTACTATATTAATCCTGGAAATCCTTGAGCATGGAAGATATTTCCATCTTCTGAGGTCTTCTTGAATTTATTTCTTCAAAGACTTGAATTTCCTGTCATACAGATCTTTCACTTGTTTAGTTACACCAAGATACTTTATATTGTTTGTGGCTATTGTAAAGGGTCTCATTTTCTTTATTTCTATCTCAGCCTGTTTATCCTTTGAGTATAGGAAGGCTACTGATTTGCTGGAGATAATTTTGTATTCAGCCACTTTGCAGAAGTTGTTTATAAGCTGTAGGAATTCCCTGGTGGAGTTTTAGGGTGGCTAAAGTATACTATCATATTATCTGCAAATAGTGATAATTTGACTTCTTTTCAATTTGTATCCCTTGGACCACTTTTTGTTTTCTAATTGCTCTAGCTAGAATTTCAAGTACTATATTGAATAAATATGGGGAGAGAGGGCAGCCCTGTCTAGACCCTGATTTTAGTGGGATTGCTTCAAATTTTTCTCCCTTTTTGTTGCTATTGGCTACTGGTTTGCTGTATGTTTCTTTTACTATGTTTAGGCATCTGCCTTGAATTCCTGTTCTTTCCAAGACCTTTAACATGAAAGGATGCTGAATTTTGTCAATACTTTTTCAGCATCTAATGAAATGACTGTGTGGTTTTTGTCTTTGGGTTTGTTTATGTACTGGATTACATTGATAGATTTCCATATATTGTACCATCCCTGCATCCCTGGGATGAAGCCTACTTGATCATGATGAATGATCATTTTGATGTGTTCTTGGATTTGGTTGGCAAGTATTTTATTGAGAATTTTTGCATTTTATTCTTAGGGGAAATTGGTCTAAAATTATCTTTCTTTCTTAGATCTTTTGTGCTTTGTGGATCAGCAAAATTGTGGCTTCATACAATGAATTTGGTAGTGTTCCTTCTCTTTCTATTTTGTGGAATAGTTTGAAGAGTACTGCTGTTAGGACTTCTGTGAATGTCTGATAGAATTCTGTACTAAAACCATCTGGTCTTGAGCCTTTTTGGTTAGGAGACTGTCAATGATCACTTCTATTTCTTTAGGTGTTATGGGACCATTTTGATGGTCTCTCTGATTCTGATTAAACTTTGGTAGTTGATATCTGTCTAGGAAATTGTCCATTTCATCCATATTTTCCAGTTAAGTTGCATATAGACTTCTGTAGTAGGATCAGATAATTTTTGAATTTCCTCAGTTTCTGTTGTTATTTCTCCCTATATATTTCTGATTTTGTAAATTTGGATACTGTCTCTGTGCCCTCTGGTTAATCTGGCTAAAGGCTAATCTATCATGTTGATTTTCTCAAAGAACATGCTCCTGGTTTTGTTGATTCTTTGTACTGTTCTTTCTGTTTCTATTTGGTTGATTTCAGCTATGTGTTTGAAGATTTCCTGCCTTCTTCTCCTCTTGGGTATATTAGATTCTTTCTGTTCTAAAGCTTTCAGGTGTACTGTTAAGCTGCTAGTATATGCTCTCTGCAGCTTCATTTTGGAGGCACTCAGAGCTATGAGTTTTCCTCTTAGCAGTGCTTTCATTGTGTCCTATAAATTCGGGTATGTTGTGCCTTCATTTTCATTAAATTCTAAAAAGTCTTTGATTTCTTCCCTATTTTTTTACTTGACCAAGTTATCATTGAGTAGAGCATTGTTCAGCTTCCATGTTCAGGTGGACTTTCTGATGGTTTTTGTTGCTATTGAAGACCACCATTACTCCATAGTGACCTGGTAGGAGGCATGGAATTGGTTCACTCTTCTTGTATCTGTTGAGGTCTGTTTTGTGACCAATTATATGGAAATTTTTGGAGAATGAGGTGCTGAGAAGAAGGTATATTCTTTTGATTTAGGATGAAACTTCTATAGATATCTATTAAATCCATGTGTTCGAAAACTTCTGTTAGTTTAACTATGTCTCTGTTTAGTTTCTGTTTCAGCATCCTTCCATGCTAAAAATCTTGGAAAGAACAGGAATTCAAGGCCCATACCTAAACATAGTGAAATATACTGTAAACTGGTAGCTAACTTCAAAGAAAATGGGGGAAAAACTTCAAACAATCCCACTAAAATTGGGGAACAGACAAGGCTGCCCCCTCTCTCGATATCTTTTCAATATAGTTCTTGATGTTCTAGCTAGGGCAATTAGACATCTTAAGGAGGTCAAAGGGATACAAATTGGTAAGGAGAAGTCAAACTATCACAATTTGCAGATGATATGATAGTATACATAAGTGACCCCCCCAAAAAAAAACTCCACCAGAGAATTCCAACAGCTGATAAACAACCTCAGCAATGTGGCTGGTTATAAAATCAACTCAAGCAAATCAGTAGCCTTCCAAAGGATAAGCAGGCTGAGAAAGAAATTAGAGAAATCACACCCTTCACCATGGCCACAATCTATATAAAGTGTCTTGGTGTGACTCTAAGCAAATAAGTGAAAAGCTCTGTATGACAAGATCTTCAGGTCTCTGGAGAAGGAAATTGAAGAAGACCTCAGAAAGTGGAAAAATCTTCCATGCTCATGAATTGACAGGATTAATATATAGTAACAATGGTCATCTTGCCAAAATCAATATTTAGACTCAATGCAATCCCCATCAAAATCCCAACTCAGTTCTTTATAGAGTTAGAAAGAGCAATTCTCAAATTCATCTGGAATAACAAAAAGCCAGGATAGCTAAAACTATTCTCAACAGTAAAAGAACTTCTGGGGGAATCAGTACCACTGACCTCAAGCAATATTACAGAGCAATAGTGTTAAAAACTGCATGACATTGGTACAGTGTCATGCAGGTAGATCAATGGAATAGAATTGAAGACCCAGAAATGAACCCACAAACCTATGTTCACTTGATCTTCGACAAAGGAGCTAAAATCATCCAGTGGAAAAATGATAGCCTTTTCAACAAATGGTTCTGGTTCAACTCAAGGTCTGCATGCAGAAGAATGCAAATCAATCCATTCTGATCTCCTTGTACTAAGTTCCCCTGAGGTTTTCATCTTAGCCCTTCTGACTGGTATGAGGTGGGATCTTGGGTTGTTTTGATTTGCATTTCCCTGATATCTAAGGATGCTGAACATTTCATTAGGTGTTTAAGAGCCCTTTGAGTTTCCTCAGTTGAAAATTCCCTCTTTAGCTGTGTAGCACATTTTTAATAGGGTTATTTGACACCCTGCAGTGTAACTTCTTGAGTTCTTTATATACATTGGATATTAGCCCTCTATCAGCTGTAGGATTGGTAAAGACCGTTTCCCAATCTGTTGGTTGTCATTTTGTCCTATTGATAGTATTGTTTGCTTCCAGAAGCTTTGCAGTTTTATGAGGTCCCATTTGTCAATTCTTGTTGTTAGAGTATTCTATTTAGTGTTCTATTTAGGAAAATTTCCCCTATTTCCATGTGTTCAAGCATCTTCCCCATTTTCTCCTCTATAAGTTGCAGTGAATCTGGTTTTATGTGGAGATCCTTGACCCACTTGGACTTGAGGTTTGTACAAGGAGATAAGAATTGGTCAATTTGTATTTTTCTGCATGCAGAACTCTAGTGGATCCAGCACCATTTGGTAAAAATGATGTCTTTTTCCCACTGGATGTTATTAGCTCCCTTGCCAACCATCAAGTGATGGTAGGTGTGTGGGTTCTTTTCTGGGTCTTCAATTCTATTCCATTGATCTTCCTGCCTGTCTCCATAACAATACCATACAGTTTTTATCACTAATACTTTGTAGAAGAGCATGAGGTCAGGGATGTTGTTTTACCCAGGAGATCTTTTGTTTCAGAGAAGAGATTTCACTAACCTGGGTTTTTTCTTATTCCAAATGAATTTGCAGATTGTTCTTTCTAGCTCTATGAAAAATTGATTTAGAATTTTCATGCAGATTGCATTAAATCTATAGATTGCTTTTGGCAAGAGGACCATTTTTACTATATTAATCCTTCCAATCCATGAGCATGAGAGATCCTTCCATCTTATGAGATCTATGATTTCTTTCTTCTGAGGCTTGACGTTCTTGTCATACACAAGTTTCACTTACTTGGTTAGAGTCACACCAAGGTATATAATATTATTTGTGACTATTGTGAAGGATATCATTTCCCTACTTTCTTTGTCAGCTTGTTTATCCTTTGAGTAGAGGAAAGCTACTAATTTGTTTGAGTTAATTTTAGATCCAGCCACTTTGCTGAATTTGTTTATCAGCTTTAAGAGTTCTCTGGTGGAAGTTTTGGGGTCGCTTAAGTATATGATCATATCTGCAAATAGTGATACTTTGACTTCTTCCCTTCCAATTTGTATACCTTTGACATCCTTTTGTTGTCTAATTGCTCTGGTTATGACTTCAAGTACTATATTTAGTAGATAGGGAGGGAGTCAGCAGCCTTGTCTGTTCCCCAATTTTAGTAGTATTGCTTCAAGTTTCTCTCCAATTTGTTTGTTGTTAGCTACCCATTTAGAGTATATTGCTTTCACTATGTTTAGTTATGGGCCTTGAATTCCTGATCTCTACAATATTTTTGTCATGAAGGGATGCTGGGTTTTGTCAAAAGCCTTTTCAACATCTAATGAAATGAGCATGTGTTTTATTTCCTTGAGTTTGTTTATATAGTCAATTACTTTTTGGATTTCTGTATAGTGAACCATCCCTGCATCACTGGGATGAAGCCTACCTGATCATGGTGAATCATAGTTTTGATGTATTCTTGGATTCAGTTGGCCAGAATTTTGTTGAGGATTTTTGCATCAATGTTCATGAGGGAGATTGGTCTGAAGTTCTCTTTCTTGTTTGGTCTTTGTTTTGTTTAAGTACAAGCATTACTATGGTTTCATAAAACGAGTTGGGTAGTACTTCTTGAGTTTCTATTTTGTGGAATATTTTGAAGAGTGCCAGTATTAGCTCTTCTTTGAAGATCTGATAGAAGTCCCCACTAAACCCATCTGGTCCTGGTTTTTTTTTATGATTGGAGACTATTAATGACTGTTTCTATTTTCTCAGGATTTATGGTGCTATTTAGATGGTTTATCTGATCCTGTTTTAACATTGGCACCTGGAATATATCTAGAAAGTTGTCCATTTCATTCAGATTTTCAAACTTTGTTGAGTGTAAGTTCTGGTAGTAGGATCTGATGATTTTTTGAATTTACACAGTTTCTGTTGTTATGTCTCCCTTTTCATTTCTGATTTTATTAATTTGGGTAGTGCCTCTGTGCCCTCTGGTTAGTCTGGGTAAGAGTTTATCTATCTTGTTGATTTTCTCAAAGAACGAGCTCCTTGTTATGTTGATTCTTTGTATGGTTCTTTTTGTTTCTATTTGGTTGATTTCATCCCATCTATTTGTTGATTTCCTGCCATCTACTCATCTTGGATGTATTTGCTTCTTTTTGTTCTGGAGCTTTCAGGTGTGTTGTCAAGTTGCTAGTGTATGCTCTTTCTAAATTTTTTTTTGGGGGGTAGGCACTTAGAGCTATGAGATATATCAGAACTGACAGCAACATGTTAGTTATAAGTATAACTAGTAACTATAAGTTAGTATAAATGCTTCACAAGTAATTTATGTATCGTTGTTTCAAAATAGAATTTGTTACTGTCATCCAAAAATTGGAAACTAGAATATTGATGGCCAAAGAGTTAATTATGAAAGCACCACCCATTTTAATAACAGCGAAGCTGTCTGGAACACGTCCTTGTTATTTTCAGTTTCTATTGGTCTTTGGCAATCACCAATTGTCTATGGCAATAAGCTGAGACTCAGAAATAAGGTTGCTTATTACCTTTACACATGTAAGAAACTTATTTTTCCTTCCTGTCTATTCTTTCCTTCCCTCTTTCCAGTACTCAGAGCAAAATTTATTGATTTTAGTTTGCCAACACTGAAACATTTTTGCCAATATTTTAACATTTACTTAGTTATTTTCAACTATCAGGTTATATACCAATTACCAAGATTGTATGTTCCATGATTGGGTATTTTTAATGAAAAGAAAGTTAAAAATAGAGATGTAAAAATTCCATAGGGACATTAATTATCTTCTTTAATGGAACATCATCAGTCATTAACGAGAATGCAAGTAATAGATGTGAGATCATTATATAAATATTGTTGAAAATTATAATAATTGAAAATTCTGTTTTACAGGTAATATTATAAAGCTAATATTTCTTGTTCCTATCCTTTAAAATTGTCTAGGAGCAATAAAACTACTGAAAATAACAACACTTAATGCAGCAGACAAATGGGACCTTATTAAATTAAAAAGCATCTATATAGCAAAGGACATTATAATTCGAATGAAGAAGCAGCCTACATAGGAAAAACTATTAACCACCTCTGCATCTAATAGTTGGTGTATTGAATATATAAATAACTAAAAATTTGAGCACTAAAAAAACCAAAGAACCCAATTAAAAATTGTGACATTGAACCAGAGTGTTAGCAAAGAAAAGAAAGAAATACAAATGCTTGCAAAATAGTTTTTAAAACGTTCAACGTCCTTTCATCAGAGAAATGCAAATTAAACTACCTTGAAATTTCATCTTTCAGATCATATTTTTGTTGTCCTAGTGATTGTTATAGGAATGGTGAGACAAATAAATCCTACACCATAAACAAATGGATGCCATTTTAATTTCCATGGACTGGAAGCTTAGGTGAAAATGAGAAGGACTTGATCTTTAGAGTTAAAACTAAATCAAAGCTAAGAACTCACACCATAGACTGTGAAAACAGGCTACTATAGAAGAGTTTAAGGAATCAAAGCTAACTATTTATTTATTGTTACAATTTTAGAATAGGAAGACATTGGAAATAACATGAGTATGCATCAGTAACTGGTTACTTATGTACCTGTTTCTTAAGAAATCTTAAGGCACATAAGGCTCTTCATAGGTACAAATGGCAAGGCATGTATAATTTAATGTTAAGTGAAAACAAGCAATTTAGAATAAGTAATTACTATATTTTTATTTTAAAATATAAAAATATGTCTGAAAATGTTAAAAAGGTCTCAGAAGGGATGTTCAAGAAGAAAATTACTACTATTATTATTAATTATAGAACTAAAATTACTGTAACTATTCAAACTTGGAGGCTGAAATCGAAAATGATTAGTAGCTTAATTATAGATCTTATCTATCATTTTCTAGCAAAAACATATTTTAAGAAGTAAGCTACCCAGAAATCATACTTAGGAGTTTGACTCTCAGAAACAGTCACACATACAGATTTGAAAGCATAAAGGGTTATAAGTAATAATATATGTGTGTTCTTAGTTGTTGATGCAGACACACACACATACATTAAATAGACTGATAGATTAATAGATAGATAGATAAATAGATAGAGAAAGAAAGAAAGAAAGACAGAAAGAAAGAAAGAAAGAAAGAAAGAAAGAAAGATGGAAGGAAGGAAGGAAGGAAAGAAGGAAGGAAAGAAAGAAAGAAAGAAAGAAAGAAAGAAAGAAAGAAAGAAAGAAAGAAAAGAAAGGATAGATATAGATAGGTAGATAGATAGATAGATAGATAGATAGATAGATAGACAGACAGACTGTAGATAGATACATAGATAGGTATAGATAGATGTAAATATCGCCCCCTCAGTTTGTACACAGTTACATTATATGTATTTTCAGGGCTAACCATTTGATATTGAGGAACCAATTGGTATGCTCCTCCCTAAGGAACACTATTTCTCTCATCCTCAACATTCCTTGATTATGTGCACTTCTCTGTGTGGTGTTGAGGCCTCATGGGCTTTCTCTCATCTACTTTGACAGTCTATTGTTAACCTTGTTCAGCTCATGTTTTGGCCATCATGATATTAAGATTTTATGAAAGTAGCTTCTTACATTCCAAAAAAACCACACTGTTACAGCAAACTCTCTGATCCTCTTGCTGTTACTTTTTTTTCTGTCTTCCTTGTTTACAATATTTTCTGAGCCTCAAATGCAGAAGTAGTAATGTAAATATATCCCTTGGGATTTGGCTCTCCAGCTCTGCATTCTTATTGGTTGTGATTTTCTGTAATGGTCTCCATCTGTTGCATAGTAGTTTCCTTGATAAAAGGCTCCTTATCTGTGGGTGTAAGGACAATATTGTAGCTAGGGATGATGCTGTTTTAGTAAAGTGGTGTTTGTAAGTTTTCCTCTAAGATATACATGCCTATGCTAACTCTGGCTAGTTGTCTAGGTTTCCAGTAGAAATTATGGTTTCACTCATGTTGAAAGGTCCTTAAAGCCAATCAGAGAGCTTTTGGTTATCCCCAAGGCATAAGTACCACTATTTCACTCTTAGGGTTATTGTGCCTCAGTGGCCAAAGTTATGATTCATAGGTGTCTTGCTTGCTTCTATCCTTTGTAAGCTTTCATTGTCTTTTTGTACAATGAAAGCTAGTTCTCATGAAGGAACATTCAGTTCAGCTTGTTGGGGGCCTTAAAGCCATATTATGAAGTACCTGGTGTTTTCAGCAGTGGGGAATTGCCTTCCCTCCTGGGGAGGTAATAACCAAAGGAAATAACAATAGGCCATATGAAATAAAAAATTCTGTTTTCTTTGGAAACTCAGCTGTATCATGTGACGTTTTTCTGAAAGCTGTAGCAGAAATGTGAGAGGGCATGTGATATCTTGCTGAACTGGAGGCTTAAGTGGGCTTGTGTTGTTTAAAAAGAGTAGAAATGGAACCCCATAAACAGTGAAAGGACACTTTTGTATTGCTATAGCTCATGATAATTCACTGTTTTCCGGTCTTCGTTTTATAAAGAGAAATGAGCCAAAGAACTTCTCATGGTATTCTGGGCATTTTTTGCTGCTTCTGCTGACTAGTGCGAAATCTGAGGAGCCTTAGGATTTTGGGTAGATTGAGCCATTGCTTGATCATGATTCATGATTTGTATTTGCAATTAGACTTGACTAGGGGTATCCTGAAAACAAAGAGTGGACTTTCCCTAAAGAAATACTTCTAAACAGGTCTAAAACATCCTTTTCCTATAGACCTTCTTTTTCCCTTACCTCTGGTTGGTGGGCTAGAAGGAAGGTTGAAGCAATCTAAAAGCCTAAATTAAGTAGATTTATAGTAAGAGATAAACATATACCTACATATTTTGGGAGTCTCTTAGACCACTCTGACCAACAACTCAAAAGAGGAATTCTGCCCATGACTGGTGTTGGAGTTTTGTTTGGTTGTCTTTGATTCCTGGAAAGAAAACTGTTAGTCTGGATTAAAAAAAATCATTTCAACTATATATTTATATATAGCCACAGAGTTATGTGTAATATGGGGAATTTTTAGGTAGATAAATAGCATTATTCCTTATGACTTTTACAGGCAACCTATTTTTTTATTTTACCCTCTTTCTCATGTATTGATCTTCCCCCTCCCTAATTAAACTTTATCAGATTACTTGTACCTATGCATTGTTTCTCTAACCACCTATACAAATAATGATCCATTTTTACCTTCATGCTTTTTAAAAGTTACTGCAGAATATATATTTATATCTGAAGATATCAATATAAGAACCTCCAATGAAAGAGGATATGAGGATATTTCTGGGTCTGTGTTAACCAAACTCAATAAGTTCTTTTTGAGTTATATCTTCTTATCTGCAAATTTCATGATTGAATTTTCCTTTAAAACTGACTAGTACTCTATGGTGTATATGTAACACATTTTTATCATCCATTTGATTGTTGAAAGGCACTTTTAAACAATTATTTGGTTTTAGTTATCTTATTATTGCTTACAAAATCTGCAACACATAAAATAGATTAAATTAATATCAATTTTATATTAAAAATATACTGCTATCTTTCTGGAAATCTTAAATAAAATAAAATAACTAAAGCAATATATAAACTAGCTTAGCTCAAACTCACAATCTTTTTATTCTAGGCTTCCTTGTGCTAATATTCTAGATCAAATACATTTTCAAAGAAAACAAAGATATGGTATAATTTCTTCCAAAAAGTAGTAATCATTCTCTATATAATCAAATAATAGCATATTATTACAAAATAATATATCAAAATAAAGTAATCATTAATTTTAACAATATATGATTAAATCTCAATTTTCATTCCATATCAATTTTCATACAGTTATAAAAGAAATAATGAGGATCTTTCATACTGATTTGAGGACATGAAGTTGTAATGGAGTCTAGTTTAAAATGAAGAAAATCGTCCAGCAGAAGTGAATGAGGAAACAGAAGGTGAGGAGTAATATGGGCAAAGTACATTATGTGAATTTTTGGAGAAAAATTTACAATAAAACATAAAACCTTGCATAATTAACAGACTAATATACATGTTTTTAAAATTATACAATATGTATATATTTGTACTCACCTATAATACTACTATTAGTGGAGTTGGCTTGGGAAAATCTGATTGGAAATTCCAAACCAGCCTTAAATAAAGTATGAGTACCAGAACTGCCTAAGTTGTATAATAAAACCCTATCAAACATTTCTTTCTGCAAAAACATCACTGAAATTATGATGCAGATCACATTGACTCTTTAGACTAATATGAGTACAATAAGTATTTGGTAGAATACTGCCTGGAACAGAAAGTTAGTGAAATAACTTATTTTTTATCACCAAACTATTATCTAGACTCTAGATTTCTAAATTTTGGATCATGATATTATGGTGAGAGGGATAATTTGGCTGAATGCAGTTGTCTCATATAAATATTAAACCAATATCAGATGCACAAAATATGCACAGGTGTTTTGGGGCTGTACTTACTGTGTAGTTCCAGGAAATTTCTCTACAGCCTTGGTTCTGAACGCACATGTATGTACTTTTTATTGTACGTATTGCCAAGATATACTGAGGACTAATCTCTGAAACATTTCAGTTCAGATTTGAGTTTTGAATATTATGGATTGTGCCTTAGGATTTCCATTGCTGTGGAGAAACACCATAACCAAGGCAACTTTTTATAAAGGAAAACATTTAATTGGGGTTACGTTATAGGTTCACATGTTCAATACATTATCATCACATGGGATGCATAGCAACCTCCAGACAGGCATGGTGCTGGAGGAGCTGAGAGTTCTACATCTTCATCCAAAGGAATCAAGGAGCAGACTGGATCCCACTTGGGACTCAAAGTCCACCTACACAAACTCCAAAAAACTCCAAAAAAGCTACAACTCCCAATAGTGCCTGGCTTAAACGTATTCAAACCTCCACATATTTCCATGTTCACGATGAACATAAAAATGTTTTTGGTCACCTACCTAAAAGTCTAATTACAGAAAATTAAAGTTTTCATTATTTGCCCATTCTTGTTCTTCAGTATGCATGTATGAATATAGTATCTATATGCTGTATTAGAATGTTTTATTATAAATGTTGCTGTTTGGGTTGCTAACTTTAATTACATAAAAACAATCATTAAATGAACATTGATTTGGAATTAGTGTTGTCTTAATATTTAATGATTTCTTAAGTGGCATCAAATCTTCTTTTGCCATCTTGTACTGAATAATTATGTGAAATGAAATTCCCATTTTTGATGATGAAATGAAAATATCAATTACTTTTAAAACTGTTCAATATGATCTATATCCTGAATTATCAAATATTCAGCCAGGATTTAAATCTTTTTTTTATTGGATATATTTTATATTTACAATTCATTTCCCTTTTTCTGGTTCCCCCAGCCCCAAAGGTCCCACATGCCCTTTTCCCTCCCCCTGCTCCCTCATCCACCCCCTCCCACCTCACTATTCTTGTACTCCCCCACAATGATGCTTTGGTCCATTCTAGCACCAGTGTCCACTCCTTTCTTCTTGTGAGACATCACTTGGTATGTGATTTATGTCTTTGGTGTTCCAAGATTCTAGGCTAATATCCACTTATCAGTGACTGCATACCATGGGTATTCTTCTGAGACTGGGTCACCTCACTTAGTATGACGTTCTCCAGCTCCATCCATTTCTCTAAGAATTTCATGAATTCATTGTTTCTAATGGCTGAATAGTACTCCAATCTTAATATACAAATAAATAAATTTATATCATTGGTATGTATGATTGATTTTATTTAATAAATGTTTATATTACATCTAGGTCAAGTAATTGTTTTAAAATAAGTTTATTATATTATTTCTCTCTCTTTTTTTTTCTTTTTTGGTTTTATGAGACAGAGTTTTTTGTATAGCCCTGGCTGTCCTGGAACTCACTCTGTACACAAGGCTGGCCTCGAACTCAAATCTGCCTGCCTCTGCCTCCCAAGTGCTGGGATTAAAGGCATGTGCCACCACTGCCTGGCTCCCTAGTTAATGTTAGCTTTGTATACCTATTTCATATACCCATACACTCAGGATCAAGTAAATATGTAACAAGGAAATTATTATTTATTGTCAAATTCCTCTGTTATGGTTTAATTCTGACTTTTATTTCATACCTAAATGGAAATCACATAATTTGTAGTCATCAACACCATTCTCCATCTTCATATATACAACAAATCAGTTACAGAACCTGACAATATAATCCAATCTTTAAAATCCCTCAGATATAACATAACTCAGCAATTGTTCAAGTCTTCCCTAATTTTCCCTCAGTGTTTTATTGTTTCTATGGCAAAGATATTGAATATATTTTATACAATAATATATCAGTACTTTAGTATATCTATATTATAGATTAAACATTTTATTACTATTATATAAAAGGACAAGTTACATTTGTATATTGATGCTTTTAGCATTAATAAAATCATTCGCTTTATGATCAAATATTCTTTAGTATTTTCTGCATAATCATATTACATATCAGTAAAAAGTTACTTCTATATTATTTATACCTTCCCTGTGTTTCCCCCTCCCCCACATTCTTACAAGATAAATTCAGGACACACCTAAGGAGAAAACAAACTACTTTTTTGCCAGTATTAGTTGGAAAACAGGAAATAATTCTACATTCAGTATACGGTTAGCCATAACTTTTGGTTCATATAGAGTTTTATCTCTTGTCTACGTACCACAGACTTTGTTTCTACAGCATACCTCTTGACCCCCATTTCCAAGATGACAAACAAATAAGACTGCTCTTCATGTTTACTTTAGGGACCATCCAAGAACACAGGCAGGATTTCCATGTATATTTGAGGAATCCTCATATTATTTCTTCTTTTTTTCCCCATTGATTCTGCCTGTTTGGGAACTTCCAAACTCTGAGGTTTGACTCCAAAACTTGGTAAAATTAAAAAAAATTGGCTTATTTATAGAATAAATACGCTTCAAAAATTTTGAGGATAACCCTCAGGAAAGAGTTCTCAAATTTTTTACTTGAAATATTTAATTTTCTTCCAGATTTTGTTTACTAGGGCAATTAAGTAATGCCTTCATATAATTTCTCCAAAGGGTTTCACAATAAATTTCTATAGGAATGTTGTTCTGAAGGAAGATATTCAACCATTATTTGAATTAAATGTAGAATGACTGATTTATAAGTTCCATTTTTCTTTAAATCAGTGTATTGAATTCTCATTTATTATACATTATTTTCTGTTTGAGTTTACTTCCCACATATTACATCATATTATGAAGAATTTTATATGATCCTATCAGAAACAGTAGTTCAACTTTAAGTGAAATGGGAGCCAAGTATATTTCTCTATGTAGGTGGGTATATGAACCATGTGTACATATTGTATATTCATTAAATAAACATTTTAGAGTTCATGTCCATAACTTGGAAGCTTCCTGTGTATCTAATTCTGCTATTTTCTTTACCTGTTATATTCACATTCCATAAGAATAGTAGTCAGAAAGAATTTAAGTATCTCATCAACAAATACTATGCATTCAGTCTTCTATATGGTCCTTTTACCAGTAAACTCACAGAAATATTTTATCTATTTTTGTTGATATTAAAAGTTATTTGTCTCAATCATCTCAGAGTTTTTGTTCAAACTTATTAGAGGAACTACTTGTAAATCATTATCAAAATGGTCTCTTTTTACATGCATTATAATGCAAATATTGAAATCCAAATTACCAGTTTCCTTCTGGTAGTTTAATAACCATAAAAAATTTTATTTCCAGGTCAAAGGCCATTAACTTCAAATCATGATATTAGGAAATAAATAGATGCAGAGCATTTGCCAAAATGAAGAGGAGGGTGGTAATGGATCAAAGTAAGTATCACTGTAAAAATAAAATCACAGCAGAGTGAAGCAAAGTTAAAATATGCTAAATTCTTTTCCATTTTGAGTTTAATAGACATGCAGCTCATTAAGTAGACAATGGATTATGCTAACTCCAACTATTCTATCAGGCATATAAAGGTAAATTAGAGAGTGAGTCTGCATTGCCACAAAAATCAGTTTTGAGATAATCAGCATAACAGAATTAAGCTATCACCAACTGACATTCATTATACAGCACAAGCCTAAAGCAGATGGAACTAACTTATTGTTGGCTGTATACTAGATGCACAGCCAAGAAACAAATATATTTAGCTGGCTGCCCAAATCTCAGGAAAATACTTAAATGGCAGAAGTGCTATGATAGGCTTTTAGATAATACATATCAAATGACAGCTAAAAACTTGTGTATGGTATTTTAAAGCTCTGGGTGAAACAATAACTTAAAATAATCATACTACACGATCATGATCTTTCACAATGTGCAACAGACAGAAAGACTGCACTTTTATCCATGATTTGCGAATTCTTTATAATGCAGTTAGCATTCTCAAGTTATGTATCAGAGGATATTAATTTACTGTAATGCATTAAATTGCTAGGTATTTGGGGGATGATATAAAATCCAAAGGTAGTTCTAAATTCTAGGGTTTTGGATGCCAGGAAATCCTCTGTGTATATACCCAGGAGTGGTATAACAGGGTCCTCTGGAAGTGTCATGCCCAGTTTTCTGAGGAACCACCATACTGATTTCCAGAGTGGTTGTACCAGCATGCAATCCCACCAGCAGTGGTGAAGTGTTCCTCTTTCTCCACATCCTTGCCAACACCTACTGTCTCCTGAGTTTTTAATCTTAGCCATTCTGACTGGTGTGAGGTAGAATCTCAGGACTGTTTTTATTTGCATTTCCCTAATAATTAATGATGCTGAACATTTCTTAAGGTGCTTCTCAACCATTCGAAATTCTTCAGGTGAAAATTCTTTGTTTAGCTCTGTACTCCATTTTTAATAGGGTTATTTGGCTCTCTGGAGTCTACCTTCTTGAGTTCTTTATATTCATAGCAGCCTTATTTATAAAAGCCAGAATCTGGAAAGAACCCAGATGTCCCTCAGTGGAGGAATGGATGCAGAAAATGGAATACTACTCAGCAATTAAAAACAATGAATTCAATAAATTCTTAGGCAAATGGTTGTAACTGGAAAATGTCATCCTATGTGAGGTAACCCAATCACAAAAGAATACACATGGAATACAGTCACTGATAAGTGGATATTAATTAGCCCAGAAGCTCTGAATACTCAAGACACAATTACCATATCAAATTACTCCCAAGAAGAAGGAAGGAAGGGCCCTGGTCCTGGAAAGGCTTCATGTAACATTGTAGGGAATTACCAGCACAGAGAAAGGGAAGGGGGTAATTGGGGAATGGGCAGAGGGAAGAGGGCTTATGGGACTTATGGGGAGGGAGGAACCAGGAAAGGGGAAATCATTTGGAATATAAACAAAGAATATAGAAAATAAAAATAAAATAAAATAAAATGTAGAGTTTTGTCATCTGTTTGATTTTTCAGACTTATTCTGTAGTTGAGTTCTTGTTGCGTTGAATTTTGTTTTTCCAACTCTATTATCATAATCACTCTACCATTTCACTGATTATTTTCAGTCTATTTGAAATCTTCATCATTGTATCCTTCAAAAATGTTGTTCCAGATTTCAGGCAACCTCAGAAAAAAGTGAGAAAGGAGAAATTATTAAAAAGCAAAATTATATAAGGAAGTCATGATGTTGCACCATAGAAACCCCTTTGAACACAGTGGAAATTAAATGTGGGGTAGTGGCTCAGGAATAAAAAACATATATAAAACTGACTGTGTTGCTATTTAGTTAATTCTTGTTAAGCTTAAATAACTTTTGAATTGACTGTACTAGAGGGAATAGTATTTGAGAAAGAAATGTTTTAAAACAATATTACTAAGAAATGATAATAAAGTGGCATGCACACATGTGCGTGGGTACTGATTTGGTATTTAATCACGGAACAGTTGCTTAAGATGTAGCTCATGGAATATAAAGAGACAATGTAAAAATTCATGGTCTTAATAGCTGGATAATATCCCATTGTGTAAATGAACCACATTTTCTGGCAAATGAATGGAACTAAAAATATCATCCTTAATGAGGTAACTAAGACCCAAAAGGACACCCAAGACAGAGGCCTACTATGGTTGTTCTCCAAAAGGCCCTACCAGCAGCTGACTGAGACAGATGCAAATACCAAACCAATGGACTGAAGTCAGGGACCCCTGTGGTTTATTTAGGGAAAGGCTGGAAGAAGTTTAAGAGTAGGGAGACCCCCACAGGAAGACCAACAGTCTCAACTAACCCTGACTGGTGAGATCTTTCAGACACCAAGCCACCAACCAGGCATCATACACTAGTTGGTCCAAGGCTCCAAGGACACATACACAGCAGAGGACTGCCTAGTCTGGCCTCAGTTGTGGAAGACATGCCTAAACCTTGAGACACTTGGGGCCCCAGGAAATGGGGAGGCCTGGCAGAGAACACATCCTCTTGGAGACATGGGGGAGGAAGAATGGAATGAGGAGAGCTGTGGGAGATAATAAGTGGAGGTGAGTAACGACTGGGCTGTAAGAAATAAGAGGAATAAAGTAAAAGGAAATTTAAAAACAAAGCAAAAATTCAGGGTCAAGAACTGTTTACACTCATTCTAAAGTAGTTAATAATTATGAGAAATTTTTATTGAGAGTTCCATGTATCACTAATAAACTAAAAGAATTGATTCATGCATAAATAAATGAAGAGATACCATTCTATGTGTTTCTATATATGTATTCAAGAGAATTTATATTCAAAATGCATTCCTAGTTCCAATGATAATATTTTTTACTATAGATGTCTGGTATATTCTTCATCAAGACAATGCAAATCTCATTTTTTGTATTTCTCAAGGCTATTTCATATTTAAAAACAGGTGTAAGTTTAATTACATGTAAAGAGAGCCAAGCCCACTTTAATGATTGAAAATTTTTTAATTAAATAATTGGCATTTGAGGTAAAGTTGGTATGTATGGATGATCAATGACATTATTTGAAGATATGTTGTTAATACTTATTCAACTTGATATTCTATAACTTATGTACAAAATATAGTTCAATTATTCCTTGTTTTTCTTCTAACTGGGATTCTCACATTTTTATAACTATTCAATGATTTAAATAACTTTACAACTGCTGCAATCATTTCTATAAACTACTTTTGGAACTTTCTAGCCATACCTCCATAATTTTCTTTAAAACTATTTTAAGCTATTATTATGTTATTATCTCATTATCATCCCTGGAACTAGGTAACAACTACCCTCATTTTCTGTGAATTTTTCTTTACTAGAAAATTTGTACAAATGAAATCAATCTTTTGCCTTTTGCTATGTAGTCTTCTTTTCATCTTTTTATATGTCATAAGGTTATGTTCATTTCTTAATAGTGAATTGCATTATATTAAATTGATTAAATATGAATTCTATAGCTTGTCTCCTTTATCAGAACATAGATATTTAGGTTTCTTAAAGTTTTATAAGGATGTACACTCTTATTTATCAAACAAAAACATACAACCACATACAAACACACAAACACACGCATGAACACACAGGAGTTTAGACTATTCTGTCATATGTTATGTAGTATTCTTAAGAGATTTTGTGTTCTACAGGACAAATGATTGTTCCTAACTTCAGTCTCCTACTATACTTTATACTTGCCATACTTCCTTAAGTAAGTTATTTTTTGTTCTATAAATTCAAAAATCTCACCCTTTCAATTTTAGTAATGAAGGCTCAGGATACAGGTGCCAGGGTGAAAATCTTCTAGCTCATAGAGGCAATTAAAACACCCTATTAAGCTTTCTACTCCACTGACATCCCAGAAGGAAAAAGAAAAGCTTTTTCCTCCTCCACACTGACTTTAAATACCCTTCAATTCCATATCCTTTCTTCTCCTTATGTCTACTCCCTGTCAGCTCATTGCTTGTTCTACCTCTTGATATCTCATTGAGTGTATTTAGCACTTGTTTACAGAAAGCTCTTGAGATAAAGGTGTGTTCTAGGATTGATTCACACCACAATTATGTTTTTCTGGTTCACAGTCTTGGGGTTCACAATATGTTGATATCCTACAACAAAACTATGCTTACTTACTTCAAATTTGTATTTGATTTTGTTTTCATTTCAGTGTGGTGATGAGACTCAAAATCGACAAAGAATTTTACAGTCTGTCAAAAAGGACAATGTTAAAAATTTAATGAAGAATCCTTAAAACATGTCAGCAACCAACAAATTGGGAAAAGATCTTCACCAACCTCACATCCAACAGAGGGCTAATATCCAATGTATACAAAGAACTCAAGAAGTTAGACCCCAGAAAACCAAATAACCCTATCCAAAAATGGGGTACAGAGCTAAACAAAGACTTTTCACCTTAAGAAATTCGGATGGCTGAGAAACACCTTAAAAAATGTTCAACATCATTAGTCATTAGAGAAATGCAAATCAAAACAACCCTGAGATTTCACCTCACACCAGTCAGAATGGCTAAGATTAAAAACTCAGTAGACATCAGGTGTTGGTGAGGATGTGGAGAAAGAGGAACACTCCTCCACTGCTAGTGAGAATGCAAGCTGGCACAAGCACTCTGCAAATCAGTCTGGCGGTTCCTCAGAAAACTGGACATGATACTTCCGGAGGACCCAGCCATACCACTCCTGGGAATATACCCAGAAGATTCCCCAGCATGCAATAAGGATACATGCTCCACTATGTTCATAGCAGCCTTATTTATAATAGCCAGAAGCTGGAAAGAATCCAGATGTCCCTCAAAAGAGTAATGGATACAAAAGATGTGGTATATATACACAATGGAGTACTACTCAGCCATTAGAAACAATGAATTCATGAAATTCTTAGAGAAATGGATGGAGCTGGAGAACATCATACTAAGTGAGGTAACCCAGTCTCAAAAGAATGTGCAGTCACTGATAAGTGCATATTAGCCTAGAATCTTGGGACACCAAAGACACAATTCACATACCAAATGATGTCTGACAAGAAGAAAGGAGTGGACACTGGTGCTGGAAAGAGTCAAAGTATCAGTGTAGGGGAATAAAAATACAGGGAAGAGGGAAGGGGTGGAAGAGGGAACAGGGGGAGGGAAAAGGGCATGTGGGACCTTTGGGGGGTGGGTAACCAGAAAAGGGAAATGAATTGTAAATATAGAATATATCCAATAAAAAAGAGGTACTTTGACTAGTTGTGCCTCTGGGAAAAAAATGTAAAAAATAGTAAGTAGAAATGCTTGGGCAAAGCTAAAGTTATAGCTCTGGGGACAAGGAACTGCTCAGAGTATGTAAAACCCCAACTTTGAGCCCTAGAACAAAATGTGAATGATTGTACAAATGTAAAGTTGGTTAAAAAAAAGCATGAAGAAAGAGTTGTAATTTATAATTTATGTGATTTATAAAGAACAGAATGATAATATCTTGAAAATTTGACTACATGTAATATCCTTTGAAAAAATCGAATGACAAACTTCACCTGATGTTTATATTATTTTCAAAATAAATATTAATAATGGCATAATTAATATCAAATTACTATCAATTGTGTTTTCTATTTAAACTACTTCATATACTTTATCCTTGTAATAAGACTAGTGGGAAGTAGAGTTTAGCCCTACATTCAAGATGAAAATCTTAGGTTCAGGAAAATGAACTGTGTTGCATGAAACACATGTGCAATAAATTACAGACTGGATTTTCCTGTAATGTTCCATGTCTAACCATAGGAGGTATGTTTACTGAGTCTACTGTTTTGCCTTTTCTTAAGCTCTTTGCAAAGCTGAAGTTATATATCTCAAAACAATTTCTAATGAAAATGGGTTCTAAGTCATAGAAAGGTTTATGAAGTCACATTTCAAAGGCCTACTTTCTATTTTTTTTCTACCAGGCTGTCTATTTTGGCTGAAGTAATTCATTCAGAGAAACTAGTAACCTATGCTGTCATTAATAAGTAAATGGGCCTTTAGAAGTGAGCAATCTTTTGTTCCCTGCCTATCAGTTTGACAAGGCCAGCTATTTAACGGCCAATTTGTTATATGTCAAAAATTTATCTTAAGGCTATAAAGTTGGGGAAAGATGAATAGAATGAAAGGCAAATGAGTTCAAAATGAGGCAAGACAGAGGCCCTCAAAGTGAAGAGATAAGGCATGCTGGAAGGGAGTAATTGCATCAATGAGTCATTTCATAATTTTATGGTCTACATTAAACTAGACCATGCACTTTTTATCACATGATAACTCCCTTTTTTCTGCAAATGGTAAATGTTACTTTTCAGAGTATATAATGTCTTGATAGCTATACTGAAGTAAAAGAAAAATTTTGTTATATTTAATTATGAATTTTAGGAACTACAAGCGATAACACCAGCTTGTCACAGTCATAAGCTAGGCAATATTTCTAAGGAGATAAAGTATCATTTTGGGGTTTTGCTTCCTTTATTTTTGTCAAAACAAATACTGCTCAAAACAGGCGCAAAGTTTAAAAATCTTTTGAAAACTGTAACATGAAGCTTTCTTAGATAAGAGTAGTTGTAGATACCTAAAAAAAAAAAAGAGAGAGGAAAAGCTTATATTTTGCTTCACCAACGTCAAAATTGTTCTTTTAAAACAAGTAATAATATATGATTACTTAGTGATAGTTACAAAATGAAATGATCTGACACTAAAAAGTGAAGTTTCATAAATATATAGTGTCCTTATGTTAAAATAATTTGGAAATTATGTCATTATTAGTAGGAATGGCAAATGAATTATTTTATTTTTTAAAGTGTCATGATATAAGTTCACTGACATGGAAAATCCACAAGAGTTCTCAAAGTACAGGCTAATAAGATGGCTTGGCAGTCAAAGTTAATTTCCATGAAGCCTCAAAGATGAGTGTAACACCCAGGATACACATGGTAGAAGAGAAATTGTCCCATAAGTTGTTCTTTCACCTCCACATACTCACTGTGGCATATACTTACACACAAGCTCACCACAGCACACACGTGCATGCATGTGCACACACACAGAGATATTCACATGCATACAAATACAAAGTAAAATAAATGAAAAAATATTTTAAATAAATTAATATGTTACTTATGCTCTTTTACAAATATATTAATTTATATGGAATACTTTGTTGCATCCTTGATGGCATACTAAATTTAAAGAATCATTCATATGATAAATAAAACTGTCACACTTTCTACATATAGCTGGAAAAAAACATTTAATAGATGTAGAGAACTGCTTATGCCAAAATAAAGAAAAAATAGTCTATATCATGATTTTAATAAATGGTTATTATTAATGATTGCTTATTTAGTGGAACATTGTCCTGTTTTTTGTTTAAAAATATCTGATATTTTTGCCATTTATGTGTTTATTTATTAATATATATGTATATTAAATGTTTACTTATTTTTCTTATGTGTATAGGTCTTTTGTTTGCATCTATGTCTATGTGGCATGGGGATCTGTTATACTCTCAGAGGGCCAGGAAATGTTCTTAGACAGCCATCATGTGAATGCATGGAATTGAGCCCAGGACTTGAGGAAGGAAGAGCATGATTGTTAAATTAATTGTATTTTTATTTATCATTATATTCATTTACATTTCAAATGATATCCCCCTTTCCATCTCTCCTCTACAAACCCCCTATCCTATCCCTCTTCTTCCCCTCCAGTTTTCCTCTATGAGGGTGTTCTCCCACCCACCTACCCACTCCCACATTACTGTGTTCATACATCTACCTACCTTGGGGAATCAAGCCTCCACAGGACCAAGGGCCTCTCCTCCCAATGATACCAGATAAGGCCATCCTCTGCTACATATGCAGCTGGAACCATGGATTCCTCCATGTATACTCTTTGGTTGGTGACTTATTCTATGTGAACTCTGGCTGGTCTGGTTAGTTGAATCCTATAGGGTTGCAATCCCCTTCAGCTCCTTCAGCCCTTCCCTTATCTAACTCTTCCATTAGGATCCCTGGGCTCAATCTGATGGTTGGCTGTGAGTATTTGCATCTGTATTAGTCAGGTGCTGGCAGAGCCTCTCAGGGAACAGCCATACCAGACTTCTGTCAACAACCCCTTCTTGGCATCAGCAGTAGTGTCTGGGTTTGGTGTCTGTATATGGGATGGATCCCAAGATGGGACTGTCTCTGGATGGCCTTTCCTTCAGTTTGTGTTCCATTTTTTGTCCCTCTCTTTCTTTTGGACAGCAACATTTCTGGGTTAACAATTTTGAGATGTGAAGGTGGCCCTATCACTCAATTGGGGGCCGTGCCTATCTCCAGGAGCTGATCTCTATAGGTTCTTTCTCCCCTTTGTTGGGTATTTCAGCTAAAGTTATCCCCATTGGATCCTTGGAACTTCTTACTTCTCTAGCATCTTTGACATTCTAGTAGCTAATCCCTGTTCCCTATTCCCCACTGCTATATAATTCTCTTTGATTTCCTGACCCAACATTTTAGGCTACAAATATGTGAAGAGTTTAGGACATTTCTGAAGTTACTTTTCCTATGCTCATATTTCCCTTTTGTAAGTTGTCTATTCTTGTTATTTTTAACATGCTTATTTATTTTATTTCTACAATGGAGTGACTCTACATACACCAGTTACACTTTATGGCAGTCATTATCCCACAGCCAACACAAGACAGACTTCTTGTTTGTTTATATGAGCTAAAGTCCTTCTTTAACTTTCATCTCCCAGGTGGCAAATGAGTTCTTAAAATATTCTTTCCTTCCTCATTGAGTATCCTTTCTAATTTTAATTTTATTTTTTATTTTAATCCTATAATTTTAATCCACTTCATAGTATACTTCATAGGGTTTATCATGGCTTTAAGATATTAGTTCTTTTATTTATGTGATTAGTTTCCATTAACAATATAAAAATTCCATGAAATTAAGAATGTTTCAGTGTTTTTGGTTTGATAATCATAGGTTCTGAGTCCTCAATAATTCCAGGAATTCATTAAATCTTAATTGTTTCAAAAGATGCTGATATTAAAGATATAGGAAAGAATGGACCAAATAATAACAAGGATGAAGAAAGTAAAACAAAGTAGAAATATGAGATGAATAAGACAGAAGTAAATCATAAAACTCAAATCCAAAGGAGAAAATTGAAGACTTATAATATACAGTCAATACAATAAAAAAGCTGCCTTTATGTATTACTTTTATCTTTTATCATTTAAATTTAAGTAGTACAAAGCATAGAGTAGACCTTTTGTAAATATTCTGAGAGTCATATTTGTGGAAAATATTAATTTTCAGTAACAAGTTTATATGTATATATGTATACATGTATGTATGTATGTACTTACTCATTGATCCTCATGAGAAATACATAAAATCTAAAAAAAATTTCTGATGGATAAAAATTAATAAACAAACAAACATGGGACATTTCAATTAACAATTGTTCTTGTTTCTTGGTGTAAGTGCATATTGAGAACCTATTTTTATATAATTATTTATTATTTTATTTATATACATTCTGCATGTTGCCCCCTCCTTGTCCCCACATCCCAGAGTTCTTAACCCCATCCCGTCTCACTTTTGCTTCTGGGAGGGTGCTTACCCACATACCTACCACTCACCACAGGGCATCACTCTTACCTGGGGCATTAATTCTCTACAGAATTAGTCAGATCATCTTGCACTGATGTATGACAAAGCATTCCTGTGCCAGGGACCATGGACCAACCCATATATGATCTTTGGTTGGTTGCTTAGGCTTTGGGATCTCCCAGGGGTCTGGATTAGTTTGTTTTCCTATGGGGTTGTCATCCCCTTCAGCTCCTTCAGTCCTTCCTATAACCCTTCCAAAGAGGTCCCCTACCTCAGTTGAATACTTCAGTGTATCTTCATCTGTCTCAATCAGATGCTGGTAGAGGCATGCTAGGCTCCTGCCTGCAAGCATAACATAGCATCAGTAATAGTGTCAGGGTTTGGTGTCATGGGACAGATCCCAAGTTGGCCCAGTCACTAGATGGCCTTTCCTATAGTCTCTTCCATTTTTGTCCCTGCATTTCCTTTAGACAGAAACAAATCTGGTTCAAAATTTTTGAAGGTGGGTTGGTGACCACATCCCTCCATTAGGTGCACTATCTAATGGATTTAGTCTCTTAAAGGTTCCAACTCCATACTCTTGGGATTTCTGTTAAGGTCCTCCCCCCTTTAGTCTTGGGAGCCTCTCACATCCCAGGTCTCAGGAGCTTTCTAGAGGTCCCCTCCACCCCCTACAGATGCACATTTCCATTCATTGTTCTGACCCTCTGGAAGTCTTGCCTCATCTCCCCATACATGATCCTGCCCTTCTTTTCTACCCAATACCCTCTTCCACCCAGGGCCCTCCCTCTTTCTGCCTCCAGTGATTATTTTGTTGTCCCTTCTAAGTGGGATTTAAGCATACTCATTTGGCCCTTCTTTCTTGTTAGGGTCTTCTTAGGTTTTTTAGGTGTATCATGGGTATTCTGTACTTTTTGGCTAATATCCACTTATTTGAGAGTACATACCATGGATGCCCTTTTCGGTATAGTTTACCTCACTCAAGATGATATTTTCTTTTTTATTATTAAATATTTGCTTTATTTACATTTCAAATGTTATCCTCTTTCTGGTGCCCCCTCCGAAAACACCCTATCCCATCCCTCCCTTGGCCCTGTTCACCAACCCACCCACTCCCAATTCCCTGTCCTGGTATTTCCCTATACTGAGGCATCAACCTTTCTCAGGGCCAAGGGCCTCTCCTCCTTTTGATGTCCAAAAAGGCCATCCTCTGCCACATATGCATCTGGAGCCATTGGTCCCTTTATGTGTAATTTTTGGTGGGTAGTTTAGTCCCTGGGAGCTCTTGGGGTACTGGTTGGTTAATAATGTTGTTCCTCCTATGGGGCTGACAGCTCCTTTGGCTCTTTGGGTCTTTTCTCTAGCTCCTCCATTGGGGACCTTTTGCTCAGACCAATGGTTGGCTGGGAGAACCCACCTCTGTATTTGTTGGTTACCCAACAAATACAGAGGATGATATAATTCTACTTCTATCCATTTGCCTGCAAAATTTATGATGTCTGTATTTATTTTTGGATTTTTTTATTCTTTAATATTTTTTACAGTTCAGACTTTATCCCCCTCCCTGTCCACCCTCTGACTGTTCCACATCCCATACCTCCTCTCATCCCTGTCTCCAAGACGATGTCCCCACCTTCCGCACTCCACCAGACCTCACATTCTGGGGGCTCCAAGTCTCTCGAGGGTTAGGTGCATCTTCTCTGAGTACTGACCCAAAAGTCCTCTGCTATATATGTGTTAGGAGCCACATATCAGCTGGTGTATGCTGCATGGTTGGTGGCTCAGTGTCTGAGAGATCCTGAGAATCAAAATTAGTTAAGACTGCCAGTCCTCCTACAGGGTTGCCCTCCTCCTCAGCTTCTTCCAGGTTTTCCCTAATTCAACCACGTGGGTCACCAGCTTCTGTCCATTGGTTGGATGTAAATATCTACATCTGACTCCTTCAAGTACTTGTTGGGTATTTCCAAGGGCAGTCATTATAAGTCCCTGTTTGAAAGCACACCCTAATATCAGTAATAGTGTCAGGCTTTAAGGCCTCCCAGTGAGCTGAATCCCAATTTGGGCCAGTCACTGGACCTCCTTTTCCTCAGGCTCTTCTCCATTTTTGTTCCTGCAGTTCTTTCAGACAGGAACAATTCTGAGTCAGATTTTTTGATTGTGGGATAGCAACTCCATCTCTCCACTTGATGCCCTATCTTTTTACTGGAGATAGAGTTTATAAGTTCCATCTCCCCAGTGTAGGGTATTTCATCTAAAGTCCCTCCCTTTGAGTCTTAAGAGTCTCTTACCTTCCAGGTCTCTGGTATATTCTAGAGGGTCCTCCCCCCAACCTCCTACCTCCTGAGGTTGCCTGTTTCCATTCTTTCTGAGAGCTCTCAGGGCTTCTGTCTTGCCCCCACTCCCAATACTTGATCATGTTCCCCTCTTCCCCTGTCACCTTTCTCACCCAGGTTCCTCTCCCACCCCCACCCTTTGTTGCTTTCATCTCCCTCCCAAGTGGAACTGAAGTATCCTCACTTAGACCCTTTGACTTGTTAGCCTTCTTGAGTTCTGTGGATTGTATCCTGGGAATTCTGTACATTTCTGGCTAATATGCACTTAATAAGTACATACCGTGCTATCCTTTTGGGTCTGAGTTACCTCACTCAGGATGATATCTTCTATTTCCATCCATTTGCCTGTGACTCTCATAATGTCCTCATTGTTAATAACTGAGTAGTATTCCATTGAGTGAATGAACAAAATTTTCTATATCCATTCTTTGGTTGAGGGACATGTGGGTTGTTTCCAGTTTCTAGCTATTACAAATAAGGCTGCTATAAACATAGTTTAGCATTTGTCCTTGTGTGGTGGAGTATCTTTTGGGTATATGCCCAGGAGTGGTATAGCTGGGTCTTTAGGTAGAACTATTTCCAATTTTCTGAAAAAAAATACTAGATTTATTTCCAGAGTGGTTATAACAGTTTGGAATCTCACCATCAATGGAGGAATGTTCCTCTTTCTTCATGCCCTCACCAACATGTACTGTCACTTGAGTTTTAGGAATTCTGATTGGTATATGGTGAAATCTCAGGATCATTTGATTTGAATTTCCATGGTGACTAGGTTGTTGAACATTTCATTAAGTACTTCTCAGCCATTTGAGATTCTTCTGTTGAGAATACTGTTTAACTCTGTACCCTATGTTTAATTATGTTATTTGTTTGTTTGTTTGTTTTATTTTGTAGAGTCTACCTTCTTCAATTCTTTATATATTTTGGATATTAGCCCTCTATTGGATGTAGGGTTAGTGAAGAGAGAGTAACTGAGGCAAATAAAAGTGTCTAGAAGGAAAGAACCTGGGAAGGATGGAAAGGGGAAAGGACGAAGTGATGTAATTATATTTTAGTTAAAATAAAAATATAATGTGAGATGCCACAGAGTTTTGTTTAAATAATGTTTAATTAGTTAATCTGAGATTGATATAATTGGTGAAACTGACCTGAGATATTTTGCAAGTACACAAATATGTGTGTGCACACACATGCACAGAGAAAGAGAGGATATGGGAGAGAGAGCAATGGAGATGGAAAGAGAGAAGTACATTATTATATACCATACAAATAATTCATTTAAATTATGAACACACAGAAAGAATTTTTACCATAACATATTGAAAATTAGTTTAAGTATTTTAATGACAGGATACTTGGATTCTTAGCCAAATATGTTAATTAAATCACAAGGGATCTGGTAAAAGTCACTTGTCAGTTCACATTTCAAAGTCTATTTTTTTAAATATGAAATGATAGATAGGAGGATAGTGTATATTATCATCTAAAAATCTCCTGTACTGATATTCTTATAAAATGTTTTCAGAAATTATTTCCTTAGAACAATTCATAATTGGAAGTGTTCATAGATGTCATAAAAAAGAATTTCAATCAGAATTTTAGCTATATTAGAGAAAAGATAGCTAAAAGTATCTTTTAGTTGTGCCATCTGTTTATAAAAATAAAGAAAAAGTATCTTGGATTTTGATAAGTTACCTAAACAAATATTCACTCACTTTTGTTTCAAACAGTGATGTATAAGCAGGACAGAGAAATCATCCAAGAAACTTACTTCTTGTTGAGTAGCTTACACAGTGCCAGAAGGTGTTGTGCAGGTTGCAATAGGAGAGAAGACATCAATGACCTTACCTAGCACCATAAATTGCATACTGCAATATAAAAACTGTCAAACTGCATTCTAAATATGTATGCTTAACTTCATAGACTGTCCTCTTAATTTTAGTCCGAGAAGCTATTTGCAGTGTGTATTAGTTGATGCAGAAACTTATTGCTTGCCAATATACCAACTATGAATAATTCTTAGTGCATAACCTTTTTTGTGTCTTCTAAATCAACCTTCCCTCATGAAAGACCCGGGGGAAATTTAAGAGACATTGGCTGAAAAAACATAAGAGCAGAGGATGTCAAATATAGATGTGAAATATTTACCTCTGCATATGACATGATAGTTGCATATACCAACTCTAAGCAGCTATGATCACTTTCATAACACCCATGCAAGATCAAGCAAATCTATGTTCCAGTGTGAATGAAGAAGGCCTCCCCAGGCACCACTACTATCAAAGGAGCTTTTCATAGAAAATGGCTCCTGAGGTAGGGAGAATCATGCTCCTTCTAGGACATGACTTGAAGGTATTTATATTCTACTGGACACTCACACACCATGTGCATATTGACAACAATAATTTGACTCTGGAATTTTTGATAAAAAGTTAAAATAAAAAGAAGACATTTGAACTGGCTGCTCTTTGAGAGATCTTCAATTCATTTCTCAGCAACCACACTGTGGCTCACAACTATCTATAATGTGATCTGTTGCTCCGTTCTGGCATGCAGGTGTCCATGCAGATAGAGTATTCTTTTTTTTTTTGATTTTTTTATTGTATATATTCTATATTTACAATTCATTTCCCTTTTTCTGGTTCCCCACCCCCAAAGGTCCCACATGTCCTTTTCCCTCCCCCTGCTCCCACATCCACCCCCTCCCACTTTACTGTTCTTGTACTCTCCCACAATGATGTTTTGGTCCATTCTAGCACCAGTGTCCACTCCTTTCTTTTTGTGAGACATCACTTGATATGTGATTTGTGTCTTTGGTGTTCCAAGCTTCTAGGCTAATATCCACTTATCAGTGATTGTATACCATGGGTATTCTTTTGAGACTGGGTCACCTCACTTAGTATGACATTCTCCAGCTCCATCCATTTCTCTAAGAATTTCATGAATTCATTGTTTCTAATGGCTGTATAGTACTCCATTGTGTATATATACCACATTTTTTGTATCCATTCCTCTGTTGAGGGACATCTGGGTTCTTTCCAGCTTCTGGCTATTATATATAAAGCTGCTATGAACATAGTGGAGCATGTATCCTTATTGCATGCTGGTGAATCTTCTGGGTATATTCCCAGGAGTGGTATGGCTGGGTCCTCCGGAAGTATCACGCCCAGTTTTCTGAGGAACCGCCATACTGATTTCCAGAGTGGTTGTACCAGCTTGCATTCCCACCAGCAGTGGAGGAGTGTTCCTCTTTCTCCACATCCTCGCCAACACCTGATGTCTTCTGAGTTTTTAATCTTAGCCATTCTGACTGGTGTGAGGTGAAATCTCAGGGTTGTTTTAATTTGCATTTCTCTAATGACTAGTGATGTTGAACATTTTTTAAGGTGTTTCTCAGCCATCCGAATTTCTTCAGGTGAAAAGACTCTGTTTAGCTCTGTACCCCATTTTTGGATAGGGTTATTTGGTTTTCTGGGGTCTAACCTCTTGAGTTCTTTGTATATATTGGAGATTAGCCCTCTGTCGGATGTGGGGTTGGTGAAGATTTTTTCCCAATTTGTTGGTTGCCGATTTATCCTTTTGACAGTGTCTTTTGCCTTACAGAAACTTTGTAGTTTTATGAGGTCCCATTTGTCTATTCTTGCTCTTAGAGCATAAGCAATTGGTGTTCTGTTCAGGAATTTTTCCCCTGAGCCAATGTCCTCAAGGGTCTTCCCCAGTTTCTTTTCTATTAGTTTTAGTGTGTCTGGTTTTATGTGGAGGTCTTTGATCCACTTGGAGTTGAGCTTAGTGCAAGGAGATAAGAGTGGATCAATTCTCATTCTTCTGCATGTTGACCTCCAGTTGAGCCAGCACCATCTGTTGAAAAGGCTATCTTTTTTCCACTGGATGTTTTCAGCTCCTTTGTCGAAGATCAATTGGCCATAGATGTGTGGGTTCAAATTCTGGGTCTTCGATCCTATTCCATTGATCCGCTTCCCTGTCACTGAACCAATACCATGCAGTTTTTAATACCACTGCTCTGTAATATTCCTTGAGGTCCGGGATATTGATTCCCCCAGAAGTTCTTTTGCTGTTGATGATAGTTTTAGCTATCCTGGGTTTTTTGTTATTCCAGATGAATTTGAGAATTGCTCTTTCTAGCTCTATGAAGAACTGAGTTGGGATTTTGATGGGAATTGCATTGAATCTGTATATTGCTTTGGGCAAGATTGCCATTTTGACTATATTAGTCCTGCCAACCCATGAGCATGGAAGATTTTCCCATTTTCTGATGTCTTCTTCAATTTCCCTCTTCAGAGACCTGAAGTTTTTGTCGTATAAATCTTTCACATGTTTGGTTAGCATCACTCCAAGATACTTTATATCATTTGTGGCTATTGTGAAGGGTGTCATTTCCCTAATTTCTTTTTCGGCCTGCTTATCCTTCCCGTATAGGAAGGCTACTTATTTACTTGAGTTGATTTTATAGCCAGCCACTTTGCTGAAGTTGTTTATCAGTTGCAGGAGTTCTCTGGTGGAGGTTTTTGGGTCACTTAAGTAAACTATCATATCATCTGCAAATAGTGATAGTTTGACTTCTTCCTTTCCGATTTGTATCCCTTTGACTTCCCTCTGTTGTCGAATTGCTCTAGCTAGTACCTCAAGTACTATATTGAAGAGATATGGCGAGAGGGGACAGCCTTGTCTAGTCCCCGATTTTAGAGGGATTGCTTCGAGTTTTTCTCCGTTTACCTTGATGTTGGCTACTGGTCTGCTGTATATTGCTTTTACTATGTTTAGATATGGGCCTTGAATTCCTGTTCTTTCTAGGACCTTTAGCATGAAAGGATGCTGAATTTTGTCAAATGCTTTTTCAGCATCCAATGAGATGACCATGTGGTTTTTTTCTTTGAGTTTGTTTATGTAGTGGATTACATTGATGGATTTCCGTATATTGAACCATCCCTGCATCCCTGGGATGAAGCCAACTTGATCATGGTGAATGATCGTTTTGATGTGTTCTTGGATTTGGTTGGCAAGTATTTTGTTTAGTATTTTTGCATCGATATTCATAAGAGAAATTGGCCTGTAGTTCTCTTTCTTAGTTGGATCTTTGTGTGGTTTTGGTATCAGGGTAATTGTGGCTTCATAGAATGAGTTGGGTAGTGTTCCTTCTGTTTCTATTTTGTGGAATAATTTGAAGAGTATCGGTATCAGGACTTCTTTGAAGGTCTGATAGAATTCTGCACTAAAACCGTCTGGTCCTGTGCTCTTTTTGGTTGGAAGACTGTCTATGACCCCTTCTATTTCTTTGGGGGTTATGGGTCTGTTTAGACGATCTATTTGATCCTGGTTTAATTTTGGTATTTGGTAACTGTCGAGAAAATTGTCCATTTCCTCCAGATTCTCCAGTTGTGTTGAGTATAGGTTTTTGTAGTAGGATCTGATGATTTTTTGAATTTCCTCAGTTTCTGTTGTTATATCTCCCTTTTCATTTCTAATTTTGTTAATTTGAATACTGTCTCTGTGCCCTTTAGTAAGTCTGGCTAGGGGTTTATCTATGTTGTTGATCTTCTCAAAGAACCAGCTCCTGGTTTTGTTGATTCTTTGTATGGTTCCCTTTGTTTCAACTTGATTGATTTCAGCCCTGAGTTTGATGATTTCCTGTCTTCTACTCCTCCTGGGTGAAATTTCTTCTTTTTGTTCCAGAGCTTTCAAGTGCGCCATTAAGTTGCTGGTATATGCTCTCTCCTGTTTCTTTTTGGAGACACTCAGGGCTATGAGTTTTCCTCTAAGCACTGCTTTCATTGTGTCCCATAGATTTGGGTATGTTGTGCCTTCATTTTCATTAAGTTCTAAGAATTCTTTGATTTCTTTCTTTATTTCTTCCTGGACTAAGGTATCATTGAGTAGAATATTGTTCAGCCTCCAAGCGTATGGGGATTTTCTGTTGTTTTTGTTGCTATTGAAGAACACTCTTACTCCATGGTGATCTGATAAGAGGCATGGGATTAGTTCGATCTTTTTATATTTGTTGAGATCTGTCTTGTGTCCAATTATATGGTCGATTTTGGAGAAGGTACCATGAGGGGCTGAGAAGAAGGTATAGTCTTTTGCTTTAGGATGAACTGTTCTATATATATCTGTTAAATCCAATTGCTCCAAAGTTTCGATGAGTTTCTCCGTGTCTCTGTTTAGTTTCTGTTTTCCTGGTCGGTCCACTGTAGATAGTGGAGTATTGAGGTCCCCCACAATCATTGTGTTAGGTGCAATGTGTGCTTTGAGCTTTAGTAAGGTTTCTTTTACAAATGAGTGTGCCCTTACATTTGGAGCATAGATGTTTAGAATTGTGAGTTCCTCTTGGTGGATTCTTCCTTTGACTAGCAGGAAGTGACCTTCTGTGTCTCTTTTGATGACTTTGGGTTGAAAGTCAATTTTATCTGATATTAAAATGGCTACTCCAGCTTGCTTCCTGTGACCATTTGCTTGCAAAATTGTCTTCCATCCTTTTACTCTAAGGTAGTGTTTGTCTTTGACTCTGAGGTGTGTTTCCTGTAAGCAGCAAAATGTAGGGTCCTGTTTCCGTATCCAGTCTGTTAGTCTATGTCTTTTTATTGGGGAGTTGAGTCCATTGATGTTAAGAGATATTAAGGAATAGAGATTATTACTTCCTGACATTTTTGATGTTATTTTTGTTTTTGAGTAGTTATCTTCCTTTGAGTTTGATGGACGAAGTTTACTGTCTTGCTTTTTCTTGGGTGCCATTTCCTTCCTTGTGTTGGAGTTTTCCTCCTATTATCCTTTGTAGAGCTGGGTTAGTGGAAAGATATTGTGTAAATTTGGTCCTGTCATGGAATATTTTGATTTCTCCATCTATGTTGATTGAGAGTTTTGCTGGGTATAGTAGTCTTGGCTGACATTTGTTTTCTCTTAGGGTCTGCATGATGTCTGCCCAGGATCTTCTAGCTTTCATGGTTTCTGGAGAGAAGTCTGGTGTGATTCTGATAGGTCTTCCTTTATATGTTACTTGGCCCTTTTCTCTTACTGCCTTTAATATTCTTTCTTTGTTTAGTACATTTGGGGTTTTGATTATTATGTGACGGGAGGTGTTTCTGTTCTGGTCCAGTCTGTTTGGAGTTCTGTAGGCTTCTTGTACATTCATGGGCATCTCTCTCTTTAAGTTAGGAAAGTTTTCTTCCATAATTTTGTTAAAGATATTTGCTGGCCCTTTAAGTTGTAGATCTTCACTCTCATCTATCCCTATAATCCTTAGGTTTGGTCTTCTCATTGTGTCCTGGATTTCCTGGATGTTTTGGGTTACAAGCCTTTTGGATTTTGCATTTTCTTTGACTGTGGAGTCAATGGTTACTATGTTATCTTCAGCAACGGAGATTCTTATTTCTATCTCTTGTATTCTGTTGTTTATGTTTGCATCTACGACCCCTGTTTTCTTCCCAAGGTTTTCTATCTCCAAGGTTGCCTCCTTTTGTGATTTCTTAGTTGTTTCTACCTCTGTGTTCAGATCTTGGATGGTTTTGCTCAGTTCCTTCATTTGTTTGTTTGTGTTTTCATGTAATTCTTTAATATATTTTTGTGTTCCCTCTTTCATGACTTCTGCCTGTTGTTTCAAGTTCTCCTGCATTTCTTTAACTGATTTTCTCACTTCCTCTTTATTGGTTTCTGTCTGATGGCCCATATTCTCCTGGAGTTCTTTAAGTGTTTTTTGTGTTTGGATTGTAAGAGCTTCTACTCTATTGATGTTCCCCTGCATTTCTTTAAGAGATTTGTTTATGTCTTTTTTGTGTTCCTCTAGGAGCATCATGACCTGTGCTTTTATATCTAACTCTTGTTTTTCTGGTGTGCTGGGGTATCCTGGACTTGCTGTGGTTGGCGAATTGGGTTCAGATGGTGCCATATTGCCCTGATTTCTGTTAATAACGTTCCTACGTTTGCCTTTTGCCATCTCTTTATCTCTGGCGTTAGTTGGTCTTATTGTAGATGGCACCCTGCTGAAAGCACAGCACGCCTGTCCCCAGGAGACAGATCCCTTCTGGCAGCTTGTCTGTGCTGGACTATGCTCGCTCTGAGTCTAGGTCCCTGACTCCAGCTGCTAGAGTTCTGAGCTGTGCCCTGAGGCGGCCCGGTGGCCCCTCGCTGCTAGTCCGCTCAGAGAGCTGGTCCCGGCCGGTAGTCTGCACCGCAGCTGAGCTTTCTGTGCCCAGATCTCCTGCAGAGCTAAGCTAAGCTATAACTCTGGCCACGCACCTGATTCCAGCTGCTCACTGCGTCCAGTGTGCCCGCTGTTTGCGCGCGGGGGTCTGGGGCAAGATGGCTGCCCCTGCTGAAAGCACAGCGTGTCCTTGGCTGAGCTGCTCGTACCGGCTCTGCTGCTCCCTTCTGGCTGCGTTGTCTGTGCTGGTCTATGTTCGCTCTGAGTCCAGGCCCCTGACTCCAGCTGCTAGAGTGCCGAGCTGTGCCCTGAGGTGGCCCGGTGGCCCCTCGCTGCTAGTCTGCTCAGAGAGCTGGTCCCGGCTGCTAGTCTGCACCCGCAGCTGAGCTTTCTGTGCCCAGATCTCCTGCAGAGCTAAGCTAAGCTATAACTCTGGCCACGCACCTGATTCCAGCTGCTCACTGCATCCAGTGTGCCCACTGTTTGTGCGCGGGGGTCTGGGGCAAGATGGCTGCCCCTGCTGAAAGCACAGCGTGTCCTTGGCTGAGCTGCTCGTACCCGGCTCTCAGATAGAGTATTCTTAACAAATAAATAAATCAATCAAAAGGAAGAAGACAGGAAGTTGACATAGAAATGTGACAGAGATACTAAGGGAGGTTGGAAAGAAGTATTGGATGGATATGATTAATGCATGTTGAATAATTATGCAAAAATTTCAAAAATAAAAAATATTACTTTAAGCCGGGCGGTGGTGGCGCACGCCTTTAATCCCAGCACTTGGGAGGCAGAGGCAGGAGGATTTCTGAGTTCGAGGCCAGCCTGGTCTACAGAGTGAGTTCCAGGACAGCCGGAACTACACAGAGAAACCCTGTCTCGAAAAACAAAAAAAAAAAAAAAAAAAAAAACAAAACAAAAAAAAAAAAAACAAAAAATATTACTTTAAAATTTGAAAATAAAATCACATAAGCCCAATCAGTCTGTTATAGTTTTCCTTTCACAAATGTAGCATTTTGTTTATTGTACCCTAAAATTTGTGTTAGGTTTAACATTGTTATTCTGATAACTGTTTGAACATTGATTATAAATGATAATTTAAACTAGGTAGTAGTGGCACATGCCTTTGATCCTAGCACTTAGGAGGCAGAGACAGGCAGATTTCTGAGTTCTAGACCAGCCCGGCTACAGAGTGAATTCCATGTCAGCCAGGGCTATACAGAGAAACCCTCAAAAAAAGATAAACAAACAAACAAACAAATAAATAAGAAACAATAATTGAAATAAAGTACGTATATTTTCAAATAAAAGATTTCTGAAGATGTAGCTTAGGGTTGAGAGTAATAGCCTAGCATAGAACAGACCCTAGATTCATTTGCATGTACTACCTAAAAGCAAGAAAAGCAGTCACAAAGTTTTTAGTCCCATGTATTCTGCAGATAAAAGCGAGAGGTTTCCAGACTCATGGTAGGCCTTAGCAAGCTAGAGGAACAGCTGGTATATATTAAATTTTATCTTAAACCATCAGAGTAAAAACTATCATCTCATAAAATAATATTTTATTCATAGATAAAGCAAAATATTTTCACAGGATATGTTTGAATCTCCAAGTATATTTTGGTGGATCATACAAGTGTTTGAGCTTACAGTTTCCAACTGCTCCTGGAGCTGATCCTGTGACACAGGACTCCATACTCAAATAGTACCAGGAGAGAGCTAGTCTCTCAGGAGTACAGACAAGCCTGTGAGAGAAGATAAGACCACCACTGCTACTTAGAGGAACCCACCAGGGAACCCTCAGGACAAAGGAAATGAGGAGTGGCCAAGATCAGGAGCATTCCTGTTTCCAAATGCTCCCAGAGCTGATCCTCTGCCACAGTGCTACATACTCAAATACCACCAGGAAAGAACGGGTCTCCCAGGAGTAATGACACACCTGCAAGCACAGGTAAGACCACATTACTTTTCTTCAAATTCCTGGCCCAAAAAGGACCCTCTCAAAGCCATCAGGACACAGGAACCAAGGAACAGCTGGGGACAGGATACTTCTGGTTTCTGTCAGTACCCAAGCTGACCTTGTACCACAGCTAACCATACCCAATTTACTCCCACAGAACTGGTCTGCAAGGAGTACTGACACAAAAGCTTATAGGAGGGACAAGCCATAATAAGAGATAGCAAGGCCACTAACACAAGAGATAACCAGAAAGCAAAAGGAAAGGGCAAGAACATAAGCAATAGAAACCAAGGCTACGTGGCATCAGCAGAGACAAGTTCTCCCACCACAGAGAGGTCTGGATACCACAACACACCAGAAAAGCAAGACTGATTAAAATCACATCTCATGATGATGATAGAGGACTTTAAGAAGGACATATATAACTCCCTTAAAGAAATACAAGAGAACACAGGTAAACTGGTAGAAGCATTTAAAAAGAAACAAAAAAGAAAAAAATATCCCTTAAAGAATTACAGGAAAACACAAACAAACAGGTGAAGGAACTGAACAAAACCATCCAGGATCTGAAAATGGAAATAGAAACAATAAAGAAATCATGAAGGGAGACAACCCTGGAGATAGAAAACCTCTGAAAGAGATCAGGAGTCGTGGATGTAAACACCACTAACAGAATATAAGAGAAGAGAATATTAGCAAAACTCAAGAGCCAACAGGTGCTGGCGAGGATGTGGAGAAAGAGGAACACTCCTCCACTGTTGGTGGGATTGCAAGATGGTACAACTGCTCTGGAAATCAGCCTGGCAGTTCCTCAGAAAATTGGGCATGACACTTCCAGAGGACCCTGTCATACCACTCCTGGGCATATACCCAGAGGATTCCCCTGAATGCAATAAAGACACATACTCCACTATGTTCATAGCAGCCTTATTTATAATAGCCAGAAGCTGGAAGAAGCCCAGATATCCCTCAAAGGAAGAATGGATACAGAAAATGTGATATATTTATACAATGTAATACTACTCAGCAATTAAAAATAATGAACTCATGCAATTTGTAGGCAAATGAATGGATATGGAAAATATCATCTTAAGTGAGTTAACCCAATCACAAAAGAATACACACGAATTGCAATCACTGATAAGTGGATATTAATGAGTTCAGAAACACTGAATACTCAAGATACAATTAGCAAATCAAAATATTCCCAAGAAGAAGGAAGGAGAGGACCCTGGTCCTGAAAAGACTGGTTCCAGTTTTGCAGGAGAGTACCAGAACAGAGAAAGGATTGGGGGGGGTGATTGGGGAATGGGGGGGGGACAGGACTTATGGGACATATGGTGAGGAGGGAAATGGGAAAGGGGAAAGTCTTTGGAATGTAAACAAAGAATATAGAAAAAATAGAGATATTAAAAAAAGAAAACATTGACACAACAGTCAAAGAAAATTCAAAATGCAAAAAAATCTCCTAACCAAAAACATCCAGGAAATCTAGGACAAAATGAGAAAACCTAACTTAAGGATAACAGATAGAGAAGAAAGTGAAGATTTCCAACTTTAAGGGTACATAAATATCTTCAACAAAATTATCGAAGAAAATGTATCTAAACTAAAGAAAGAGATGCCTATAAACATATAAGAAACCTATACCACTACAAATATATTGGACCAAAACAAATTCCTCATGTCACATAAGAGTCAAAACACCAAATGCACTAAACAAAGAAAGAATATTAAAAGCAGTAAGAAAAAAAAAAGGTCAAGTAACAAATAAAGGCAGACCTATCAGAATTATGCCAGACTTCTCAACAGAGACTGAAAGCTAGAAGATCCAGGGCAGATCTCATAAAGTCCCTTAGAGAACACAAATGCCAGCCCAGGCTACTATATGCAACAAAAATCTAAATTACCATAGATGGAGGGAAACAAGATACTCTATGACAAAACCAAACTTACACAATATCTTTCCACAAATCTAGCCCTACAAAGGATAGTAGATGGAAAACACCAACACAAGGAGGGAAACTGCACACAGTAATAGTGGGAGATTCAACACAATGAAAACAGTACAAAAAGGGAAAACTGATTGTTCTAAGTGCCTGAAAAAAAAAAGAAACTAGAGAGAGCTTACACTACCAGTTTAACAGTACAGCTGAAGGCTCTAGAACAAAATCAAGCAAACTTACGCAAGAGGAGTAAAATGCAGGAAATAATCAAACTCATGGATAAAAATCAACCAAGTAGAAACAAAAAGCACTATACAAAGAATTAACAAAACCAGGAGATGGTTCTCTGTGAAAATCAACAAAAGAAATATATCCTGAGGCAGACTGACCAGAGAGCATAGAGAGACTCTCCAAATTAACAAAATCTGAAATGTAGAGGGAGACATAACAACAGAAACTGAGGAAATTAAAAAATCACCAGATCCTATTCTAAAAGCCTATACTCAAAACAACTGGATAATCTATTTTTTTTCTTTTTTTTTCTTTTTTTTTTGTTTTTTGTTTTTTGTTTTTTTATTTATTTTTTTATTGTATATATTCTATATTTACAATTCATTTCCCTTTTTCTGGTTCCCCACCCCCAAAGGTCCCACATGTCCTTTTCCCTCCCCCTGCTCCCGCATCCACCCCCTCCCACTTTACTGTTCTTGTACTCTCCCACAATGATGTTTTGGTCCATTCTAGCACCAGTGTCCACTCCTTTCTTCTTGTGAGACATCACTTGATATGTTATTTGTGTCTTTGGTGTTCCAAGCTTCTAGGCTAATATCCACTAATCAGTGACTGTATACCATGGGTATTCTTTTGAGACTGGGTCACCTCACTTAGTATGACATTCTCCAGCTCCATCCATTTCTCTAAGAATTTCATGAATTCATTGATACTAATGGCTGAATAGTACTCCATTGTGTATATATACCACATTTTTTGTATCCATTCCTCTGTTGAGGGACATCTGGGTTCTTTCCAGCTTCTGGCTATTATATATAAGGCTGCTATGAACATATGGAGCATGTATCCTTATTGCATGCTGGTGAATCTTCTGGGTATATTCCCACGAGTGGTATGGCTGGGTCCTCCGGAAGTATCATGCCCAGTTTTCTGAGGAACCGCCATACTGATTTCCAGAGTGGTTGTACCAGCTTGCATTCCCACCAGCAGTGGAGGAGTGTTCCTCTTTCTCCACATCCTCGCCAACACCTGATGTCTGGATGACATGGACTATTTTCTAGATAGATAAAAAACCTCAAAGTTAAATCAGGAAGATATAAGCCATCTAAATAATCCAATAACCCCTACAGAAATAGAAGGAGTTATTAATAGACTCCCATTCAAAATAAGGCCAGACCAGATGGGTTTTGTGCAAAATTCTGTCAGACCTTCAAAGAATACCTAATATAAGAAATAAAATTTCTGACCAATTTTCTTTATGAATATTGATAAAAAATATTCAACAAAATTCTAGCAAACCATTCCAAGAACATATCAAAATGATCACTCCCATCCAATGGGGGAAAAAAGACAGTATTTTCAACAAATGGTGTTCTTCCAACTGGAAGTCAACATGTAAAATAATGCAAATTGATTCATTCTTATCTCCCTGTACAAAGGTCAAGTCCAAGTGGATCAAGGGCCTCCACCTAAAACCAGATTTACCAAATTTAATAGAAGAGAAAGTGGGGAAAGTCTTGAACACATGGCCACAGGGGAAAACTTCCTGAACAGAACACCAATGCCTTATACTCTAAGATCAAGAATTGACAATTGGGATCATATAAAACTGCAAAGTTTCTGTAAGGCAGAGGACACTGTAGGACAAAATGACAACCAAGATCTGATAGCAGGCTAAAATCCAATGTATTCAAATAACTCAAGAAATAAGACTCCAGAGAAACAAATAACCATATTAAAAATGGAGAACAGAGCTAAACAGAGTATTCACAAATGAGGAAACCGGAATGCCTGAAAAACACAGAAAGAGATGTCTAATATCCTTAGTCATCAGGGAAATAAGAATAAAAACAATCCTGAGATTCCTCCTCACACCAGTCAGAATGGCTAAGATCAGAAACTCAGGTGACAGCAGATGCTGGCAAGGATGTAGAGAAAGAGGAACACTCCTCTATTGCTGGTGGGATTGCAAGCTGGTACAACCCTTCTGCAAATCAGTCTTGTGGTGCCTAAGAAAATTGGACACTATAGTACCTAAGGTCCCAGCTATAGCTCCTGGACATATACCCAGAAGATGCTCCAACATGTAATAAGGACACATGTTCCACTATGTTCATTGCAGCCATATTTACAATAGTCAGAAGTTTTAAAGAGCTCATATGTCCCTCAACAGAGAATGGATACAGAAAATGTGGTATGTATACACAATGAAGTACTATTCAGCTATTAAAAACAATGAATTTATGAAATTCACAGGCAAATTTGTGGAACTTGAGAATATCTTCCTGACTGAGCTAAATCACAAAGTAATAAACATGGTATGTACTCACTGATAAGTAGATATTTGCCTAAAATTCAGGAATACCCAAGATTTAATTCATAGACCATACAAAGACTAAGAAGAAGGAAGAACAAAATGTGGATGCTTCAGTGCTACTTTTTTTTTTTTGAGACAAGGTTTCTCTGTGTAGCCCTGGCTATCCTGGAACTCACTCTGTAGACCAGGCTGGCCTGGAACTCAGAAATCTGCCTGCCTCTTCCTCCCAAGTGCTAGGATTAAAGGCGTGCACCACCACGCCCAGCTGCTGCAGTGCTTCTTAGAAGGGTGAACAAAATGCTCATAGAAGGAAATATAGCGACAACGTGTGGAGCAGAGACTGAAGGCAAGGCCATCCAGAAATTGTCCCACCTGGGGATCCATCCCATATACAGTCACCATTTCTAAACATTATAGTGGATGCTGGAAAGTGCTTGCTAATGGAAGCCTGATATGGCTGTATCCTGAGAGGCTCTTCCAGAGCCCAACAAATACAAAGGCAGAAGTTCACAGCTAACCATAGGACTGAGCTCAGTGGTTCAGATGGAGGAGTTGGAGAAGGGACTGAAGGAGCTAAAGGTGTTTGCATCCCCATGGACGGAGGAACAGTGTTAACAAGCCAGACACCCCTCAGAGCTCCCAAGGACTGGACCACCAACCAAAAAATATAAATTGAACAACCCATGGCACTGGCTACATATTTGGTAGAGGATGGTCTTGTTGGACATTAATGGGAGGAGATGCCCTTGGCCCTGAGGGTGTTCAATGTCCCAGTGTAGGGAAATGTCAGGGCAGGAGGATGGGAATAGGTGATTGGGAGAGTATACTCATAGAGGCAAGGGTGGGGGGGGTGGGATAAGGGGGTTCTGAAGTGGAGACCTAGAGAAAATATTTGAAATGTAAATAAAGAAAATATCCAATCACACAAAAAAATTGAACAAAAACTCAATTGAATGTAATGTAAAATAATAGCCAAAATATATATTGAAATGGCTCAAATCAATCATTTTAATATTCTATTCATCATGCAGTTTTAAAGATTGTATAATTATAATTTAGAAAGTAACATGGAGTTATTTCTGAAGAACATCACATCCCTAAATTCTGCATACTAGAAAAAATGAGGTGTATCCTTTAAACAAAGACATTTACATGTGTTTGGATTTTATTCACAATATGGATTTAATAGGTTCATAGTGTTATAAAGAGTAGTGACCAGAAAGAATAAGTACATATGCTCCACTATGTTCATAGCAGCTCTACTTATAGTAGCCAGAAGCTGGAAAGAACCCACATGTCCATCCAGCGAGGAATGGATACAGAAAATGTAGATATTTACACAATATGAGTCACCCAGTACTCCCAGAGCTCCCAGCGTCAAAACCATCAACCAGAGAGTACACATGCAGTTACCCATGTCTCCAGAGGAACATAGGCAGCAGAGGATGGCATTGTTGGACATCAAAGGAAAGAGAGAGGACTTTGGTCCTGGAAAGGCTCGATGCCACAGTGTAGGGGAATACCAGGACAGGGAAGCAGGAAAGGGTTGATTGGGGAACAGGGGGAGGGGAGATGGCTTATGGGATTTTCAAGGAGGGGGGAACCAGGAAGGGAGACATTTGAAATGTAAATAAAGAATATTTCTAATAAAAAGGATAGATATAAAAATAAAAATAAAGAGTAGCCACCAGAAAGAATGATTGACATGTTTAGAAAAATGATATTATCAAATTATCAAAACACTTGATTACTTTTAAAGAAAATCTGACTTCAGATTTTCCACCACCTCCCTGAACTAAAAAATGCATATGGAATCTACTCATCTTTCTCATTATTAAAATTAGAAAGTGATTTTGAGAGTTACTCTTTATACATTGCTACAGCAATAACACATACACATACACACAGACAAACACACTCAAACACATACACACACCCACAGAGAGAGAGAGAGAGAGAGAGAGAGAGAGAGAGAGAGAGAGAGAGAGACAACCAGCCAGAATTTTTAACTTTAAGATGTTTTAAAATAGATTAGTTTTTAAATAACAAGTAGTATGATATTAAAACATTTTAAATAATTGTGTTGTATAAATAAAAACTAAATCATATTTATTAAATATTTTCACAAATGACTTTAAATCTAAAATTAACTACAGCAAACAATCATTCTAAACCATGAGCAAAATCTATTTTAAAGAATATATTACTATTATCAATCACCAGATGTTTATTTACCTGCAAAGATAAAGCATATTCTAACATTTAGCCATCTGTCCATCAAGATTATATATTGACAACCTGCTGAGTATGGAATAGTTAACCTTAAAACAAATCAATCACATAAAAGTCAAGATTTGAATACTGAATATAAGAAAATGACATGAATTTTTACAATTTCTGGTTAGCAGTTTAATAAAGATTTGCTTCATCACTTTGCATTTCTATTGTTGGTATGCTCTTGGAAGGTACTGTTGAACTCCACAACAAAGCTTAATTAAAATGATAAACATATATTCTTGTAAGTGACATGCTAGCAACCTTGTAACTAGGCTCTGTAAATGTTAACATCTGCCATGCCCATAGAGTTCTATAGAAAAGTATAGTGGAATAGCTTCCTACATATGTTAGTAAGTCAGTAACTAAATTAACACTAACCTAGTTTCCAACTATCTTTAAATAAAAACCTACATTATAACATTTTGTATCATATAATGTAATTATCAGTGTTCTCAGTGAAAAATATAAAGAATAATCGCCTTGGATTTTTAAAAAATTATTTCAATGTGGATATAATAATGTTTCACTCTGGAGACTGTTAGCAGTGCCTATTAATATTATATGAATCTGTTAGGTGCTTGACAAATGTTAGATATTTGTTATCATCTCTGGTGTTAAAAGAAACTGGAAAATAATATAGAGAATTATAAAATGAGAATCACTGTAATATAACCAGTTTCACTCAAAGATGAAAGCATCAAGTACCTTGGTTTTAGAAAATTAAAATTCACTATTTAAGTTAAGCTAAACTTAAAGAAAAGCAAGAACAGTAAAGGAGAAAGGGCAAAAGCAAAAGAAATAAGGAAAAGAGATACTGATAGTCTCCAAATTCTATAAGTGCCTTATAATAAATAACATCTATGTTTAAAAAAAACATGTTAGATCCTTCTCCGAATATCCTCGATCCCTTCTATGCCTTAACCCAGCCTTCCAGATCTAGTGTAAGTTTCACATCTAGTGTACTGAGCTAGTCTGGCCACACCTATCTATACTACAACTGGTGTTTAGGCTTTTGCTAGGACCTAGCTTTCCTATACCCAATCCACAGGCCTCACTAATGCTACATCCAACTTTTTTACCTACCAAGTTATATCACCACATTTCAGGCATGGAGGACTAAGAGACACACCCTGTATATCAGTCTAGTCCCCTCTGTCTACTTGATTTTATTCCACTCAAGCTATTTCAAACTTCCAGGCTCATCCTGCCCACAATCCTCTTCCTCTGTCCAAATCAGACTTAGAACTGACAAAACAAATTCACATGCCCACATCCTGTCACAAGAATGTTACTGTGAATGGTCAAGCCAGTATCTTCTTTCCAAAATCAAAAAGTCCTATAGATCTGGCAATGAGAATTGCCTACATGAACCACCGGACACAGATTTTAAAAGGACTATATAGGAAGAACAGCAATCTCAATTAACTGGACCCCTCAGATCTCCCAGTGTCTAAGCCAACAACCAAATAATATAAGTTACTCCAGGTACATATGTAGCAGAGGACTGCCTCATCTGGAATCAGTGGGAGGGGAAGCACTTGGTCCTGTGGAAGCTTGATGCCCCAGAGAAGGAAGATGCTAGATGGATAAGGCAGGAGTGGGTGGTTGGGTTGGGGAGCACTCTCATAGAGGCAAATGGTGAGGGGATGGGATATGAGAGGTTCATGAAGGGGAAACCAGAAAGAGGGAATATCACTTGAAATACAGATGAATAAAATGATTAAAAATAATTAAAAAAACAAACAATGAAATATAATAAATATCATCGTATAATTCCAGGATTTAAGACACAAAGGAAGAGCTGAATGAAATTAAGGAAAAATAACTTAAAGAAAATAAAGGCATGGGTGATGCTTCCCACTCCTGCCCCCCCCCCACACACACACAAAACCATGATGGAAATGATGAAGGCAACCAACAACTTCAGAATAAAATTGAATAAGGTAATAGAAAAATTGAAGAGAAATCAAGATGAAATGAACATGGGCTTGAAAAAAGCCAATAACTCAACTACCAAAATCAAGGGAAAACCTTTCAACTAGAAAGAATCAAGTAGAAAATTCTTGTCAATTATATGTAAAATGCAGTTTTTCAAGGAAATTATATTACACATATTTTCTGGCCCCAAAGAAACAAACTATTAATTTCAAGAGAACTCTTGAAATTACATAAATGAATGAAAAATATATGACATGACCCTGAAAAAAAAAAACTTGAAAGAGAAAATAAGTTACATTGAAACAAAAAGGGATAAATATTTTACAAAACTCATTAATTTTTTACTTTATAGATTTATTTACTTTTATTTTATGTTCATGAGTGTTTATCCTGGATATACATATGTGTGTCATGTATGCCTGGTGTAACAGATGTTAGGAGACAGAGCTGGATCTCCTGGAAATGGAGTTAAAGGGTGTTGTAAGCCATCATGTGGGTACTGGAAACAAATTCCATGTCCTCTGAAAGAGCATTAAGTGCTTTTAACCACAAAGCAATGTCTCCAGCTCTATCAATTGGCTTTCCTTAAAGAAAAACTTCAAACCTTTAGGAATACACACACACACACACACACACACACACATATAGTCCTGCTTCAAAAATTGTTTCTTTGATGAGAAGTGATATCTGTACTTATCTACTTAAGATATAATATAAATATTTAGAAAACAAATGCCACGGACCGACTCAGTCGGAACACACACTCCCGTGGGGAATCAGGGTCTTTGGTATGCAGGAAGGTACAGGTCCGGTGAATGACAGACAGACACACACAAGATCTGAATGCGTCTGAATGCACTTTACTGTTCTGAGGCAGGAACTTTTATACCCACTCAAGTTGGTATTACATTACTAAAGAAAAAAATGTATCCAGTGAAATGTTTACAAAGAATGGTTACCATGAGTATCTGGCACAAGGAAATACAAAATGAATCAGGCATGAACGTCAGAGATTACACACAAGGTTATCGCGTCCCTCTGTAGTCAATAATAAATTAGTAGTTCAAGAGTCAGAGATTACACTATGTTTTGCTATCTTCTTGTGAGACTTCCTCAGGCTTATTTTGAAACTTTACTTAACTGAAGGTTTCCATGTCAGAGTGCCAAAGCCAGCTAACCATACAAATAATAGAAATTGTTGGGAGGTTAATTCTTTAATGTATCTAGGTAATAACTGTACAGCTGATTAAAAGCAAAGCAATGGATCTCTAGAAGATAAATCATGGCCAGTGCTGTAGCTCAAAGAATAAATTCCCAGTGAACCATCACGCCTGGATGCTCGCACCCCCGGCTGGCAGGGACATCTTGTAAGTAAAAGAACAGGTCAGATAAAGAGTCACACAGCTTGCCATGAGAAATTTCAGCTCAGCCCTATCTGCAGCCAAGGAGGCCCACAGCTGCATTCACCTTGAACAGCCCTGCAAAACAAGACTTTTCCCAGTAAATATCACACAGCTTCCGCCTGGATTGCAGCTTGGCTGCGTGAAATTATGGTATTCAAGAAATGCGTGTGATAAACAAATACAGAAACAACAGCTAGTTTGAATATTGAGAATGACTGACAATTTGGTTCCGAGCTCCAAATTAAATATTCATCACATAACTCCTGTACTCAATGCTCCAGAAACATTAAAGAAGAAGAGGAAAAAAGATTTTAAGAGACAGGAGACGAGAGGTCTGCTTTGAGACTGGTTTCTACCCATGACAAGAAAACTACTCCCATGAAATCTCAACAAAGTTGTTACCTAAAGAAGACCTAAACAATTCCAACAACAGCTAACACCCCAGTGGACATATAAAGAATCTCACAAGGTCCAATTTCTAGATGAAGAGCTACAAGCAATTAATAACTGTTCAGAAAGAAGGATGGCTAGAAGAAGCTAAGGAGGAGGGTGACTCCATAGGAAGACTAGCAATCTCAACTAACCTGGACCCCTGAGATCTATCAAAAACTGAGCTACCAACCAGGCAGCATAGCTGTTCCAAGGCTCTCAACACACACAGTAGAGGACTTCCTGGTCTGGCCTCAGTGAGAAAAAGACTAAAGCCCCTGGGAATGGGGAGGACTGGCAGGGTGTTGTTGGGACATCCTCTTGGAGATGGGAGAGGAAGAATGTGTCGAGGAACTATCGGAGGGCAGAATGGGAGGGGGATACTGACTGGACTGCAAAACATAAAGATGAAAGATTTTTTTTTAAAAAAGAATTACATACATTTACATATATATGTATATATATATGACTCAATAGTCTGTATTCATAAACTGATTAGTTATATGTGTATGTAGCGATTATATGGAAACCTCAGTGCTCAGGAAGAGCCACTTGCCTGAGTTTAAGTTTGGCAAAGATCAGTGTCCAGTGTATACATTAAATTATTGAGGTGGAACAGTTTCCTCTTATCTTCTCTGTCTTCTTCCAATCTTCAGTTGATTAATGATAACCACCTAAACCAAAGAAGGCAATCTGATTTACAAATTTGCCAATTTAAATCTTAACCTCACCCTCAAGCTATCTCTTACATGCATATTCAGGGTAATTTTGGGAAAATGTCTAGGTATTGCAAGGGTAAGTCAAGTAACAGGTCAAGTATTTATGACAATAAGTTGAAGACATTGGAACCCTTTATTCATTGCTAATAGAAATGTAAAATAATTTAATGACTATGGTGCATGGAATAGGAGTTCTTCAAAATGAATTTTGCTTATTTTGTTTGTTTAAGACTGTGTTTCTGTACTTTGTAACTTTAATTTTTTCAAACCTTATTTTTAATTGTGGTTCTTAAATGCTTTGATTTCCCTTTTAAACCACAACCCAATAGAGGTAGTGGAAAAGAAAGGGAATGGGGGAATTGGGCCTGTTTAGAAAGGTTCTTTGAAAAAAACTCCCATCTGTGTTGTCTGGAAATCAACAGTTCAGTTCACAAGAGTCGGCAGCTGCAGCTCAATCCACTAGCAAACACTCTGTGGACATACCAGCAATCCAGTTCTGTAGAGTCAGGAGAGCAAACAAGAATCAGCAATGGTGGCATGACCTAGCAGAGACGGCCAGGCCTCAGTCTAGACACAAGTCAGCAGAAAAGCCAAAAGAAGTTCTCAGTTGTGCCTCTCTCAGTGAAGTGAAAATCAGTGAAGACATGAGACCTACAAACATTGCACAGCTAGCTCTACCAGCAAGTCTACCTCAGTCTTTGTAACTGTCTATGAGGTTCTAATTATACTCCCTCCAAACATCAATTATTCTTCATGGGTCTTTCTTCACCATATGTCTTGCCTCAGCGTGTGTCTTGCTCAGCTGACATCACTCTACCAACCAGCCAGTATCCAAGGAGGCAGCAAAAAACTGCAGCACACCACCAGAAAATGTTTGGTGTGTTTCTCTCTATGAAGTCCCAACAAATAAGGCTCAACTACACAATATTAGATGAAACAATACATGCGTGCCATTAGCAAATGGCCCCTCATCATGTGAACTCTCAAGTGCTTGCTTTAGCAGAACATTGTTTCTCCTGTGTCTGATTCAGTGAAACATTCCTTGAGGAGTCTGCTTTATCCTTTCACCTGTGTCCAGTTCAGGAAAACACTCCTTCATGTGTTTGCACCAGCAAAACATCATACGACAAAACTGACTCTCCAAAGAACCTCTATGTTCTACTTCAGTACATAGTCCTAACTACCTTGGAACTCATTATATAGACAAGTCTGGCCTCAAACTCAGTGATCCAGCTAGCAAGTGGGTAGCATTAACAGGATGCACAAGAATACCCGGCTCAAAATGTTTAAAAATAGTATCCTATTAACCAAAAGCTCTACAAGTTGACATTGAAATTAAAAAAAAAAAAAGAACAAACAGTTGGCTATACTTATCCATAGAATTGTTAGCAATATAAAAAATGTAGAAGCAACACATCAAAAGAAGAATGATGAATTTTACACACACACAGAGAGAGACACACACACACACACACATACATACATACATACACACACGCACACACACACACACACACACACACACACACACACGTATAGTGGAATGATCTTGGGCATTTAAAATGAAATTCCTCTGACACATTCCACACATGATGAAACTAAAGACATTTTCCTATGAAATAAACCAGATATAAACGTACAAATGCTGTATCACTGAGGTGTATAGAATAGTCAACTCAATTGAAAAATAACATATACTAGTGGCTTTCACTCAGCTCCTGATTCCAAAATCACACTTCTCTGATTCTACTTCTCTGATTCTCTTGCATCCTTGTATAATTACTAGCATTTTTGTGAACTTTAACAAGATAGCCTAATGTGTTATCTCTACATAAGATCATCTGTTATTTACCTTAAATCTTTAACTTCTCATCTTTTGTGTTATCTAATATCTGTGAAAATTGTAGGGTCTAATATATATATTTGAGAGTCAGGATATTTTCTAGATTCCTAATATCAACATTGGTGATTTGAAAATCCAGAAAATTCACCTTCTTAAGTTTTCTTTCCCAAACTGAACTTTAACTGCTGACAAATTTGATATCTGAATTCCAAAGACAGCAGAGACAACTAAAGGGCACTTTTAATCAAAAGCTGCAATGTAAAGGAAAGCACAACAGCTTTGTAATAAGGAATCATGTGCCATTTATAACTAATACTTACCAAAATCCAGATTTATTTAGATAACTATTATGTAGGCAAGGTAATCTAGTGACCAGGAAAGTCAGAAATCATTAAATACATGATTATAGATGAAAAATGATATAAATAACTTATATAAACCATCTTTCCTGAGTTGCAAATTTATAAAATCAGTATGAGTATAATAACATTCTCTGTTACTACAGATATGGATACAATTGATTGAATAGTATCAGAAGGCACCAGGATATATCTGGTTAAGTAGCACGTTAGTGATCTAACTTTGTTCCCTCAAAGGTAAAAGAACTGAGTTTCTTAACCTTTAAAATCTCTAAAAATGCAATTATACATTTCCCAAGACAGTGACAACTTTCATTTAGAGGCCTCTACTTTCTGCTTATATAGAGACATAACATTTTCCTGTTCCCTGCTCTTTCTATCAGTGCCTTTTTTGCCTTGTTAAAGAATTTTAAAATTTCTCTAAGAATGGAAAGTGCAAAGCAAAGCAATTTACAACTTATTCTCGCATACTGCCTCTTTTCTAAACTTTCAAATCTTATTAAACCCATTCACTCATTAATATCAATATTCTTCAGAAGATAAGTGGCAATTTACCCCGATTTCATAGAAAAGGGGAAAGAATTGAAAGACTTTACCTATAATTAAGTTACGACCCTCACAGAAGCACATCATTCCTATTTCTCTAGCAGTAAAGGAAAAAGCAAACACCCGCAAGATTCTTCCCCTTTTGCTTATTTATTTTATTTTATTTTATTTTTATTACATATATTCTTTATGTACATTACAAATGATTTACCCTTTCCCGGATCCCCCCTCCCAGAAAGATCCATAAGCCCTCTTCCCTCCCCCTGTTCCCCTATCCACCCCTTCCCACTTTCCTGTTGTGGTATTCCCCTACAGTGCTGCACTGAGCTATTTCAGAACCAGGGGCCACTCCTTCCTTCTTCATGGGCATCATTTGCTATGTGAGTTGTGTCTTGGGTATTCCAAGCTTCTAGGCTAATATCTATTTATCAGTGAGTAAATACCATGAGTGTTCTTTTGAGACTGGGTTACCTCACTAGGATGGTGTTCTCCAGCTCCATCCATTTGTCTAAGAATTTCATGAATTCATTGTTTCTGATGACTGAGTAGTACTCCATTGTGTAAATATACCACATTTTCTGTATCCATTCCTCCATTGAGGGACATCTGAGTTCTGAGCTTAGTACAAGGAGATAAGAATGGAACAATTTGCATTCTTTTGCATGTTGACCTCCAGTTGAACCAGCAGCACTTGTTAAAAAGGCTATCTTCCGCCCACCCCCAAATGGATGGTTGTAGCTCCCTTGACAAAGATCAAGTGCCCATAATTCTGTGGGTTCATTTCTGGGACTTCAATTCTATTCTATTGATCTATTTGCCTTTCACCGTACCAATACCATTCAGTTTTTAACACAATTGCTCTGTAGTACTGCTTGAGGTCGGGGATACTGATTTCCCCAGAAGTTCTATTACTGTTGAGGATAGTTTTAGCTATCCGGGTTTTTTTTTTTTTTAATTCCAAATGAATTTGAGAATTGCTCTTTCTAAGTCTATAAAGAATTGAGTTGGGATTTTTTGTAGGGATTGCATTGAATCTGTAGATTGCTTTTGGCAAGATGGCCATTTTTACTATATTAATCGTGCCAATCCAAGATCATGAAAGTTTTTTCCATTTCCTGAGGTCTTCTTCAATTTCTTTCTTCAAGGACTTGAAGTTCCTGTCATACAGATCTTTCACTTGTTTGGCTAGAGTCACACAAAGATACTTTATATTGTTTGTGGTTATTTTAAAGGGTGTCATTTCCCTAATTTCTTCCTCAGCCTGTTTATCCTTTGAGTATAGGAAGGCTACTGGTTTGCTTGAGTTAATTTTATATCCACCCACATTACTGAAGTTGTTTTCAACTGTAGGAGTTCTCTGGTGGAGGTCTTTTTTTTTGGGTCACTTATGTATACAATCATATCATCAGCAAATAGTGATAGTTTGATTTCTTCCTTTCCAATTTGTATCCCTTTGACCTCCTTTAGTTGTCTAATTGTTCTTGCTAGAAATTCAAGTACTATATTGAATAAATATGGAGAGAGAGGGCAGCTTTGTCTGGTCCCTGATTTTAGTGGGATTGTGTCAAGTTTCTCTCCATTTACTTTGATGTTGGCTACTGTTTTGCTGTATATTGCTTTTATTATGTTTAGGTATGGGTCTTGAATTTCTGTTCTTTCCAAGACCTTTAACATGAAAGGATGCTGGATTTTATCAAATGCTTTTTCAGCATCTTATGAAATGATCATGTGTTCTTTTTCTTTGATTTTGTTAGTGTAGGGGACTACATTGATGGATTTCTGTATATTGAACCATCCCTGCATCCCTGGGATGAAGCTTACTTGATCATGGTGAATGATCGTTTTGATGTGTCCTTGTATTCTGTTGGCAAGAATTTTATTTAGTATATTTGCATTGATATTCATAAGATTCTCTAAGATTCTCTTTTTTGTTGGATCTTTGTGTGGTTTTGGTATCAGTGAAATTGTGTCTTCATAGAACGAGTTGGGCAGTGTTCCTTCTGTTTCTATTTTGTGGAATAGTTTGAAGAGTATTGTTGTTAGATCTTCCTTGAAGGTCTGATAGAATTCTGCAGTAAAGCCATCTGGTCCTGTGCTTTTTTTGGTTTGGAGACTGTCAAAGACCACCTCTATTACCTTAGGGGTTATTGGGACTGTGTAGATGGTCTATCTGATCCTGATTCAATTTTGGTAGGTGGTATCTGTCTAGGACATTGTCCATTTCATCCAAATTTTCCAGTTGTATTGAGTATAGCCTTTTGTAGTAGGATATGATAATTTTTTGGATTTCCTCAGTTTCTGCTGTTATTTTAGCCTTTTCATTTTTGATTTGTTAATTTGGATATTGCCTCTGTGCCCTCTAGTTAGTCTGGCTAAAGGTTTATCTATCTTGTTGATTTTCTCAAAGAACCAGCTCCTGCTTTTGTTCATTCTTGATATAGTTCTTTTTGTTTCAACTTGGTTGATTTCAGCCCAGAGTTTGATGATTTCCTGCCTTCTACTCCTCTTGGGTATATTAGTTTCTTTGTTGTTCTCAAGCTTTCAGGTATTCTGTTAAACTGCTAGTGTATGCTCTCTCCAGCTTCTTTTCGTAGGCACTCAAAGCTATGAGTTTTCCTCTTAGCACTGCTTTCATTGAGTCCCACAAATTTGGGTATGTTGTGCCTTCATTTTTATTAAATTCTAAAAAGTCTTTGATTTTTTTTCCTTATTTCTTCCTTGACCAAGGTAACATTGAGTAGGGCATTGTTCAGCTTCCACGTGTATGTGGGCATTTTGTTGTTTTTGGTGCTATTGAAGACCACCCTTATTTCATAGTGATCTGATAGGAGGCATGGAATTAGTTTGATTGTCTTATATCTGTTGAGGTCTGTTTTGTGACCAATTATATGGTCAGTTTTGGAGAACGTACCATGAAGTGCTGAGAAAAAGGTATATTCTTTTGATTTAGGTTGAAATGTTCTATAGATATCTAGTAAATCCATTTGGTCCAAAACTTCTGTTAGTTTCTCTGTGACTCTGTTTAGTTTGTGTTTCCCTTATCTGTACATTGAAGAGAGTGGGGTATTTATGTCCCCCACAATTATTGTGTGGGGTATGATGTGTGTTTAAGTTTCAGTAAGTTTTCCTTTACGAATGCTGATGCTCTTGAATTTGGGGCATAGATGTTCAAAATTGAGAGTTCTTCCTGGTAGATTTTTCCTTTGATATGTATAAAGTGTCCTTCTGTATCTTTTTTGATGACTTTTGGTTGTCATCAAGTCTATTTTATCGGACATTAGAATAGCTACTTCAGCTTGTTTTCTAGGACCATTTGCTTGGAGAAAGGTTTTCCAGCCTTTTACTCTTAGGTAGTTTTTGTCTTTGACACTGAGATGCGTTTCCTGCATGCAGCAAAATGTTGGGTCTTGTTTAGGAGTCCAGTTTGTTAGTCTATGTCTTTTTATTGGGGAATTGAGTCCATTGATGTTAAGAGATATTAAGGAATAGTGATTGTTGCTTCCTGCTGCTTTTGATGTAATTTTTATGTTTGAGTTGTTATCTTCTTTTGGGTTTATTGAAAGAAGATTACTTTCTTGCTTTTTCTTGTGTATAGTTTCCCTCCCTTTGTTGGTGTTTTCCATTCATTATCCTTTGAAGGGCTGATTTGTGGAAAGATACTGTGTAAATTTTTTTGTCATGAAAAGCCTTGGTTTCTCCATTTATGGTGATTGAGATATTTGCTGGATATAGCAGTTTGGGGTGGCATTTGTGTTCCCTTAGGGTCTGCATGACATCTGCCCAAGCTCTTCTGACTTTCATAGTCTCCAGTGAAAAATCTGGTATAATTCTGATAGGTCTACTTTATGTGTTACATGACCTTTCTCCTTTAGTGCTTTTAATATTCTTTCTTTGTTTAGTACATTTGGTGTTTTAATTATTATGTGACGGGATGAATTTCTTTCCTGGTCAAATCTATTTGGAGTCTGTAAGCTTCTTGTATGTTCATGGGCATCTCTTTCTTTAGGTTAGGGATGTTTTCTTCTCTAATTTTGTTGAAAACATTTACTGGCCCTTTAAGTGGGAAATCTTCACTCTTCATTTATGCCTATAATCCTTAGGTTCGGTCTTCTCATTTTGTCCTGGATTTCCTGGATATTTTGGGTCAGGAGCTTTTTGCATTTTTCATTTCTTTGACTATTGTATCAATACTTTCTATGGTATCTTCTGCATCTGAGATTCTCTCTTCTGTCTCTTATATTCTGTTGTTGATGCTTGGATCCATGACTCCTGATTTCTTTCCTAGGTTTTCTATGTTCAGAGTTGTCTCCCTTTGTTTGTTATTGTTTCTACCACCTTCTTTAGATTCTGGATGGCTTTATTTAATCCCTTCACTTGTTTTGTTGTCTTTTTCCTTAGTTCTTCAAGGGCTTCTCCCTGTTTACTTGTGTTCTCCTGTATCAAAGGAGTTACTTATGTCCTTCTTAAAGCCCTCCATGATACCTTCCATCAGCATCATGAACTGTGATTTTTAAATCCACATCTTGCTTTCCTGGTGTGTTGGGGTATCCAGGACTTGCTATTGTGGGAAAACTGGGTTCAGAGGGTGCCATATTGCCTTGATTTCTGTTAGCAACATTCCCACACTTGCCTTTTGCCGTCTGGTTTTCTCTGGTGTTAGTTGGTCCTGCTGTCAGTGGCTGGAGCTTGCCCTTCCTGTGTGCCTTCAGGCCTATCTCAGCAACCCTGGGTGACCTGCTTTCCCCTGGCACAAATTGCTGTCGTACTGCTGAGTTCCTGGGTGCAGGTGGAATCCTTGTGGTGTGTGTCCCAAGCGATCCTCTACTCTGGTGAATACTGCCTACCAATCTGTTGCACAGTCACAGAATCAAAGATGGAGGCCGAGACCCACTCTCTTGTAGTTGTATTTGGGTATATAGCTCTGAGGCCCCAATCAGCTCTGGATGCAGGCTGTGCAAGCTGCCTCCTCCTAGCTGGCTACGGGATGTATAGCTGGCTTCATGCACTGCTTGAAGATGATGCACTGTGTCTGAGGGTGTTCTAGATATGGAGGTGGAAATATGAAGGTTCTTGCTAGAGGCCTCTGGTCTGCATGGCTGGTCTCACCTGTGCAGCCCCTCCTCCTCGCTGGCTGCTGGGTATATAGCTGGTTTCCTGCACTGCTTGGAGATGGTGCACTGTGGCGGAGGGTGTTCCAGGTCTGGAGGCAGAAACTGGAAGGCTCTTGCCAGAGGCCTCAGGACTGGATCCCCCATCTGTAGGGCCAGTCTCACATGTGCAGGCTGCCTCCTCCTTGCTCTCTGCTGGGTGTATCCCCCTTTTGCTTATAAAAATAACATCCATATCAATTCATTATTGTGAAAAGAAAAAAGTATATGATTCCCTCATACACACACTCTTTTAGAGTAAAATTCTTCCAAGAAAATAGGTGGAAAACATGCCTGATTGATTAGATTTCTGATTTAAGCAGAAGCAGTAAAGAATTTGACTATATATTCTTTTATCTTACCACTCAATGAATACATGGGACATTATTTTGACTCTTAAGTATGATATGTGTAAACCTGAAGTGAGAATAATAATAGGCACATCATGGAATTTGTATAAGAAAAAAGTGATTTAAAATATGCTCAGAAGAATATAGAAAATTTTTGGTATATTCTTGACATCTCTGCTTCTTTTTTTAAGCAACAATCTGCTGAATCTTACTGGACTCAGCATTTTTTCCCCATTGGGTAAGACTCGACTAACCAAACTAGTATTTTCAATTGTTCACAATTTTTCTATAAATAAAAGTCCTACAAATTGAAATGACACCCAGAAACTTCCATTATCAAATGGAAGTAGAATTTTAATCAAAACTCATTATCAATTTCTCAACATTATGGAGCTCTGTTGTCTCTGTTATTCATGTTGACCAGATTTGTAGTGAAAACAAACATTGTCCTGTATTTTCTATTTAGTGGGCTTTATGGAATAACATATAAAGAGCCATTATTGAGTAAGAGAGTATATAATAATTCGTTTATATGCTCTTCTTGTGAGTATAGCAGGCAATCTACTCTCTGTGTGTTCTTTCTATTGGATTGTCATCATGGTATGTTCAGCAATGGCAAGCACAGAATAAGTGAGCAAAAAAATATGTTTGCTATAGCTTTGCTCCTTGGAAGCTTACTTAATAAAGTTTATTTTTGTATTAGTACCATATAAGTCATATAGGGCTCTATTTTTTTCTTATGGTACACATTTGATTTCTTCATTAACCCTGTAGTAAATACTAAAATTAGCTATGGAATAATCAATTTTATGATTGAATGAATACTTAGTAAGAAATCTATCTTGTGCTGGATTGGTCATTCTTATTTATTTCTCTTCCATTGCTATAGATCAATTATTTATAGTGAATTAATCAAACCACTTTGGCTCCTGGTCAGTTGTGTACTTGCTGCAAATGCATAAGAACTCTCTAGATTCAAGAATCAAAGACAAAAGAAAAAAATTTTGATATGCCTTGACTAGCTCAATGGCTGGCACTTCTAAACCTTCCCCTGACTAGCAAATACTCCACTAAGGTATTCCTGAGTTAACATCTTTAAAAATCTATATTTCATCTCTGCTAGTCCAGATCCAGTTGGGTAAGTGACCCCAAGTCCATTTTCCTGGATTAATACATGCCATTGAGACTTTATGTTTCATTTCTTTTACTTCCTTGTCATAGTGATTCTGTCTTCTTCCCCTTTCTCCATCCCTTACCTACTCAATCTAAAAGTCCTGTCTCATCTCCCTTCCCAGCCATTGGATGTATGGCAGTTCTTTATTATTAAAACCAGCTGGGGGCAGAGAAACTCATGTCTGGAAGAGTGCCTTTTGTGAGTCTAAATAAGACAAAGCATTAGAATTCCCAACATTTCAACGTTTCTATCCAAAATTTAAAAAGGCTCTTCTCTCAGATACAAATTGAGCATAACCATAACAATTATGTAAATTGCAAAGTATGATATACAATTAACATCAAGTCCATCATATTTTTCAATTCTATAAACTACTCTATTTATTCTCACTTAAAGAGTTTACAAGTCTATATCTGAATTATATTCTGACTTTAATTGTATTACCATCTGAAAACAATCCTTTCTATATCATCTTCAACAATGCTAAACAACTTTAGTTTGATTATGAAACTGTAATTAGTCTTCAACCCCATTAGAAATCTGAGAATGAATAGCAGATAATCTGAAGATATAAAAAGCATAAAACATAGCTTCCAAAACTTAACCAATTTGTAAGGACAGTTGACTACCTGAACAGTCCCCCATTCCTCAAAATGTCGAAGCATCAATCTTCAGCCTTCTGGCTCAGAATCATCTGACAGACCTTGAAATGAAAAAGGAAGTATAAAGGATTTGTTTACTCTGTCTTCCAGAGCTAAACTTGTGTTTCCTTTCTTGGGCAGTACTTTTTGTCTGAGGATAAATAGGGTAATTTGTGTCCAGTGGCTATCTGGCCATACTGGAATAACATCATATGGAGGTTTTGTTGCTCAGTTTCTTCTTTGAACTAAGAAGGGTGTACTTTCAGGGGCAGACATGTCTTTGGTCAAATCATCTTTAAATGAACTAATATGAAATGTCATAGTCTGTGGAATCTGATGTTTTTGAAGATTATATAAAGTATACCTGAATTGCTGAACCTTAACTACTCTTAACTATTTCTATTTGAATATTGTAGAAAGCACCAAAATATAATTAGATCAGAATCTAGTATGACCATGAGTTTATTAACTAGCCCTTAACTTGCCTTACTTAATCATCCTAAAGAGTTTGTAATAGTAGCTATTAGAAGGACTGGGTCTAAGCCCTGTATTCATAAATTAGTATTATAGGCACAATGCCTATATAAGAGTAATAATATCAATTTCAAATTTTCTATAAATATAGTAAATTTATACCAATGGAAACCTTAAATCTGCATCAATTTATAAATTTTATACCAATGTAAAATTAAAACTTCATTTTGTATTAAATAGAAATATTTCTACCAATGTAAGATTGTGGCTATAAATGCTTTACTTAAGAATAAATTTAGTAATCCATCACAACTATTTTCTTCCTGCTCAAAATTATGACCATTTCTAAATTATCCCTTAAAATGACAACCTATCTATAATTTATAAAATAAAAATAACCAGACATTCAAACCCAGGGTAACTTCTTCCTGCTGAATAGGTATGATGAAAAATTCTTTAAAGGTATGGGGAGGAGGATGAGAAAAATTAGAAAAATGGTTAGACTTAAGAAAGCTAGTTTTAGCGTGTATTATCTAGTCTTCATATGTTTAGAAGGCTTAGGATTTAACTGAAGTTCTCACTGTATTCATCTGAAAGATTGAATGAAGTGAATTCATCTGGAATCACCAGCTATTTCTGAAGCTGTTTTGGAAGCAATTCTCTGGAAACAGCTTCAGGAGGTAGGAGGCTGGAATAGCAGGTCATTTCAGCATCTGGGGCATGAATCCTGCCAAAGCTGTACATTCTGTAATATATGAATCTCATAACCAAATTTTAGTACTATTAAGGTATGCATAAAGATTGTGCAAGGTGCACAGATCAGTTAAGGATGAAATTTTGTTCCTTGCCTGAGCAGGTGAAAGACAACTGCTTTTTATGAGTTAATTTAATCAATAACCAAATATAATAAATCTTCATTCACGCCATATGAATGATAACACAATGAATCTTAAGGGTTCCATAACCAATTAGAGTTATTGTCTAATTTTAGCTGAAGTTTTGGATAGAGATATGCTTATGTTTAAACCAGTTATTGATCTGTACCCATGTTGACGAATCAACAGATTAAGTTACTTGTCCTGTCTAACTTTCTTGAACTTTTTTTTCTGTATCTATGATCTTCAGGAGAACCTCCCAGTCATATCTGATCCATATCATACTGGAAGTGGTCTAAAGCCTTTTTTCCTTTCCTGTCAACACAAATACAGGGTCTCTCTCCCAAAATATCATGCCCTTGGTCCAGTACCTGCAAATCATGAAAGTTATAGAATGAATTAAATTAAAAGCTTGAACTCTCTCCCAGAAGATTTTTTAATATCATAAATACAAAACTTATAATCATCTTCATTTTAATAATTAAAACAATTTAAAGAAATAAAATTAATCAAATATTATCTGTTTAGACAATACTCCACTATCTCTGTAGTTTTCCTACAGAATTAAATTTTAGTAGTGAGATCAAGGTCTATCTTTCTACTATTTAAGATAGGTTAGGCTCCCTGTCCCCTGATTTTACCTACAATTTAAGATAAAATGCCTCAAAATATTTATTAATCTATGTATTTAACTTTAGATAAATTCCCATCTTCTTACTGTATAATCTTATTTCCAGGCTCTAATTTTTGTTACACCAGGCTCAAAGATCCCAGAAATCCTATTATCAAGGATCCTGAGAGCTGCTCTGGCATAAACCTTTGCAAATTTTCTTTAAAGCATTTTTTCTTTTATTCATTTTTATTGGACATTTTATTTATTTACATTTCAAATGCCATTCCCCTTCCCAGTTCTTCCGTAAGCTCTGTATCCACTACCCTTCCCCTTGCCTCTACTGTGCTCCCCCACCTGCCCACCCACTCCTGCCTCAGACCATTAGTATTCTCCTAACCTGGGTCATAGAAACTCCATAGGACCAAGGGACCCCCCTCTCATTGATGTCAAACAAGGCCATCCTATGCCATATATGCGGCTGGAGATATGGGTCCCTCCATGTGTACATTTTGGTTAGTGGTTTAGTCTCTGGGAGCTTTGGGGGAGGTGGGGTTGGTTGATATTGTTCTTCCTGTGGGGTTGCAAACCCCTTCAGCTCCCACAGCACTTGTCTTAACTTCTCCATTGGGGTCCCCATGCTCATTCCAATGTTTGGCTGAATACATCCACATCTGAATTGGTCAGGCTCTGGCAGAGCCTCTCAGCGACAGCTATACCAAGCTCCTGTCAGTAAGCACTTCTGGCATCAGCAATAATGTCTGGGTTTGGTAATTGTATATGGGATGGATCCCCAAGTGGGCAGTCTCTGGATGGCCTTTCCTTCAGTCTCTGTTCTACACTTTGTATCTGCTTTACCTTTTGACAGGAGGAATTCTGGATTAATATTTTTGAGGTGAGTGAGTGGCCCCATCCCTCAAACAGGGGCCATGCCTGTCCACTGCATATGGACTCTACAGGTTCTATCACCCCTTTGTTGAGGATTTTGGGTAATATATTCCCTGTTGGGTCCTGGGAACCTCTTTTGTCCCCAGCATCTGGGACTTTCTATTGGATAACCCCCAGGGTTACACACCTACTTTCAAATTCCTAGCCATCTGTACTTCTCTCCCATCTCATATCATATCTGAACTGGCCCACTTATTTTCTTTCCTCGCATGCATCCCTTATCCCTCTCTCCCTCTGCTTCCAAAAGATTATTTTCTTCCCTGTTCTGAGTAGGACTACACTTTGGTGTGATCTTCTTTGTTCTTGGCTTTCATGTGGTCTGTGAGTTGTACCATAGGTATTTCAAGCTTCTATTTGGCTAATATCCACGTATCACTGAGTACATACCATGTGTGTTATTTTGTGACTAGGTTACCCAACTCAGAATGATATTTTCTACTTCCATCCATTTGCCTGCAAATTTCATGAAGTCATTGATTTTAACAGCTGAATATACTCCATTGTGTAAATATACCATATTTTCTGTATCCACTCCTCTGTGGAGGGACATCTGGATTGTTTCCAGCTTCTGGCTATTATAATAAGGCTGCTATGAACATGGTGGATCATGTGTCCTTGTTATATGTTGGAACATCTTTGGAGGATATGCTCAGGAGTATAGCTGGGTCCTCAGGTAGCACTATTTCCAATTTTCTGAGGAACCGCCAGACTGATTTCCAGACTGGTTGTACCAGCTTGCAATCCCACCAACAATGGAGAAGTGTTCCTCTTTCTCCACATTCTCTCCAGCATTTGCTATCCCCTGAGGTTTTTTATCTTAGCCATTCTGACTGGTATGAGGTGGAATCTCAGGGTCGATTTGATTTGCATTTCCCTGATGTCTAAGAATGTTTAATGTTTAAGTGCTTCTCACCCATTAGAGTTTACTCATTTGTGATTTGTCTGTTTAGCTCTGTACCCCATTTTTGAATGGTTACTTGGTTCTCCGGAGTCTAACTTCTTGAGTACTTTGTATATTTTTGATGCTAGTCCTCTCTCAGATGTAGGGCTGGTAAAGATTTTTTTCCCAGTCTGTGGATTACTATTTTATCCTATTGACATTTTTCTTATTCTTTCTCCTTATGTGGAGCTTAATATCTCTTTGCACATATATTCCCTTTCTCTTTGTATAACTTTAATTAATATGAGCTTCTCTTTTTGAGGTAAAGATTATCTACTTACTCCCTGCTTCTGACCTACAATTGAAGATTAAAAGCCTCAAAGTATTTATTCATCTATGTATTTAACTTTAAATAAATTTTCTTCTACTTATTATATAAGCCTATTATTTCCAATCTCTAATTTGTGTCATACCAGCCTGAACAAAGAAAGCCAATGTAGACAGTGCTTGAAGATCTCACGAGCTGCCCTTGCACAGATGATTTCAAATTTTTTGAAAGTATTTCTTTTATTCATTCTATTCTTTTTCCTTGCCTTTATTTCCTATATTTGTGATCAAAGTCCTGGATTTCTTTTTTCTTTTTTTCTTTTTTTCTTTCTTTTTTCTTTTTTTCTTCTACTCTTTTTCTTTTTTAAGGATTTTTTTTCCAAGACAGGGTTTCTCTGTATAGTCCTGGCTGTCCTGCTGTCCTGGAACTTACTCTGTACACCAGTAGATTTCTTTATTCCATGTATACTTAAGAACATTTAAACAATTATCATTATACTCCCTTTTATGCTTAAAAAATTAAATTAAATTTTATTTGTCTCTATACTTTCATTATTGCATGTAGGAAGTAGGCAGCATCTACCCCCTTACTCTCTCTGTCTTTGAGCACCTAGCTTGTCTCTTTGCATAACAGGGGCTCTCAGCACCACTGAGCCCGAACACTCTGTCTCATTACAAAGCAAGGGAAGAGACCCTTACATGGCTCAGGCAAAATCTGCAGACTGCTTAGAAGCCAATTCTCCCAAATCCTAATCTTACATCATGGTGTGTGTGTGTGTGTGTTCTATCTGAGAATTTCTAAAATCATTTTAAATCCAAATACATTGGATGTCATCTGTAGCAATGAATTAGTTAATCCATCTTGGTTCCTAGAAGGTGATGTGCACTTCACCCACCCATGAACTCTCTGAGTTCAAAAATGAAAGACACACACACACACACACACACACACACACACACACACACACACCACCTAATTTTGAAATGCCTTGACTAGCTTAATGGTTGGGTACTTCTAAACCACCCTCTGGCTAGCAAATACTCTACTCCAGTATTCCTAATATCTTTAAATTGTCTTTGCTATCCCAACCCAATCAGGGAAGGATTCCTAATTGACAGTGGACCTTTAAGTTTCATTTTTCTGCTTCCCTTTCATGGCAATTGTCTGTATTCTTCCCCTTTCTCTCCATCCCTTATCTATTCAATCTAAACAGCCATTGACTGTATGGCAATTCTTTATAATCAAAGTCAAAGGGGCAGGGAAACTCAGGTCTGGAATTTCTGCTTTTGTGAGCCAAAATAATTTAAAGCATTAGAACCAAACCCCAACATGGATGCTGTTTTCAAGTGGCTTTGGCTACGTTCTTAAAAATAATTGATAGTAACAAACCATTAATTTTGCTTCTGGCACTCTTTTCTTTCCTTTCTTCCCTTTTCTTTTCTTTTTCTTTTTTTCTGGGAAGGGGGGCTTTGGATTTCTTTCTTTCTTTTTTTTTAACCACTTGCAAACTTGGGGTAATAGTTTAATTATTTCAAACAAATGCACAATGCAGAATTTATACAAACATGATGTGTATGCTCTTCTGTATTATCAAAGAATTCAAACTATTGTAGTATTTGGCACTGGGCAATTAACAGTAACAGAGGACCTTGAACACAAGGGTATATCTAAAGGCAATAAAAAAGCTCAAATCAAGAACTATTTGTAACTAATATATAAAAAATATATTAACTATAAAAGATGAGAGCAACATATTCTCACTTGTGCATAAAGGCATTATATGATTTCCCCTTTGCACAGTTTGAAGTAAATTTCTTAAATACAATATTTGCAAATGATGATTAAATATGAATATTCATTAACCAATATCAAGTTATGGTAAAAAATGTTTTCATTCATGATTACCGCTTTCTTCTTATGATGATTGTATAGTGTAGAAGATACTATTAGCATTTCTAATATTTTCCAATAGAGATATCTTCTAAGCAGTAGTGCTTAATCTTTGCCATTTTTACAAAACCCTAAACATATTGAGAACAGGAAAACACTATTGAGGAATGGGCATCATTAGTTTGACCAGTAGGCATGAGTATGAAGAATCTTCTCTTTCCTATTTATTTATTTATTTATTTATTTATTTATTTAATTTACATCAAGATTACTGTTCCCCTCCTCCAAGTCCCCTTCAGAGAATCCCTCCACTTCTTCTCTAATAGGGTGGAGGCCACCCTGGATATCCCTGGACCATGGCACATTATGAATTTTGCTGGCAAATGGGTAGAACTAGAAAATATCAGTCTGAGGGTGGTAACCCAGATCCAAAAGTACATGCATGGTATGTACTCATAAGCGAATATTAGCCAAAAGGTACAGGATACTCATACTATGCCACTCTGACCTAAAGAAGCTAAATAAGTAGGAAGGCAAGGATGCTTCAATTTGACTCACAGATAATTAATAGTCATAGGATGCAGATGGAAGGAGGGACCTGTGTGGGAGAGGAATGGGGAGTGAAATGGGAGGTTAGGACCAAGTGTAGGGAAAGATAAGAGGGTGTTCAGAGGACCAGAAGAATGAATGGAAAATTGTGACTGTCTGGGTTCCAGTACATCTCTAAGTCATACTAGAGACCTGTGATGAGGGAGGCTCCTTGCAGTCTATGAGAGCAAATTTAGCAGAGATTCACAGTAGTAGGGATCTGGAACCTGAAATGGCCACCTACTATAATCAGGCAGAACCACCAATGGAGAGGTAAGGATACCAACTGACCCAGAAAGCTTTCATCCCTAAATTTGCCCTGTCTAAAAGAAATACAGTGACAAAGATGGGCAGAGACTGAGGTAATGGCCAACCAATATCCAGCTCAACTTGAGACCCATCCAATGGGTAAACACTAATCCCTGACATTATTAATGATACTCTCTTATGCTTGCAGAGAGGAGCCTAGCATTACTGTCCTCTGAGAGGCTCAACTTAGCAGCAGACTGACACAGATGAAGAATCCCAGAGCCAAACATTGGATGGACCTTGGAGAGTCTTATGCAAGAGTTGGGGGTAGGATGAAGGGACCCAGAAGGGATATAAATTACACAGAAAGACCAACAGAGTCAAATAACATGGACTACTATGGGCTATCAGATACTGAAACACCAAACAAAGAGTATACATAGGCTAGACCTAGGTTGTGTGTATATATATAGCAGATGTGCACCCTGGTTGTTCTTCTTGTGGGTCCTGAACAACTAGAGCAGACACTGTCCCTAAAACCTGTGTGTGGAATCCATTCCCCTAACTTGGCTGCTTTGTCTGACCTCAGTGCAAGAGGATATGTCTAACCCTGCAGAGACCTGGTGTTTCTGGAGCTCTTACATTTTTTTTATCAGTCTCTAGTAAGTTGACTGTTATATTGATTTGTAAGTTATAGCTGTATATAATAAAAATGTAATTTTAAGAACATGATAAGTTGGATATTGGTTAAAAATGGAACTATTCACTTATCAATAAGTTGAATGAAAAAAAAACACAATAAGAGAATGGTTATACTTACCAAATAATATGAAAAGTAAAGGAAGATCATGTATAGGAAAAATTAAAACCCCAGTATTGTAAATCTCATGTTTGAGCTATCAGTTGGAGAAATTAGTAGCAAGTGTGCTCTCCAAACTTCAATCCCCAAAGTCAGAAGAGACAGCTGAAATTGTAATATATTTGATAATCACTAGAGTGTGGACTTAGACATGGCTGTAGGACTGCATTCAGTTCCTGAAATAATAAATCTACAGTAGAAACAAAAAAGATCACTAATCTGAACTCTGAAGTACTCCAGTGTTTGAAATCTAGTATCAGAGTAGCACTCAAGGCAAATCCTGGATAATATTAGGAAAAATATAACACTTTCCTCTAAATATTTATTATTAGTTTAAAAAGTTTAAATGTTGCAGTGAGCAAGCAATGTTATATTTAATAAGCATAGTTTGAGTAAACCTTTAAAATGTTAAATGTATAAAGCAGTTATGTCTGAATATGTAGAAAAATAAATTTATAATTCATAAAATACAAATGGATATTTTACCCTTTATGCATGTAAACATATAATAATAATTGCATGAATAAAAGTAATTTATTTAGTAGAAATAACATTACAAATTACATGTATAGCCAAAAAAGAATGAACAAGCAATGTAATTTCATATTATTTTTCATATTATTACAAGTTTTCTATGAATGCTTCCTTTTAACTTAATATTTTTCTTCAAATCAAAATCAACTTAAATTTACTTGGCAACTATGAGAAATTTATATAAGTATATAAATATACTATATTATAAGGACACAAACTGACCCAGAAAACTTTCAACCCTAAATTTGCCCTGTCTAAAAGAAATACAGTGACAAAGATGGGGCAGAAACTGAGGTAATGGCCAACCAATATCCAGCTCCAATATATAAATATACTATTGAACATAGTACTTATACTCATTTCATGGCACAGTAAAAGACCCATTTCCTCCTTTGCCCATGATTCAAAAAAAAGATGTGAGTTATCCAGAGTTCAGTGTTAATTTTCTGCTCAAATATATTTAATCTGTTTAAATCCAGAATTGTGCTAAAATGATTCTAAAATATTAGGTTTTTCTGCCATATCATAGAAGAAAATAGTAATCAATATTTGAATACATTCAATTTTTAAAAACACAACAACAAAAACTATTATATGAGCATAGTTTCAATTTCTTTAAGTTATACCAGAAATATTTTAACTGAGAAAATTGACATCCTGGAGAAAGTAGTTATTGAAACCTTTGCATTATTATTCAAGCAGATTTTAAGGCATGTGAATATAAGAGCACAGGACTTACACAGGGCCTTCTACAAATATGGCATAGCTATTTGATGAGTAATATTATGAGCCCCTGCCTGTTAGAATTAGTGGGTCTCTGAATATTATGCCTTCTTTTGGGACTATTCTTTTCCTGTTTGGTTATGTCCATCTTCAATATGATAGTTTTTGCTTCATCTTATGTTATTTTGTCATGTTTCATTTTTATATCTTAAAAGCCTGTTCTTTTCTAAGAAGAGAAAAGAAGAGAGTGGATCTGGAGGGCAGGGGATGGGGGGAGGAATAGAGGGAGGGGAAATTTTAATCAGGATATAATGTATGAGAAAAAACTATTTTCAAAAGAAGAAAAAGAGGAAGAAAGAGGAAGAAGGAAATAACAACAGACAGAAAGACAGACAGACAGGCAGGCAGGCAGGCAGAAAGAGGAGGACAAGCAGGAAGAAAAGGTAGTAGAAAAGGAGGAAGAGGAGGAGGGGAAGGAGGAATCCAAAATCAAGGTATTAAAATACCATACTTTCTCTGAAGTCTGTATAGGAGAACATGCCCCACATGCTTCTTTCAGCTTCTTCTGTGGCTTGTACTGCTCTTCCCATTATAATTAGTTTAATGTTGTCTCTAGCATCCTCACAGTCCTGTACTTTTCACTTGGTGTTCTATGTGTGCTTCTGTGTCTACTTTTATCTTATGTAAGAAACTAGTTGCATAGCATTGATGGCCTACGCTTCTTATTTTCAGCTCAGTTTAGTTTACCCTTTAATTACATGGGAAACTATTTCCAAGTGAGATTCTAATTTGATCACTAATTAGAAATTAAATACATCTATAAAATATTTTCAAAAATAAACTTCAACTGATAACACTCTGCTTCAGACCAATTCATATTTCCCCTTACCTATGAATTCCACCCTTTTTACTTTTATTGGTTGATATTTGCCAGTGGACACAATGAGGATTTTTTAACATGTTTATTTTTCTGTGATCTATTTATGGCAAATGATGCAAAATTTGTACTCAGTAAACCACTGACTGAACTGATTTTCAATAGGTTAATTAATGTATTGTAAGAGTTTTGAAGATATCCTGTTTTATTTTAACCTCTAGATACATTTAGAGTCTAATGAATATTTTTTTCAAATTTGATTGCTCAGTACTTTTTACTTTTAAAACATGTTCAGGTGATTACTGTGGAAGCAAATTTTAGAACCATTTGTCAAGTATTTGAGTGATGAAAACAATTGAAGGCTGGTTACAAACACTTCTGGAAGAGACAGTAATTTATTGCTCATTTAGAGTAATAGCTGAGATAGGAAAATTATATGCAGCATTAGTTTGAGGGTTTCTTACAAAGAGACAGTGTTTCCTGCTGCTGTTTTTCAAACAGGTGTTTGATGAAGATAACTGAGTCTCACTTTGGTTTTCTCATCTCTAAAACAAGAGAAGATAAGCTTCCATGGCTTTAATCCACACAGTTCATTGTATGACTTGTTATGAAATTATATATTTGAGCCACTTTATAATTGTTTATAAATTCTCTACCTCATCTTCTTGGCTTCTGCTTCTTGACCACATTATGAACTGAGTGACCACCCTTCAGTTTGTTAGATCCACATTTTGCTGTTAGGTCCTATAAACTGTCTCTTGGTTTGCATGAAATTGTTAACACAGTTAAATTTTCAGTTATTCTGTTTGGTTTAAAATATCACTATTAATTTGTCACATATTATATGCATAATAATCTATAGATGACTACAGTACAACTGGTATTCATTTAAGAATGACAGAGAAAATACACATTGGATTGCATACATTTCATACAGTATTTTATACTTTTTAATTAAAAAACTGAGTATAAAATGGTGAATTCCATATAATGTATTTGGGATTGTTTACTCTCTACCCAGCTTTTCTCATATACACCCCTAACTTCATTCATACCCAACTTCATACCTTTTCTCTCTCTCTGTATTGTCTTCTACTTCCTCCCTACTCCTTCAATTCTGCTTCTCTAGAGATTTTTATTTATACCCTTTAATGTATTTAGAAACTTTAATTTTCTTCAAGGCTAAGACATGTCTGCAAATGGTTTATCACTAAGGAAATAATTATTTCACTGATACAAATTCAAAGGAATAATGTCTAAAAGGAAAGCCAAGCTTACCTTAGTATGCAACTTAGGAAACAAGCCTAAAGTAGAACCAGAGCATAAAACTATCAATAATGATTTTAATGTTTTTCCACCAATGGTTTCGGTAAAAATGTAAATGGTGCTAGAAATAGATATAGAAAAAGTGAAATTGATTAACATCATCTGTGTGCTTTAGCCAACACTATCTATTCAGTTCTTTTTGTACTGTAATTCTGTTTAACTTTTTTAGTTTTAATTACTTTTTAATTATCTTTAATCTTTTTTTTTAGTCCAGTCCTTATCTGTCTCCTGGTCTGCCCTCCTACTGTTTCTCATTCCATTCCTCCTCCCCCCACCATCCCCTGTCTCCAAAAGGATGTCCACACCTCACCATACACCATTCCCTGGGGCCTCAAGTCTCTTGAGGGTTAGGTGCATCTCCTCTGACTGAACCCAGACCAGACAATCTTCTGCTGTATACGTGTCAGGGCCTCAACTACCAGCTGGTGTATGCTGCCTAGTTGGTGGCTCAATGTCTGAGAGATGTTGGGGATCCAGGTTAGTTGAGACTGCTGGTCTTCCTATAGGGTCACCCTCCTCAGCTTCTTCCAGCTTTTCCCCAATTCAGTCAGAGGGTCCCCAGCTTCTGACCTTTGAGTGTAAGTTTCTGTGTCTGTCTCATTCAGTTGCATTGACTTCACAAACTCTCTCTCTCTCTCTCTCTCTCTCTCTCTCTCTCTCTCTCACACACACACACACACACACACACACACACATACACACACATTCTGCTAAATTTTTAGTAGATTAATGGGGAAGTTTAAAGTTCTAATTGAATAATCAAATAATTCCTTATTTCTACTTTTATTTTTCTCCATTTATTTATTTATTCATTCATTCATTCATTTTACATCCCAATTGCTGCCCATACTCCCAGTTCCCCCATTAGAGTCTCCCCCCACCATTACCCCTCCCCTTCTCCTCTTAGAGGGTATAGCCCCAAGTCCCCCCCCACCTCAGTGGATCAAGTCTCTGCAGGGTTAGAAGCATTCTTTCCCACTGAGGCCAGACAAGGCAGCCTAGTTGGGGAAAAGTATCCACAGACAGTCAACAGTTTTAGATATAGCCCACATTCCATTTGTTGGGAAACCCACATGACACTGAGCTATACATCTTGTACATATGTGCAGGAGGCTGCAGTCTAGCTTGTCTATGCTCTTTGATTGGTGGCTCAGTTAAGTGTCCAAGTTAGTTAATTCTGTTGGTTTCCCTATTCCTTCAGTGCCTTAAAGTCTCCCCTTAACTCTTCCATAAGAGTCACCAAGCTCCATCTAATATTTGGCTGTTTCTGCTTCTATTTCATTCAGCTGCTGGATGTATTATCTCAGACCAAATTTATGGCAGGCTCCTGTCTACAAAAATAACATAATATCATTAATAGTGTTTGTGATTGGTGCTTGTCAATGGAATGGATCTCATGTTTGGCGAGTCATTGGTTGTCCATTCATTCCCACTGTCTCTATCTTTTTCCCTGCACACTTTGTAGGCAGGGCATATTTTGGGACTAAGGTTTTTTGCATTGGTGTCCTGATTCCTCCACTGGGGGTCCTGTCAGGCTATAGGAAGTATCTACCTCAGGTTCCATATCCCCAGTACTAGGCATCTCAGCTAAGGTCTATTTGTGTTTTTTGCTGTTTGTCTTTTGAGACAAGGTATTATGTAGCACAGGATGACTTCAAATCATCTATGTAGCTAAAGATATTGACTTCTCAATCCTGATACCATAGTTTCACAAGAGCTATGATTTTGTTTTATCATTTGTTGTTATTCTTAAATATTTATAATGTGGACTTTGATTTGTGGCACTATTGCGATGTCTTTTGGTTTGATCTTATTATATTTTATTATTTTTTATCACCTCTTAGAATTTCCTTGTTTTCTAACAAGAAAGAAAGAAAAGAGTTAAATTCAGATGGGAGGAAAGGTGGAGAGAAACTGGAAGAATTAGAGAAAGAGAGAAACTACAATTAGAATATATTATGTGAAAAGGAACATTTTAATAAAAGGCAGAAAGGTAAAGAAAGACAGAGATAAAGAGATGAAGACAGAGATAGACAGATGAAGAGAGAAAAAATAGGACTCCCCCAAAAAAACTTCATTGCATGTCTTAAGAATTAGGCTTTTGGATTCCCCACTTTGGACTAGAGTATCAAAACAGGGTCATCAGAACCCAAAGCATGTTTCCAGGTGTTCTTTTGTATGCTGAATTATATATCAATAGTGTTTTCAAGTGGGGCTAGCATTTGCATTGACATTGGAAACGGTATAATAGTTGTTAGAAAATAGGCTTACAATTTTAGGCCAAATTTTACAGCCTGAATAGATTAGGTCACACCTCCCAGCTCTCCCTGGGACAGACTCCCTGGCCCAGAACAATCTGGGCTGTGACTTAACAGCAATCCTTAAGCAGCATCTGGATCTTCTGTACTATGTTGAAGTAAATCACATAGTACCTTAGCATCCCCTGAGCCTACTCCCCTCGCAAAAATTTGGTAAGATTTGGATGAAGTGTCACATAGTCCATTTTTCTTCTAGGAATAATATGAGGCCATCATGGACTTTGTGCCACAGCATTGGCAACAAATCTATAATGGTGGCTAGGCTTATGACAAGGGTAATGGACATATTGATATTGAAAGGATAAGGTTGCAAGCTAGGAATCCCCCGTTCCTGAGTCTTGGGTCGTGACCCCAAAGGAGCAGAGGTTTGGCCCATTCTTTCCTCCTGAGTCTGGCTGCGAGCCTCAGGCTGGGAGTGTCCCTGGCATCTTTTCTGCGGGGGCTGTGGAGCTCATGCCTGGGGCGCTTAAGTCCGCAATGCCTGTCAGTGGGGGAGAGTGGGCTTTGAATAAGTAACTCTGGCAAGACCCTGTGCATGGCGGCCACATAAGCGGAAATGACTTAACCAGGTCCCATCCAGCCTCTGTTGGAGGCTGATTTGTTCAAGAGACCGCGGGCTTGGATGGTTTGAACTGATTGGCTTAGAAGCAGGTTCTGTTATAAGCCTATAAAAAGCCAATCCAATTCTGCCCGAGTGGCTCACTTCTTTTACCCTGCATGGTAAGACTGTGACCCCCAGAGCTCTGGAAATTAAAATTCCTCTTGCAATTTGCATTAAGATGGTTTCTCATGAGTGATTGGGGTGCCGGTTTTCTATGCATGGGGTGCTGGGGTACCCCCATTTTTCTTTCGGGTCTTACAATATTCCCTAGGAAGAGTCAAAAGACTGTCACATGGGATTCCAATTAGTAGTACCTTACCCAGGTGCAAATGATCTTGGGAGACAGGAAACAGACAAACAAAAATCAGGACAAAATACTCTTCTTTCTATGGGCTCACATCTATGATGGGGTGAGATTTTGAAGTGAGGTGACACAGATATTTTGAAGCCATCCACAGTCTTGTAAATAAACCCTTACTTATGCTTTTCTTTTTTATTATGTATTATATATTCTTTGTTTGCATTCCAAAGGTTTTTCCCTTTCCCAGTTCACACCTCACCATATGTCCCATAAGTCCTCTCTCCCCACCGATGCCCCAATCACCCCCACCCCATTTCTCTGTTCTGGTAATCTGTTACAAAATTGGATCCAATGTTTTCAGGACCAGGGTCCTCTCCTTCCTTCTTCTTCTTGGGAATCTTTTGACTTGCTAATTGTGCCTTGAGTTTTCAGAGGTTCTGGGCTTATCAGTGATGGCATTTCATGTGTATTCTTTTGTGATTGGGTTAACTCGATTAGGATGATATTTACCAGATCCAACCATTTGCCTACAAATTGCATGAATTCTTTATTTTTAATGTGGAGTAGTATTCCATTGTATAAATATACCACATTTTCTGTATCCATTCCTCCTTTGAGGGACATCTGGACTCCTTCTGACTTCTGGCTATTATAAACAAGGCTGCTATGAACATAGTGGAGCATGTGTCTTTATTGCATAGAGGGGATTCTGCTGGGTATATGTCCAGGAGTGGTATGACAGGGTCTTCTGGAAGTGTCATGCCCAATTTTCTGAGGAACCGCCAGAATGATTTCCAGAGCGGTTGTACCATCCTGCAATCCCACCAACAATGGATTCTCTCCACATCCTCACAAGCACCTGTTGTCTCCTGAGTTTTAATCTTAGCCATTCTGACTGGTGTGAGGTGGAATCTCAGCGTAGCTTTGATTTGCATTTCCCTGATGACTTATGATGTTGAACATCTCTTAAGGTGTTTTTCAGCCATCCGAATTTCTTCGAGTGAAAATTCTTTGTTTAGCTCTGTACCCCATTCTTTAATAGGGTTATTTGGTTCTTTGGGGTCTAACTTCTTGAGTTCTTTGTATATATTGGATATTAACCCTCTGTCGGATGTGGGGTTGGTGAACATCTTTTCCCAATTTGTTGGTTGCCATTTTGTCCTTCTGACAGTGTCCTTTGCCTTACTGAAACTTTGTAATTTTATGAGGTCCCATTTGTCAATTCTTGATCTTAGAGCATAAGCTATTGGTGTACTGTTCAGAAAATTTCCCCCTATGCCCATGTCCTCCAGAGTCTTCCCCAGTTTCTTTTCTACTAGTTTCAGTGTGTCTGATTTGATGTGGAGGTCCTTGATCCATTTGGAGTTGATCTTAGTACAAGGAGATAAGAGTGGGTCAATTCACATTCTTCTTCATGTTGACCTCCAGTTGAACCAGCACCATTTGTTGAAAAGGCTATCTTTTTGACACTGGATGGTTGTAGCTCCTTTATCAAAGATCAAGTGACTGTAACTCTGTGGCTTCATTTCTGGGTCTTCAATCCTATTCCACTGATCTACTTGAATATTGCTGTACAAATACCATACATTTTTTAACACAATTGCTCTGTAGTACTGCTTGAGATCAGGGATGTTGATTCCCCCAGAAATTCTTTTATTGTTAAGAAAAGATTTGGCTGTCCTGGTTTTTTTTTTTTTTTTTTTTTGTTACTCCAGATGAATTTGAAAATTACTCTTTCTAGATCTATGAAGAATTGAATTGGGATTTAGATGGGGATTGCATTGAATCTGTATATTGCTTTTGGCAAGATGGCCATTTTTACTATATTGATCCTGCCAATCCAAGAGCATGAAATATTTTTCCATTTTCTGAGGTCTTCTTCGATTTCTTTCTTCAAGGACTTGAAGTTCCTGTCATACAGTTCTTTCTCTTGTTTGGTCAGAGTCATGCCAAGATACTTTATGTTGTTTTTGGCTATTGTGAAGGGTGTTATTTCCCTAACTTCTTTCTCAGCTTGCTTGTCCTTTGAATACAAGAAGGCTACTGATTTGTTTGAGTTGATTTTATATCCAGCCACTTTGCTGAAGATGTTTATCATCCGTAGGAGTTCTCTGGTGGAGTTTTTTGAGTTGCTTAAGTATACTATCATATGATCTGCAAATAATGATAGTTTGACTTCTTCCTTTCCAATTTGTATCCCTTTGACTTCCTTATATTGTCTTATTGTTCTCACTAGAACTTCAAGTACTGTATTGAAAAGATATATATATAGAGAGAGGGCAGCCTTGTCTATTCCCTGATTTTAGTGGGATTGCTTCAAGTTCCTCTCCATTTATTTTGATGTTGGCTACTGGTTTGCTGTATATTGCTTTTACTATATTTAGGTATGGGCCTTGAATTCCTGCTCTTTCCAAGACTACTAGCCTGAAAGTATGCTGCATTTTATCGAATGCTTTTTCAGCATCTAATGAGATGACCATGAGTTATTTTTTCTTTTAGTTTGTTTATGTAGTGGATTACATTGATGGATTTCCATATATTCAACCATCCCTGCATCCCTGGGATGAAGCCTACTTGATCATGGTGAATGATCATTTTGATGTGCTCTTGGATTCAGTTGGCAAGAATTTTATTTAGTATTTTTGCATTGATATTCATAAGGGAAATTGGCCTGTAGTTCTCTTTCTTTGTTGGATCTTTGTGTGGTTTTGGTATCAGCATAATTGTGGCTTTGAAGAACGACTTGGGCAATGTTCCTTCTGTTTCTATTTTTGTGGAATAGTTTGAAGAGTATTGTTGTTAAGTCTTCTTTGAAGGTCTGGTAGAATTCTGCCCTAAAATCATCTGGTCCCATACTTTTTTTTGGTTGGGAGGCTTTCTATAACCATATCTATTTCTTTAGGGGTTACAGGACTGTTTATCTGATCTAATTGAACCTGATTTAATTTTGGTATTTGGTATCTGTCTAGGAAATTGTCCATTTCCTCCAGATTCTCCAGTTGTGTTGAGTATAGACTTTTGTAGTAGGATCTGATGATCTTTTGAATTTCCTCACTTTCTGTTGTTATGTTCCCCTTTTCATTTCTAATTTTGTTAATTTGGATACTGTCTCTGTGTCCTTTGGTTAGTCTGGCTAAGGGTTTATCTAGCTTGTTGATTTTCTCAAAGAACCAGCTCCTGGTTTTCTTGATTCTTTGTATGGTTCTCTTTGTTTTTTCTTGATTGATTTCAGCCCTGAGTTTGATGATTTCCTGTCTTCTACTTCTCCTGGGTGAATTGGCTTCTTTTTGTTCCAGGGCTTTAAGGTGTGCCATTAAGATGCTATTCTATGCTCCCTCCAGTTTCTTTTTGGAGTCTCTCAGGGCTATGAGTTTTCCTCTTAGAACTGCTTTCATTGTGTTCCAAAGATTTGGGCACCTTCATTTTCATTAAATTCTAAAAAGTCTTTGATTTCTTTCTTTCTTTCTTCTCTGACCAATGTGCTATTAAGTAGAGTATTGTTCAGTTTCCATGTGTATGTGGGCTTTCTGTTGTTTTTGTTCCTTTTGAAGACCACTCTTCCTCCATCGTGATCTGATAGAAGGCATGGGATTAGTTCGATCTTCTCGTATTTGTTGACATCTGTCTTGTGACCAATTATATGATCAATTTTGGAGAAGGTACCATGCGGTGCTGAGAAAAAGGTATATTCCTTTGCTTTAGGATGAAATGTTATATATAAATATAGATATAGATATAGATATAGATATGATATAGATATAGATATAGATATAGATATGATATAGATATAGATATATAGATACATATATATATATACATATATATTTACACACATATATATATACATATATATGTACACATATATGTATATATGTATCTATATATGTGTGTGTGTATGTATGTATATATATATATATATATATATATATATATATATATATGTTAAATCCAATTGGTTCAAGGTTTCAATTAGTTTCACTGTGTCCCTGTTTATTTTCTGGTTTCCTGATCGGTCACCCACAATTATTGTTTTAGGTGCAATGTGTGCTTTAAGCTTTAGTAAGTTTTCTTTTATGAATGAGGGTGCCCTAGCATTTGGAGCATAGATGTTCAGTATTAAGTTCTTCTTGGTGGATTTTCTCTTTGACCAGCAAGACGTGACCTTCTGAGTCTCTTTTGATGACTTTAGGTTGAAAGTCTATTTTATCTGATATTATAATGGCTACTCCAGCTTGTTTCCTGAGACCATTTGCTTGTAAAATTGTCTTCCAACATTTTACTCTAAGGCAGTGTTTGTCTTTAACACTGAGATGTGTTTCCTGTATGCAGCAAAATGTAGGGTCCTGTTTATGTATCCAGTCTGTTAGTCTATGTCTTTTTATTGGGGAATTGAGTCCATTGATGTTACGAGATATTAAGGAATAGTAATTATTACCTCCTGACATTTTTGAAATTATTTTTCATATTTGAGATGTTATCTTCTTTTGGGTTTGATGAGAGGAGGTTTCTATCTTGCTTCTCCCGGGGTGTAGTTTCCCTCCTTGTGTTGGTGTTTTTCCCCTATTATCCTTTGTAGGGCTGGTTTTGTGGAAAGTTATCATGCAAATTTGGTTTTTTCATGGAATACCTTGGTTTCTCCATCTATGGCGATTGAGAGTTTTGCTGGGTATAGTAGTTTTGGCTGAAATTTGTTCTCTTAGAATCTGCATGATATCTGCCCAGGATCTTCTAGTGTTCATGTTCTCAGGTAAGAAGTCTGTTGTAATTCTGATAGGTCTTCCTTTATATGTTACTTGGCCATTTTCTCTTACTGCCTCTAATATTCTTTCTTTGTTTAGTACATTTGGGGTTTTGATTATTATGTGACAGGAGGTATTTCTGTTCTGGTCCAGTCTGTTTGGAGTTCTGTAGGCTTCTTGTGTATTTATGGGCATCTCTATCTTTAGGTTGGGGAAGTTTTCTTCCATAATTTTGTAGAAGATATTTGCTGACCCTTCAAGTTGTAAATCTTTACTCTCATCTATACCTATAATCCTTAGGTTTGGTCTTCTCATTGTGTCCTGAATTTCTTGGATGTTTTGTGTTACAAACTTTTTGCATTTAGTATTTTTTTTTTGACTATTGAATCAATGGTTCCTATGGTATCTTTGGCATCTGAGATTCTTCTATCTCTTGTATTCTATTGTTGATATTTGCATCTATGGCCCCTGATTTCTCCCCAAGGTTTTCTATCTCCAAAGTTGTCTCCCTTTGCGATTTTTGTTATTTCTACTTTTGTTTTTAGAACCTGGATGGATATGCTCAGATCTTTCGCTTGCTTGTTTGTGTTTTCATGTAATTCTTTAAGAGATTTTTGTGTTTCCTCTTTCATAACTTCTACTTGTTGTCCCATGTTCTCCTGTATTTGTTTAAATGATATTTGTATTTCCTCCTTATTGGCTTCTATTTTTTGATCCATATTCTCCTGAATTTCTTTAAGTGATTTTTGTGTTTGCCTTGTAAGGGCTTCTAAATTTTGATCCATTTTCTCCTGTATTTCTTTAAGAGATTTATCTATGTGTTCTACTATCAGCAACTTGACCAGTGATTTTAGATCCAAATCTTGTTTTTCTGGTGTGTTGGGGTATCCAGGACTTCCTGTTGTCACCAAACTGGGTTCAGATGCTGCCATGCTGCCCTGATTTCTGTTAGTAATGTTCCTACGTTTTCCTCTGCCATCTGGTTATCTCTGGTATTAGTTGGCCTTGTTGTCACTGGCTGCTCTTTGAACCTTCTGTGAGGCTGGGCCTGCCTGTTGGTTCTCTACTGATGACCAGGCTGCAAGATAGAGACTGCCTCAGCGAGTGCTGAGGGGACCTCAGGGAAGGTGGTTCCCAACAGAGTTGGTGCAAGGCCAGTGTCTGTGGAGATGTCCTGCCGAGCTGCTGCCCTTGCCCTGGCTAGTGGCTAGAGCCTTTCAGATCCACCCGAGTGATGGTAGTCCCTGATTAAGTCTATATATCTGAACCTCTCTAGAGGTGGTCTGGTGGCAAGATGGTGACCAACCACCGCTGCAAGGGCTTGGGGAACCATGGGGCAGGCTGTTCCCAGCTGCCTTGGTGCAAGGCCGATGGGCATGGAGATGTCCCGCCATGCTGCCGCCCTGGCCCTGGCTAGTGGCGAAAGCCTTTCAGATCCACCCAAGCAATGGCAGTCCCTGATTAAGTCTGTATACCTGGGGCTCTCTAGCGGTGGCCTGGTGGCAATATGGAGACCGACTGCTGCTGTGAGGAGCCACAGGACAGGCTGCTCCCAGCTGCCTTGGTGCAAGGCAAGTGGGCATGGAGATATCCCGCCGAGCTGCTGCCCTGGCCCTGGCTACTGGCGAGAGCCTGGCAGATCCACCCAAGCGATGGTAGTCCTCCATTAAGTCTGTATACCTGGGCCTCTTTAGCGGTGGCCTGGTGGCAATATGGAGACCGACCTCGATACTTATGCTTTTCTTAAGTAATTAGTATTATGAAGGTAGATTTTGGTAAAATCATAATCTGTTGGGTCATTGCCATCTTGGGTGAGTAGCCATTTGTTCCTGTCTCAACACATGGATTAAAAGGAAGAACAAGATGCTAGGATCTGTGAAGCCCCAGGTTTCCTCTCCAATAGCACACACACACACACACACACACACACACACACACTGACATGATATATGATAGTTTTACTTGATACATGATACATATACATGATACATGTTAGTGTCCTGGGAAAAGCAATAAAATATTAATTAAAATATTAATTAAATATGTTTTAGAATTTTCTGTGTTAAAATGGTAAATATGAAGCACCACACTTTGTACTGACCTGCAGTGGTTATTTAACAAAAAGCAGTTATGCAGATGTTGGTGAACTAGAGCTGGAGCATTTTTTACAAGGGTGTAGGGGCAAGTATTATTTTCACATGAAAGAAGTACTGTCAGATAAGTAATTGTCATTCACACATGAATGCTTAAAAGAATCTTCTCAATATGATCAAAGAGATCCTGCCACTTCAAGCAAAACAGCTAACAACATCTATAGCCAATGGGAAAAATGAGATTTCATGCAAAAATCTAAATTTTGGAAACCTTGCAAATGCTTTTAAAAACTTGAGTGCATGTTGATACTTGAAGAGTTTTCTGAAAAGAATAATGGTGTTATTTAGGAAAATTGTTTCATATTATAAATGGGAGTGTCACTGAACCAAAAATTTTCTGATTCAAAGTAACAGGTATGCAAAAGATCCTCAAACTGTCCAGACATGTCAATACATCTTAACATAACAGACTGCAAAAATCCATTATTAGATATTCATATTACACAAGGCATTATTCATGGAATTTTTTGTTTATGTGTATGTGTGTCTGTGCATGAAGTTACAGAATAGTGTAAAGAGTATTCAAAATTATCCTAAATGATTATAAAAACAGATATCCCACTGTCATGTACTTATCTATGAGAAGCAAAATTTTGTTCATATACTGTTATGGAAGAAACATATCACAACAGAATTAATTTAGAATATATGAGTTCAACTTCCACACAAAAGAATACTTTTTGGAGTACACTTCAATAATATAACATATAAGGTGGTCATAAAGGCAATATGTGTGAAGAAAAGCCACATTATATTAAGCAGAAGTAAAAAAAAATACTATGACACATAATATAAGACTGTAGATCTAACAGACTTTTTTTCTCAATAATATTACATTGGCTTTAGAAAATTTTGATATAAATTTGAGAAGTTATTGATAGATACATTTTTTCAAGAAAAATAATTGTTGCTTCCAGTACACACACTGAGGGACAGCCTGATCCAAGGAAGCCCAACATAACTAGGCTCAAAGGTAGGAAGGGCTCCAGTCAGAATCAGCAAGGCTAGTTAAGATGAGAGATAAATAGCAAGTGAGAGGCAAGCACAAGAACATAGGCATCAGAAAGCAGTTCTTGGCAACATCTGAACCCAGTTCTTCCATAACAGCAAGCCCTGGATTCTCTAACACACAAGAAAAGGAAGATTCTGTTCTACAATCCAATCTGATGAAGATGATAGAGGACCTGAAGTAAAACATAAATAACCACCTTAAATGAATATAGGAGAGCACAGGTAAACAGGTAGAAGCTCTTAAATAGGAAACACATAAATCCCTTAAAGAAACATAGGAAAACACCACCAAATGGGTGACAGAATTGAACAAAATGATCCAGGATCTAAAAATGGAAATAGAAACAACAAAGAAATCACAAAGGGAGACAACCATGGAGATAAAAAATCTGGGAAAGAGATCAGAAGTCATAGATCCAAACATCACCAACAGAATACAGGAAATAGAAGAGAGACTCTCAGATGCAGAAGACAATAGTCACACAATAGTCAAAGAAAATGCAAAATGTAAAAAGTTCTTGCAAAGGCACACACATTTGTAAAAGAAACATTACTAAAGGTCAAAGGACAGATTAAACTTCAAAAAATAATATGGGAAGATTTAAACACCTCATTCTCACCAATGGACAGATTATGGAAACAGAAACCAAACAGAGACATAGTAAAACTAACAGAAGTTATGAACCAAATGGATTTAACAGATATATACAGAACATTTCACCCTAAAACAGAAGAACACACACACACACACACACACACACACACACACACACACACATTCTTCTCAGGACCTCATGTTACCTTCTCCAAAACTGACTGTATAATTATTCACAAACAAGGCTCAATTGATACAAGAAGATTGAGTTAATCTTATGCATTCTATCAGAACATCAGGATCTAAAGCTGGTCTTCAATAACAAAAACAAACAAAGAAACAAAAAACACCAGAAAGCCCTCATTCACATAGAAGCTGAAAAATACCCTACTCAATGACAATTTGCTCAAGGAAGAAATAAAGAAAAAAGTAAAGACTTTTTTGAATTTAAAAAAAAATGAAGGCACATTTCCAAACTTATGGGACACAATGAAAGCAGTACTAAGTGGAAATCTCATAGCTCTGAGTGCCTCTGAAAATCAACTGGAGACAACATACACTAGTATCTTAACAGCACACCTAAAAGCTCTAGAACCAAAATAAGCAAATACACTCAAGAGTAGTAGACTTCAAGAAATAATCAAACTCAATGGCTGAAATCAACCAAGTAGAAACAAAAAGAACTATACAAAGAGTCAGCAAAACCAGGTGCTTGTTTTGTTGCAAAAAACATAGATATTTAAACCCTTAGCCAGACTAACCAGAGGGAACAGAGATAGTATCCAAATTAATAATATTAGAAATGAAAAGGAAGACATAACAATAGAAACTAAGGAAATTAAAAAAAACTCATTAGATCCTACTACAAAAGTCTATACTCGACACAGAAGGAAAATCTGGATGAAATGTCCAATTTTCTAGATAGATACCAGGTGCCAAAGTTAACTCAGGATCAGATAAACTGTTTAAACAGCCCCATAACCCCTAAGGAAATAGAAGTATCCCAACAACAACAAAAAACTGGCCAGGACCAGATGGGTTTAGTGCAGAATTTCATCAGAACTTCAAAGAAGACCTAATACCAACACTCTTCAAATTATTCCACAAAATAGAAACAAAAGGAACTTGCTCTGAAGACCCAGAAATGAAACCAAACACCAGTGGGCACTAGATTTTTGACAATGCTAAAACAATCCAGTTGAAAAAAGACAATTTTCAACAAATAGTAGTAGTTCACCTGGTGGTCAGCATGCAGAAGAATGCACATTGATCCATTCTTATCTCCCTGTATAAAGCTAAAGTCAAAGTGGATCAAAGACCTCCAAATAATACCAGATACACTGAACCTATTAGAAGAGAAAGTGGGGAAAAGTCTTGAAAATATGGGCACAGGTGAATAGTTCCTAAACAAAAACCCAATGACTTATGTTCTAAGATCAAGATTTGACAAAAGGGGTTTCATAAAATTACAAAGCTTCCATAAGGCAAAAGACACTGTCAATAGGACAAAACTGCAACCAACAGATTGAGAAAAGTTGTTTATCAGTTCTATATCTGATAGAGCCCTAATATCCAATATACACAAAGAACTCAAGAAATAAGACCCCAGAGGATCAAATAACCCTATTAAAAAATGGAGAACAGAGCTAAATAGAGAATTCTCAGCTGAGGAAATTCAATTGGCTAAGAAGCACCTAAAGAAATGTCCAACATCCTTAATCATCAGGGAAATGCAAGGAGACAGCAAGGTGCTGGAGAGGATGTGGAGAAAGAGGAACACACCACTGCTGGAATTGCAAGCTGGTACAACACCTCTGGAAATCTTTCTGGTCTTTCCTCAGAAAATTGGACATAGTACTACCTGAGGGCTCAGCTATACCACTCCTGGGCATATACCCAGAAGATTCCTCAACATGTAATAAGGACACATGCTCCACTATGTTCATAGCAGCCATATTTATAATAGCCAGAAGCTGGAAAGAACACAGATGTCCCTCAAGAGAGGAATAGATACAGAAAATGTCGTACATTTACATAATGGAATACTACTCAACTATTAAAAGCAATGACTTTATGAAATTTGCAGGCAAATGGATAGAACTTGAAAATATGATCCTGAGTGAAGTACCTCAGTCACAAAAGAGTACATAGTATGTACTAACTGATAAGTGGATATTAGCCTAATAAGTGGATATTAGCCCAAAAGTTCAGAATATCCAAGATTCAATTCACAGACCATGTGAAGCCCAAGAAGAAGGAAGACAAAAATGTGGATGTTTCAGTGCTTCTTAGAAGGGTGAACAAAATACTCACAGGAGGAAATATGGAGACAAAGTATAGAGAAAATACTGAAGGAAAGGTCATTCAGAGAGTGCCCCAGCTAGGGACCATATATGGCCACCAAACCTGTACATTATTTTGGATGCCTAGAAATGCTTTCTGACAGAAGCCTAATATGGCTGTCTCCTGATAGGCTCTGCCAGAGCCTGACAAGTACAGAGAGGATGCTAACAGCCAACCATTAGCCTAAGTGCAGGTTCCCTGATAAAGGAGTTAATGAAGGGACTGAAGGAGCTGAGAGGTTTTACAGCCCCAAGTAGGGAATAACAGTATCAGCACCAGCCAGACCCCTGGTGCTCCCAGGTTCTAGACCATCAACCAAAGTGTACACATGGAGAGACCCATGGCTCTGTCTGCATATATGGCAGAGGATGGACTTGTTGGACATCAGTGGAAGGAAACGCTCTTGGGCCTGGGGGTGTTCAATGCCCCAGTGTAGGGGAATGCCAGGGAGAGAATAAGGGAGTAGGTGGGTAGGTGGGGGATCACCCTCAAAGAAGCAGGGGAAGGGGCATGTGATAGGGGGTTTCAGAAGGAGAGAGCTAGAAAAGGGAAAACATTTGAAATGTAAATAATGTGCTCTTAACCTCTAAGTTATCTCTCCATTTCCATGTGTATATCTGTATGTGTTGTGGTATGTGTGTTATGCTTTTATGTATTTTTGTCTGTAAATATGTTTCTGTGTATGTGCATGACATATATGTGTGGTATCTGTAGGTCAGAGGAAGTCAGATATTCCCAGAGCTGGTGTTTCTAGTGACTGTAACTCTGACTGTAATTTGGGTATTGGGTACTGAATGCTGGTCCTCTGTTTCTCAAATGAGTACTAAACTGCTGACATACTCTCTCTCTAGAACCACAATTTCCATTTCTGTAGCACATTATTTTATCCTATTCTATGTAAATTAGCATTAGTATTATATGTTTATTATTTTGCTCCAGTGTTTATGTGTGAGATAAGCTGCAATGTTCATTTCTGAATTCAGCATTAACGTTAAACTGGTATAAGAGAAAAAAAATAGAAAGCACACATACTCATAGAAACTGAACAACTCTCAATAATAACGTGATCAGGGAACCCATAAAGAAAGAAATTAAAGACTTTCTAGAATTTAATGAAAATAAAGTTACATCATACACTATTTATGGGACACAAAGAAAGCAGTGTTAAGAAGAAACGTTAGAGCTCTGAGTGCCTTCATAAAGAAAAGAGGAGATCCTACATTAGCAGCTTGACAGCACATCTGAAAGCTCTAGAACAAAAGAAGCAAATACATCCAAGAGGAATAGACAGCAGGAAATAATGCAGGCTTGAAATCAATCAAGTAGAAAAAAGGTAATAATACAAAGAATCATCAACACTAAGCTGTTTCCTTGAGAAAGTCAATACGATATACCAACCCTTAGCCAAATTAACTAGAGACAGTATTCTAATTAAGAAGATCAGAAATGAAAAGGAGATATAACAACAGAAACTGAGGAAAGTCAAAAAATCATCAGATCCTACTACAAAAGTTTATACTCAACAGAACTGGAAAATCTAGTAGAAATTAATGGATTTCTAGACAGGTACTAGGTACCACAGGTAAATCAGTATCAGATAAACCATCTAAGCCATCACATAACCTCTAAAGAAATAGAAGCAGTAATTAAAAGTCTCCCAAACAACCCCGAAGCTCAGAATACCGGATACAACTCACAGACCAAATGAAACTCAAGAAGAAAGAAGATCAAAGTATGGATACTTCGGTCCTTCATAGAAGGGGGATCAAAATACCCATGAGAAAAGATACGGAGAGAAAGTGTGGAGCAGAGACTGAAGGAAAGTCCATCCAGAGACTGTCTTACCTGGGGATCCATCTCATATACAGTTACCACACCCAGACACTATTGTGGATGCCAACAAGCACTTTCTGACAGGAGCCTGATATAACTATGTCCTAAGAAGCTCTGCCAGTACCTGACAAATACAGAGGTGGATGTTCTCAGCCAACCATTGGACTGAGCACAAGGTCCCTAATGGAGGAGGTAGAGAAAGGACCAAAGGAGCTGAAGGAGCTTGCAGCCCCATAGGAGGAACAACAATAAGAGCCAACAGTATCCTGAGATCTCCCAGGGACTAAACCAACAACCAAAGAGTACACATGGAGGGTCCCATGGCTCCAGATGAATATGTACCAGAGGATGGCCTGGTTGGACATCAAAGTGAGGAGAGGCCCTTGGTCCTGAGAAGGCTCATTGCCAATAAAGAGTAATGTCAGGACAAGGAAGCAAAAGTGGGTGGATTTGGAGTGGGTTTTATGGAGAGGAAACCAGGAAAGGGGATAACGTTTGAAATGTAAATAAAGAAAATATATAATAAGAAAGTCTCCCAAACAATAAACCCAGGCCGGGAGGATTTTAGTGCAGAATTGTGTCACATCTTCAAAGAAGACCTATTGCAAATACCTTGAAAACTATTCCACAAAATATAAACAGAAAGAATAATACCTAATTCATTCTATGAACCACAGTTATGCTAATACCTAAGCCACACAAAGAGCCTCAAAGAAAAAGAACTTCAGGCCAATATCCCTTAAGAATCATGATGAAAAAATACTCAATAAAATTCTCACACACCGAATCCAGTAACACATCAAAATAATCATTCACCATGATCAAGTTTGCTTCATCCCAGGTATGCAGGGATGGTCCAATATAGAGAAATCCACCAACATAGTCCACTATATAAACAAACCCAAAGAAAAAAAAAGTGATAATCTCATTAGATGTTGAAAAGCCTTTGACAAAATACAACACCCCTTTATGTTTAAAGTCTTGGAACAATCGGAATTCAAAGCACATACCTAAACATATTAAAAACAATATACAGCAAACCAGTAGCTAGAATCAAGTTAAATGGAGAGAAACTGGAAGCAATCCCACTAAAACCAGGGACAATACAAGGCTGCCCACTTTCCCTATATTTATTTAATATTTGTCTGGAAATTCTAGACACAACAATTAGATAACAAAAGGAGGTGAAATAGGAACAAATTGGAAAGGAAGAAGGCAAGATATCACTATTTACAGATGATATGTTAGTATATATGAGTGACCCCAAAAATTCTACCTGATAACTCCTACAGTTGATAGAAAACTTCACCAATGTGAGTTGATGTAAAATTATCTCAAACAAATCAATAGCCTTCCTCTAAGCAAAGGATAAATGGTCTGAGAAAGAAATTATGGGAAAAACATCCTTCACAATAATCACAAATGATATAAAATATCTTGGTGTAACTCCAACCAAGCAAGTGAAATATCTGTATGACAAGAACTTCAAGTCTCTGAAGAAAATCTTGAAGAAAACTCAGAAGATAGAAAGATTTCCCATATTCACAGATCCATAGGATTAAAAAAGTAAAAATGTCCATCATACCAAAAGCAATCTACAGTTTCAATGCAATCCCTATCAAAATTCCAACTCAATTCTGTACTAAGATAGAAAGAGCAATTCTCAGCTTCATGTGGAACAAAAAACACCAACAGAAGAGAAAACAATTCTTAACAATAAAATTACTTCTGGGGGAATAACCATACCTGACCTCAAGCTCTACTACAGATCAATAGTGATTTAAAAAATGATATCTGTACAGAGACAGACAGATTGATCAATGAAATTAAATTGAGGACTCAGATATTAACACACACATCTAGGGTCACTTGATATTTGACTAAGAAGCCAAAACCATTCAGTGGAAAAAGGAAAGCATTTTCAACAAATTTTTCTTGTTTAACTGGCAATATGCATGTAGAAGAATGCAAATGAATCCATTTTATCTCCTTGTAAAAATCTCAATTTGAAGTGGATCAAGGACCTCCATATAAAACCCGATATACTGAATCTAATATAAGAGAAACTGGGAAATAACCTCTAACAAATCAGCTTAGGGGAAAATTTCCCAAAAGAACACTAATGGCTCAGGCTCCAAGATCAACAATTGACAAATGAGATTGTCTTAGTTAGGGTTTTACTGCTGTGAACAGACACCATGACCAATGCAAGTTTTATAAAAGACAACATTTAATTGGGGTTGGCTTACAGGCTCAGAGGTTCAGTCCATTGTCATCAAGGCAGAAACATGGCAGCATCCAGGCAGGTATGGTGCAGGAGGAGCTGAGAGTTGTCTCTCTTCAACTGAAGGCTGCTAGTGGAAGACTGACTCCCAGGCAGCCAGGGGGAGGGTCTTAAGCCCACACCCACAGCAACACACCTACTCCAACAAGGCCACACCTCCTAATAGGTTCACTTCCTGGGCCAATCATATACAAACCATCACAGAGATCTCAAAATCAAAGGACACTGTTAATAGGACAAAATGGCAACCTCAAATTGGGCAAAGATTTTTACTTATGCTACACCTGATAGAGGGCTAATATGCAAAATATACAAAGAACTGAAGAAGTGAGACTCCAGAAAATCAAATAACATTTTAAAAATGGGGTACAGAGATAAACAGAAAATTCTCAACTGAAGAATATTGAATGGCTGAGAAGCACCTAAATACATGTTCAACATCCTTAGTCATCATGGAAATGCAAAGCAAAATGATACTGCGATTTTACCTCACACCAAGTAGAGTGGCTAAGATCAAAATCTCAGTTGACAGCACAAGTTGGAGAGGATATAGAAAATGTAATATTTCTCCTTTCCTAGTGAGATTGTAGGCTGGTACAACCACTTTGGAAATCAATTGGTTGGTTCCTCAGAAAATTGGAAATAGCTCTTCCTGAAGACCCAGCTATACCACTGCTGGTCATATTCCAAAAAGATGTTCCAACATATAAGAAGGAGACATGCTCCACTATGTTAATTGTAGCATCATTTGTAAAAGCTGAAAACAACCTATATGTCCCTCAACTGAAGAATGGATACAGAAAATGTGGTATATTTACACAATGGAATAGTACACAGCTATTTAAAACAATGACTTCATGAAATTTGCAGGCAAATAGATGGAACTAGAAAATATCATCCCAAGTTAGTTAATTCAGACCCCAAAGGACACACATGGTATGTGCTCACTGATAATTGGATATTACTCCAAAAGCTCAGAATACTTATGATGAAACTCACAGACCATATGAAGCTTAACAGGAAGGAAGACCAAAGTGTGGATGCTCCAAACCCTCTTAGAAGGAGGAATAAAATAATCATGGTGCATAGAGGGAGGAAGAGACCTGGGAGGGAAAGAGGAGGGGAGGAAAAGAGGAGGGCAGAATCAGTATTGGAAGGGGCAGAAGAGAAGTACAAAGGGTTAGAGAATGAATAGAAATATATAGCAGTGGGGGTTGTGGAATGAGGGAACCACTAGAAAGTCCCAGACACCAAGGTAGAGAGGTTCCCAGGATCCAAAGGGGAAATTACCTGAGATACCCATCAGAGAGGAGATAGATCAGAAGAGACTACCTCCATGGCCCCTAGTTGATGTGTTGGGCCACTCACCCATCTTAAAATTTCTGATCCAGAATTGTTCTGGTATAAATGAAAGACAAGGAAAAAATGGAGCAGAGACTGAAGGAGAGGCCACCCAAAGACTGCTTCACCTTGGGATACATCCCATATGTAGAAACCAAACCAGGACATTACTGCTGATACCAAGAAGTACTCACAGACAGGAGCCTAGTGTGGATGTCCTCAGAGATGCTCTTCCAGCTTCTGAGTAAGACATATGCAGATACTTACAGTCAAGCATTGAACTGAACCCAGGGACCCCAGTGGAAGGGTCAGCAAAAAAACTGAAGGAGCTGAAAGAAACTGCAAACCCATAGAAAGAAGAACAATACCAACTAACAGGACCCCTCCCCATTCCCCAGGTTCCCAGGGACTAAACCACCTACCAAAGTGTATACATGGGTGGGTTTATGGTTCCTGCTATAAATGTAGCAGAGGATTGCCTTATATGGCATTAATGGGAGGGGGACCTTTGATCCTGTGGAGGCTTGTTTCCCCAGCATAGGGGTAGGAGAATGCTCAAGAGGTGAGGCAGGATTTGCTGCGTGGGTGTGGCAGCACCATCTTAGAGGCAAAGGGAATGGTGGATGGAATGAGGGGTTTGTGGAGAGAAGACAGAGAAATGGGACAACATTTGAAATTCAAGTAAATAAAATGAGGAATTTTAAAAAACAAATATAAATGTCTTAAATAACATTACACTTGTGTTTGTTCTGTCACTTGTGATATGAAGGTTCATTCCAGCAGAGTTGAAATGGCCCAGATATTCTGCTAAAATAAGAAATGCACCTGCTCAATACTGACCAATGACTAAAGTATGAAATATGTGAAATATATTGATTGATGGTGTTAGTTTATAAGCGTAAGTCCAAGGGGAGCTTGGGAATTGTTTGCACCAAATTGCCAGCATCAGTTATTCACTCCATAAAGATTAATGTTTTACACTTGTATTTAGAAAGACAGTCCTCCACACTTTCACGCAAAGTCACCTCCAGAGAGCTATGATATTAGAGTTAGTTAGATAGCAAGGAAATGGCCTATGACAACAGAATTCCATGAGAGGCCCTGGCTGAGACTCTGCTTGCTATAAATATAAGTAAAAGAAAATACATACTAGAGTCCTTTCTATTTTGAACTATACTTAGCATAAGCTAACTTTAGCTATGATATATGATCTAACCTTAATGCTTTTCCTACAGTAAAATATAGATTAATAAGCCATATTGCCTTAGTGCTGTGAATTATTTTTAGTAGTTAAACCTTTCTGATACCATTGCTAGTGCCTCATCAAAGCAAAGGAACTATAAATAAGTATATCTTATTCTTGAGAATATGTAAACATTTAGCAATAAAATGTTTTTAAAGTATTATCTACTTATTAAATTTTCTTAATACTATATGCTAAAGTGACCCAAAATTCACCAAGTAAGACATTTGTTATCAGAATCACAAAATTATTTAGTAGATTAAAAAGTTGTAGAGATCTTGCAATACTCTGCTTTTTAGTGTTAAGCATAATTTTGTTACCTAGGCCATAATTATGAAGTAGTTTGAATATAGAAAATAAAAAATAAATAAATAAATAAATAAATGTAAAAAAAAAGAAAGGATTTGGGGAATTGTTTATAATCACATCCTGTTACTTACTATTCAGCTTTGCTAAAAGTATATTCAATACTGAAAATACATATTTTTCATGTTCAGGATCATCTTTTGATAGCTATAATCAATACAATGAATACATATGTCACATCTGCACATAACCCATAACATATAGGTAAATAGTTGTGGGTTTTTCATTTAATCTTATTAGCATGTGTGTGTGTGTGTGTGTGTGTGTGTGTGTGTGTGTATAAAACATATAAGGGTCAGAGTACATGTGGGAGTTGATTTTCTTCATTCATCATAATCTGTTGTTTTACTGTGTCAAGCTTAGTGACAGATGGCTGTACCCACTGAATCATCTCACTATCTAGTAGTTTTGTTTTCCCTTGAATTTTTTTACTTAGGGACTGTAAATATATTTTTAAATACTTCTTTCAGGCTGGAAAGATGGCTAAAGCATCAAAGGTTAGGCTCACAATCAAAATATAAATATATTTTTTACTCCCTCATAGCTTTCCTTTGGGCATGACATGGTTATATTATGCACATAATAGCATGGGTGTTTGGGACCAAGATGTTAACATTTCAGAATTCATTATAGAATGCAGGATATGTAGTGAAGTAGGATGTGGGAATGAAAATCCCTATCATGATAAAATATTTATGATTATTTCAGTATAATATACTCAGCCATGTTAATGTCTAGTCTCATCCACTATATGTAAAGACAGGAAAGTAGAGGAGATGGCTGAATGGATGGTCTCATCCACATTCAGGTTTGTGGGTGAAATTCCTCTAAAAAGGAGTTCAAGAAGTTTAAGTTCTAACATGTGGCACCTAAGTAAATTCTGGTTCAAATTCTAGTTTGGATGTCATTGTCTACTTGAAATTCTTCTATCAAACAAGGGCAGCAGTTTTCCATCTTTGTGACCATGTAACATTCTGACAAAACTGTTGGGCCTGCAGAGAAGGCTCAGAGTTTAAGAGCACCTGCTACTCTTGCAGACAACTTGTGCTTGGTTCTTATAACTAACTCTAACTCAAGTTCCAGTAGATCTAATGACATCTTTATATTTCCATGTGACACACACACACACACACACACACACACACACACACACACGCACGCACGCACACACGCACATACACACATGCAGTCAATAACACACACACACACGCATACACACATGCAGTCAATAGAGTCACACAAATAAAAAATAATGAAACTTCTAAGGAAAAAGAGTTCATTTGTTTTTGGTGGTTAGTGGTGGTCATTTTAGTCTGAGATTTGCTTTCTGATTGTCTGAGTAGATAGAACTGCCATAGAAATGGAAGTAGATTTATAAACTATCTCTAGTGTATTACTAGTTATTTAAAGCATGTATTTTTACATGTATATTAGGCAAGAAACATGATTGAAATTATATGTCTCAGGTAGGATTTCTGCTTCCATGATAGAAAAAGAAAAGAAAATTAAAAAGCAAATTGGGAAGGAAAGGTTTATTTTGCTTAAATTTCTACATCCAAGTCCATCATTGAGGAGAGTCAGAGCAGGAACTCAAGGTAGGAGCTTGTAAAAAGGAACTGAAGCAAATTCATAGAGGAATACTGCTTGCTGGCTTTGTTCCTTCTGTCTTGCTCACTGTTTTCTTATTCACGCAGAAACACGTAATGAGAGATAGCAATATCCACAATGGACTGAGTTTCCCTCAATAGTCACCAATTAAGTAAATGCCTTACAGATTTGTCTATAGGTCAGTCCTTGGGAGACAATTTTTGAATAAGATTCTGTCTCTCTAGATGAACTTAGTTAAATAGAAGTAAAACTAGCTAGCACACCATAGTTATAAATAAGGCAGTGAAATAAAGTTAAAAAATAGGAATATAACACTATTTACAAAACACCATTTCTTTTTCTTTTCTTTTTTGGTTTTCTGTTTGTTTGTTTGTTTGTTTGTTTGTTTTTTCTCGAGACAGGTTTTCTCTGTGTAGCCCTGACTATCCTGGAACTCACTCTGTAGACCAGGCTGGCCTAGATCTCAGAAATCCGCCTTCCTCTGCCTCCCAAGTACTGGAATTAAAGGCATGCACCACCACCCAGGCACAAAACACCATTTCTTAATGAAGATTTAAGGTCACATATAAGGTTATTAGAGAAAAGCAGATTCATGTAATACTCTGCAATGAAATCAATCTCTTCATTCATGAGTTAAGAAGGTACAAAAAAACTAGTTATATGTAATATGTGATAGAAAGGTTTGAAACATTATGTATTTGTTTCATGTGTTAAACATTTTGATCTTTCAGTTTAACTGCTGTAATAAACTATTTATATATTGAAACATATTAATAGGAAAGTGCCAGGCAACCTCAGTGGTAAAAATAACTTCTTCATCTAAAATAGCCACCAAGAACTATAAGTATATATTCTTTACATTATACACCCAAATATCCCATATGGTATAATTAAACAAGCCTTTACATTAAGAGAGGGGTTTTCATGTGTGTATCTTGAAATGATTCATTTACTATTAATTCCATAAAATTGCCTTTAAAGTAAATATATATATATATATATGTATATGTGTATATATATATATATATATATATATATATATATATTAAGACATTGAATTAAGGTTGTTGCTATAAGCTATGATGATAGTAAACTTTAGAGACTGGTTTAAAGGACAAAGTACATATTTGCTAATATATTTTTAGATCACAAACTAGTGTTATCATCATATAAAAGCAAGTCTTATAATCAACCACATGTCTCTGGTATAGAGTTGGATTCAGATAAAACTTTTTTGATGAAAATAAGATATAGTTTTAAATGTAAAAAATTTAGTAACAAATTAAAAAAAACAAAATGAGGTTTGTAATACAACATTTGACATTAGAATATTTATGAAAATAAAAATTAATGACTTGATCAATGGCTCAGTACAATTTCCTCCATTTGGCACATATATATCCCTACATAATGAAAAATAAAGATTAATAGTGAGAGGAGGGGGAATGGATGCAATGATATGTTTATCTTTTGGTCCATGAATATATTTTTATGTTGTACTTGCTATATTTGATTTTTAATTTACACACAATGACTTCTTTAAATTGATGCCCTTTCATTAATTTATAGTTATGTGTGTGGCAGGGCTTCATCTTGGATCATCAGGGAATGAAATCCAAGATATTCACTGCCTTTTCTCTCTCATGGAGAGATCTTTCATCTGTGTATGTTCAGGGCAATGAAATATACTTCCTTCTGGATAAAGATTTTTAGTAGCTCCCTGTGCGCATTCTGAGATCCTAGAGAATATGTTATTCCCTGTAGTCTAGTATTCATCACCCTCAAAACTAGACTTTCCCATCACTGTCCAAACCTTGTCATCAATTTGAGTCTGATCTGTAAATCCCAGTTTAAAGGGCCTGTATGATTCCATCAGTCTATATAGATAATCTCTATTTCTTAAATTCATTTGTCTCATATAACACAATACAATATACTAAAAATATATCATCTATATGAACATTTGCATTTATACATGGTTCATGTACCAGCATTCTGAGGTCTTAAACATAAGATTAGGGTGCTTTTGTTAGTGTCTGAATGAAATTTTGAAATCTAATTAAACTCTTGTTTGGAGTGTTTTTTCAGAAAAATTTGTATGCCATTATTGCATTAAACATATTTTTCCATTCATTTTGACTTCAGAAAGGCAAGGTAGTTAAATCTAGCAAAGAAGTAAGTACTATAGTTTGATTTTTTCATTGTGCTAAGTCTATGTATTTTATTTGCACACTGCATAAAATCATTACCATGCATATGCAGTATTACCTCACATAAAAGAGATGTATGAATATTTTTTCTCTAAAAGAATCTTTTCTTCATATAAAATGACTAATTTTAGATGAGGGCAGAGATGTTTTACATTTTTATGGGAGTGATGATAATTCAGCTCATGATAATGTTCAACATTAGCTATAAATATTTTTCTCTCCACTTGTAAAATTGAACAAAATAAAATTTAAGTGGAATTACTAACATTATATAATATGACCATTATCATCTGACTAGAAGATCATGCTAATATCATCACCACTCAAAAATTCTGCAGAATCATGCTCTTTGAATGCAGGAAAAAATAAATGTTGTGTAAAAGTATTGAACAGAGGTAAATTTGTCTCCCTTGCCAAGTTCAATATGATTGAGTGAAATATATTAATGTTAAGAAGTGAGTCTCATAGGAAGAGTACCCAGTTGAAGTTTGAATAGCAGTCTAGCATATTTTCAATCTTTCCATATTTTCCTTTATTTGGTATGATTTAAGAAATCTTGACAGAATAGAAAGAACTTTTGCAGGAATATATGTATATATTTTCTGGCTCTAAAATTATCATCATCATTTCTTCTTTGGTGATAAGCCATGGTGAGTCTTGCTTTATCTCATTTAATATGACACTTTCTAAATTAGTACATCAAAGATATCAAGTTATATTAAATACCATTCCTATATTATTAGCTCACTTAATTAAAAAAAAACTGAAGTTTAAATTTCCTTAATTTCTGTAAGCAATTTTAACAGTTACTTTATTGTACAAGATTGCCATAACAACTGCCAATCCTAATAGACTGATATTCCATTACATCCATTTTATTTTAGCCCTACTTTTCTTTCTTTCTTTCCTTCTTTCTTTCTTTCTTTCTTTCTTTCTTTCTTTCTTTCTTTTTTCTTCCTTATTTCCTTTTTTTCTTTCTTTCTTTTTTCCTTCCTTCCTTTTCTCCTGTATTTTTTTTCTTTCCATCAAAGGAAATTAGTCATTTCTTTCAGCAGAATATTCTATAAATTATATTTGGTTGATGGTCTCTGCATAGTGTTGTTTATTGTTTTAACTTTGTCTTCATTTTTATTGTCAATTGTTTTCCTTTTTTTGTTTGTTTGTTTTAATAGATGATACATTGAGACAGACTAGATCAGTTTTGAATTTTTTCCAGAATTACCTTTTAAGTAATGGTATTTTTGACTACTCTGAGCTCATTCACTTTTAGGACGATTTGAGCATCATCATATATATTGAATTTTATCATTCTGAGAGGTTACTTTTTTTTTCTGAAATAAACAATGGGTATGAAACCCAAGACAACATGAAGCTCAAGAAAAGGGAAGATCAAAGTGTGGATACTCTGGTCCTTGTTAGAGGGGGAGCAAACTACCCATGGGAGGAGATAAAGGGACAAAGTGTGGAGTAGAGCCTGAAGTAAAAACCATGCAAAGACTGCCTTACCTGGGGATCCATCCCATATGCCGTTACCAACCCAGATACTATTGATGCCACCAAATGCTTGCTGACAGGAGCCTGATATAGCTGTCTCCTGAGAGGCCACCAGTGCCTGACAAATACAGAATGGGTGCTCTCAGCTAACCATTGGACTGAGCACAGGGTCCCCTATGGAGGAGCTAGAGAAAGGACCCAAGGAGCTGAAGGGGTTTGTAGCCCCATAAGAAGAACAACAATGTGAACCAACCAGTAATCCCCAAAGTTTCCAGGGACTTAATCACAAACCAAAGAGTATACATGGAGGGACCCATGACTCCAGCCATATGTGTAGCAGAGGATGGCCTTACTGGATGGACATCAATGAAAGGAGAGGTCCTTGGTCCTGTGAAGGCTCGATTCCCCAGTATAGGGGAATGCCAAGAGAGGGAAGTGGGAGTGGGTGGGTTAGTGAGCAGGGGGAGGGCATATGAGAGAGGGGATTTTCAGAAGGAAAAGGAAGAAAGGGGATACCATTTGAAATATAAATAAAGAAAATATCTAAAAAAAAGAAAAAAGAAAGAAAGAAACCCAAGACAAAAAGGGTCTTATACGTTGCAATAGTCTACTGAAATCTGGCTAACTAGCAAAGACTATTTTATCATTTATTTGTTTTTTATGTATAAGAGAACACTGTAGCTGTCTTCTGACACACCAGAAGACAGCATTGGATCCCATTAGAGATGGTTGTGAGCCACCATGTGGTTGCTAGGAATTGAACTCAGGACCTCTAGAAAAGCAGCCAGTCCTCTTATCTGCTGAGCCTTCTCTCCAGACCCAAGAATCTTCCTTTTATGATATGCATTATTATTCTAAATACCAGTTCATAAAAGAAGTAGAAAACAAACCTGAGTTGATTATTATTTTCCAAATACGACTTCAGTTACTGACCACCCTTTAAAGGAGACCGATAGACTTTATTTTTCTTGAATGCCGTTATAACTAGCTGAAGGTAAGTACACATGGAATAGTCTGCTTCTCTATAATCTTTCATTTTTGTTTAAATTTTGGTTGTTCTTGACTACTTTAATGTGATTCAAACTGATTGGTGTGACACTTTTATATGGCCACAGTGAATTTTGAAACCTTCCTTGCTTTCCTGTATGACAGGATGACCTAATCTACATATATTTCCTATACCATACTTAGACTCTCCTATGGCTTCAAAGACTCCCATTCCTATTAACCTGGCTTTGGAAACCAAATTCAAGCAAGGCCTTGTAAAGCAGGGCAAAGAACTAAATATAAAGTAATGTCAAAATGTTTCTTTTTGTGTGGTTAATACAAGGACTGATAGAAAATGGCTGTTATTTTCAATATCATTTGGCACTGCATTGTTGCCTTCTATTTAAATGCATTTTATAACTGGATATAATATGTATATAATATATATATGGTTCAAAAAGTAAATATGAAAATAAGTTCATGCAGGGATTGCTTTTGTTCCTGTAACTACTTTGTAATTTTTTTATTATGTAAGATTATTATCTTGTTTTCTAATGAATAGAACTATACAATGAAAATTTTTCTTAGAATTTGGGAAGTTCTTTAAAAGACAGTCTTTTTATGTAATCCAGACTTGCCTTAAACTATTATCTTTAAGTGTGAGTTACTCTTTTTTAAATATAAGCATATGCCATATGTCATGGATATAATTACATAGAAATATAAAAAAATCATATTTATTTCTTAGTGACTGGATTGGCATAGTTGATGTGCTTTTTGTTTCCTCCCACAATTCATTGCTTTGAAAAGAGTAAATTAAGGTAGCATTCTATACATACTCTGCTATTACTACATACTTCTTATTTACTAGTGTAAATTGACAAATTTAGTTTTCAGTAAATGTTAAGTGAGTTTATTCAGAGATCATGATAGTATTTCTTCAAATAGTTTTGTTTCTTTTAGACAAAACAATATAAATGTACTTAGTTCATTTCTCCAGCTTGTATTTTATCAAGTCAAAGCTTGCTTTAGTCTCTGTAAAGGTTAGTTTATTTACTGAGTTTCCTCGTTTCCTTGGATGTAGCTCTTCACTGATCCACAAACAAATTTTCACTTGATTACCAAGACCTTCATATTTGGCATTCACTGAACTCCTGAGCTCCATGAAACTTGTCTTGGCTTTGCTCGTGCATTTAGCTAGATGCTTCCAATTTTATATGTCTTATTCTGTCTCTGAAAAGTCATCATAAACTTAGCCATAAATACAATGTGCTTCCCTTCTTTTAATTATACTTTTCATATTCTAGATGGACAAATTCTTTGTCTAAATCTATGTTGGCACTTTAAATTTTCTGCTTGTTTTTCATAAAGGACTTTAACATGTGAGCACTAAATTGGCAAATGTTAAAGCCAATAATGCAATTCTAAGTACAACACAGATTTTAGTGAAATGGTTTGGCAATATTCTGAAATGAGTAGAATTTTCAAAAAAGTTTTAACTTACCTTTTAAGTCTTTCAATTCTTTAAAATAAAGTGAGTTGGAAATCATGTTTGATATTGTAAACCACAATGCTCAGGAAGATGAGACAACAGGACCATTAATTTGATACTAGCCTAGAGGCCATAGTACTACTCACACACACACACACACACACACACACACACACACACACAAGAAGAGAAAGAAAATGAGAGGTAATCAATGGTTAAGCAGAGTTGCCAAGTCTTTGCATAAACTGGTGAAAGGACATCTTAATTAAATTGTTATAAGAATGAAAATGGTATCATATAAATGAAAAAAAAAGACAAGCAACTTCTTTTGCATCCTCATAAACAGTTAATGAGTTTTACAATTAAATCAATTAAAAATTCATTCAGATTTTTTTTTTTTTTGCTACTGGAAATGAAACCTGCCTTTGCCTTGTATGTGTGGTAGTGAGGGGCTTCACAAAAGAACCATATCCTAAGCTCTTCTTTTCCCTTTTATTTTCTATTATCACCTGTTCATGTTCTCATTTCCTCAGGTTAAAGGAGTTAATCTTGAGTGAAAACACAGAAAACCTAGCTCAATGGTAGATGTACATCTAGCATGTCCCAAGTAAAACAAATCAAAAAAAAAGTGAAAAATTATATTGACCTATGTGAAGTACATATGGTACTGCCCTGGTTTGAGGCTATGGTGACAGTTAATTTCACAAAATGTGGCCTTCCTCTCCCATGTAATAATACATTCCTACAATCAATTTGACCTGCAGCCAAACTGACAGCTACTTCCTAACTAATACATTGAAGAGCTACATAGGAATATATCTGTGAGGAATATTTAACCTTGAAAAATATTTCATTAGTATATTAATAAAGACAACCTATATTTTGCAACTATTATTCCTCAAAAGTAGTCCTATAACTCTCAGGATCCCCAAACTGTAACAAATTCATTCAACTTCTTAGTAGAGTTTATTCAGGGCAGAGGGTGGGAGTTAATGGGGTAGTGGAGGCAGAGAGAGAGAGAGAGAGAGAGAGAGAGAGAGAGGGAGAAGAGAAGTGGAGGAGTAGAGGCTGGCCATGCCCACGTGGAGAGAGAGGGGAGGGGAGGAGAGCCCAAGAGGGGCAAAAAGGTGAGAGTGCCAAGAGGCAAGAGCAATGAGAGAGAGAGAAAGAGGAGGGGCAAGTAGCTCCTTTTATAGTGGGCCAGGTCTATGGGGTGGAACTTAGACAGAATACAAACACCAGCAACTGCTGCTCATCTGTGACTTTGTGATTGATGATTTCATTTTGGTCTGCTGTTGTCTTGTCGGAATCTATTAAAGACATTTGCCTAAAATAGGGAAGGTTGATCTAATAGAGACTACACAGTACAGTGGGTAAGTCCTCGTCCTTGGGAATCCATGTAAAAACTATTATGTCTCAATGGGCTGAAAGTGGCTAATCACTCCTCCTACATCCATATCCCTCGAGCACAGATCCTATACGGTACCAGACATGGAACCTTCGAAAAGGCAGAGTCAGAGTGTGCCTGATATCAATCTTAATGTATCTGAAAATTTAATTGAATTAAATTGTGAAGCCCATCAAAAGAATCTCAGGACTAGAATAATACACACTGGAAATTCTAAAAAAAAAAAAAAAAAACAAAAACAAAAACTAAAAAACAAATGGTCATTCAGAATATACTATAACAAAGAGGAAAAAATGTAAGCAATGCCACTTTGAACAGCAAAGAAGGGTCCTTTTATTTTCTTCACTCTACATTTGATTAGAAGTGAATATCTTGTCTGGAGAACATAAACTTAACATATTCTAGAGTCATTGATATAGCACACAGCCATTTGGGCATTTTAGGAAGGAAATAATGGGAGAATACTAGATATTTTGTTCATTAAATATGATAGTGTCATTAAGTTCAAACACTGACACTAAAATAGAAACAGATAATTACAGGAAAATAAATCAAAAAGAGAAACAGTACTTTGAATATTCAATAAATCATAGGTATTTTGCCAGTTGTGATCATATAAGAAATTCCCTGCCCTTCTGTCTGGTCTTTTCTGCTGGGGCAGACTGCAAGCTACTCTGCTCCCATGAAGACACCATATTCTGAGCCATCCCAGAAGATCCACTGCACTCAGATCAGTTGTTAAGAACCCTCCTGAAGTCCCACAGCTGCTGCTGGGAGCCCAGTGGACTCGGGACCCATTATTCCCACACCCACTGAATACTATGCCATTTCTGCCAGGTCCTTCCTGCTGGGACAGACTGCTAGCTAGTCTGATCCCCTGAAGACACCATATTATGAGCCAACCCAGAAGATCCACTGCACTCAGGGTAAATGATACCACAGCCTGAGGCATCCCAGATCTGCTACACACGGGGCAACTGGCATCCCAGGAGATCTGCTACACAGAGGGCAACTGATACCACATCCTGAAGGCATCCCAGGAGATCCTCTGTACACAGGGCAACTGGGTAACAGACACCACAGTCTGAAGACCTCCCAAGAGCTCTGTGGCAGTCAGGTCAACTGACCCAACAGACTGAAAGCCTCCCTGGAGTTCTGCTTCCCACAGAAAAACAAAAACCACAGTCCACAGACACTCCTGGAGAACATCTTCACACAAGACAACAGCTTGATTGCTCCTCTGAACACCCAAGAATCTGAAGGCCTCCCAGGATATATACTGTAGCCAGGAAAACAGATCAGCAGCTTCTCTGCCAATCTGAAGAGCCCCTAGTTGGAAGGCACCACAAGTGGTCTGCTTCAGCCAAGGCCACAGGCATACAAGGAGACCTGAAAAAGAAGGGATGAAAGACTCCAGACAGAGTCACCCAGACCAGCAAACACCAGGGATAAACAGACGATGAGAGACAAGCACAAGACTATAAGCAGCAGAAGCCAACATATGTGGGCATTATCAGAACCCAGTTCTCCCAAGACAACAAGCCCTGAATACACCAACCCATCTGAAAATCAGGAAGGTGACCTAAAATACTATCTCATGAAGATAATAGAGTTCTTTGACGAGGATATAAATAACTCAATGAAAGAAATCCAAGGAGATCTGTTACATTCAGAGTAACTGATACCACATCCTGAAGACATTTCAGGAGACCCACTGAACACAGGGCAACTGAGCAACTGATTCACAGCTTGTCTGCTCCCCTGAAAAATACCACAGTTTGAAGGCATCCCAGGAGCTCAGAAAAACACAGGTAAACATATAAAATCCCTTAAAAAGAAACAAACAAATCCCTTAAAGAAATAAAGGAAAACACAAACAGGCTAAGGAATTGAATAAAGGAGTCTAAGACCTAAACAGGGAAATAGAAACAATACAGAAAACACAATGGCATAGATGGGGAGAAATAGGAACACTCTTCCATTGCTGGTGGGATTGCAAGCTGGTACAAACACTCTGGAAATCAGTTTGGTGGTTCTTCAGAACATTGGACATAGTACTACCTGAGGACACTGCTATACCACTCCTGGGCACATACCCAGAAGATTCTCCAAGATGTAATAAGGACACTTGCTCCACTATGCTCATAGCAGCCTTATTTATAATATCGAGTAGCTGGAAAGAACCCAGATGTCCCTCAGCAGAGGCATGGATACAGAAAATGTGGTACATTTGCACAATGGAATACTATAAAATAGAATGACTTCATGAAATTCTTATGCAAATTGAAGGAACTAGAAACTATCATCCTAAGTGAGGTAACCCAATCACAGAACAAGGTATGCACTCACTGATGAGTAGATATTAACTCAGAAGTGTAGAATACCCAAGATACAAATCACAGACCAAAAGAAGCTCAAGCAGATGATGGCCTTCTTGGTCATCAAAGGGAGGAGAGGCCCTTGGTCCTGAGAATGCTAGATGTCCCAGTATAGATGAATGCCAGGACAGGGTAGAGGGAGTGGGTGATAAACAGGCTGAGAAAGAAATTATGGAAACAACTCCCTTCACAATAGCCACAAATAATATAAAATATCTTGGGGTAACTCTAACCAAACAAGTAAAAAGTCTGTATGACAATAACTTCAAGTCTTTCAAGAAAGAAATCAAAGATCTCAGAATATAGATCTCCCATGCTAATGGATTGGCAGAATTAAAATAGTAAAAATGGCCATTCCACTAAAGGTGATCTACAGATTCAATGTAATCCCCATCAAAATTCCAAAACAATTCTTCAAAGATATGGATAGAAAAATCTCAAATTCATCTGAAAAGGAAAAAAAAACAGAATAGTGAAAACAATTCTTAACAATAAATAAAAGGCTGGGGGAATCACCATCTCAGTCCTCAAGCTTTACTACAGAAAAAGAAGACTTAACACCAATACTCTTCAAACTATTCCACAAAATAGAGACAGAAGGGACACTGCCCAACTCATTCTTCGAAGCCACAATTACGCTAATACCTAAACCACAAAAAGATCCAACAAAGAAAGAGAACTTCAGGCCAATTTCTCTGATGAATATACATGCAAAAATACTAAATAAAATTCTTGCTAACCGAATCCAAGAGCACATCAAAATGATCATCCACCATGATCAAGTAGGCTTCATCCCAGGGATGCAGGGATGGTTCAATATACGGAAATCCATCAATGTAATCCACTACATAAACAAACTGAAAGAAAAAAACCACATGGTCATCTCATTAGATGCTGAAAAAGCATTCGACAAAATTCAACATCCTTTCATGCTAAAAGTCTTGGAAAGAGCAGGAATTCAAGGCCCATACCTAAACATAGTAAAAGCAATCTACAGCAAACCAGTAGCCAACATCAAAATGAATGGAGAGAAACTTGAAGCATTCCCACTAAAATCAGGGACAAGACAAGGCTGCCCTCTCTCTCCATATCTTTTCAATATAGTACTTGAAGTTCTAGCAAGAGCAATTAGACAACATAAGGAAGTCAAAGGGATACAAATTGGAAAGGAAGAAGTGAAACTATCATTATTTGCAGACGATATGATAGTTTACCTAAGCGACCCAAAAAACTCCACCAGAGAACTTCTACAGCTGATAAACAACTTCAGCAAAGTGGCAGGTTATAAAATTAACTCAAGCAAGTCAGTGGCCTTCTTGTACTCAAAGGACAAGCAGGCTGAGAAAGAAATTAGGGAAATAACACCCTTCACAATAGCCACAAACAACATAAAGTATCTTGGCGTAACTCTAACCAAACAAGCAAAAGATCTGTACAACAGGAACTTCAAGTCCTTGAAGAAAGAAATCGAAGAAGACCTCAGGAGATGGAAAAATATTTCTTGCTCCTGGATTGGCAGGATCAATATAGTAAAAATGGCCATCTTGCCAAAAGCAATATACAGATTCAATGCAATCCCCATCAAAATCCCAACTCAATTCTTCATAGATCTAGAAAGAGCAATTCTCAAATTCATCTGGAGCAACAAAAAACCCAGGATAGCTAAAACTATTCTCAACAATAAAAGGACTTCTGGGGGAATCAATATCCCTGACCTCAAGCAGTACTACAGAGCAATTGTGTTAAAAACTGCATGGTATTGGTATAGCAACAGGCAAGCAGATCAATGGAACAGGATTGAAGACCCAGAAATTAACCCACAGACTTATGGTCACTTGATCTTTGATAAAGGAGCCACAACCATCCGGTGGAATAAAGATAGCCTTTTCAACAAATGGTGCTGGTTCAACTGGAGGTCAACATGCAGAAGAATGCGAATTGACCCACTTTTATCTCTTTGCACTAAGATCAACTCCAAGTGGATCAAGGACCTCCACATAAAACCAGACACACGGAAACTATTAGAAAAGAAACTTGGGAAGACCCTGGAGGACTTGGGCACAGGGGAAAAGTTCCTGAACAGAACACCAATAGTGTACGCACTAAGATCAAGGATCGACAAATGTGACCTCATAAAATTACAAAGTTTCTGCAAAGCAAAGGACACTGTCAGAAGGACAAAACGGCAACCAACAAAGTGGGAAAAGATCTTCACCAACCCCACATCCGACAGAGGGCTAATATCCAATATATACAAAGAACTCAAGAAGTTAGACCCCAAAGAACCAAATAACCCTATCAAAAAATGGGGCACAGAGATAAACAAAGAATTTTCACCAGAAGAAATTCGGATGGCCGAGAAACACCTTAAAAGATGTTCAACATCATTAGTCATCAGGGAAATGCAAATCAAAACAACCCTGAGATTCCACCTCACACCAGTCAGAATGGCTAAGATTAAAAACTCAAGAGACAACAAGTGCTGGCGAGGATGTGGAGAAAGAGGAACACTCCTCCATTGTTGGTGGGATTGCAAAATGGTAAAACCGCTCTGGAAATCAGTTTGGAGGTTCCTCAGAAAATTGGGCATGTCACTCCCAGAGGACCCTGGCATACCACTCCTGGGCATATACCCAGAGGATTCCCCTGCATGCAATAAAGACACATGCTCCACTATGTTTATAGCAGCCTTGTTTATAATAGCCAGAAATTGGAAGGAGCCCAAATATCCCTCAAAGGAGGAATGGATACAGAAAATGTGGTATATTTATACAATGGAATACTACTCAGCAATTAAAAATAATGAATTCATGCAATTTGTAGGTAAATGGTTAGACCTGGAAAATATCATCCTGAGTGAGCTAACCCAATCACAAAAGAATGCACATGAAATGCAATCATTGATAAGTGGATATTAATGAGCCCAGAAGCACTAAATACTCAAAACACGAATAGCAAGTCAAATGATTCCCAAGAAGAAGAAAGGAGAGGACCCTGGGCATGTAAAGATTGCATCCAGTTTAGTAAAGAAACTGAGGGGGGAGGGGGAATGATTGGGGAATAGTTGGGGGGGAGAGGAACTATGGGAACTATGGTGGGTGGGAACTGGAAAAGGGGAAAGCCCTTGGAATGTAAACATAGAATATAGAAAATAAAAATTTAAAAAAAAAAATAAAACTGCATGGTATTGGTACAGAAACAGACATGTTGATTAATGGAATAGAACTGAAGACCCTGAAATAAAACTACACACTTACAAACTCTTGATCTTTGACAAAGAAGCCAAAAATATATCATGGATAAAAGAAATCATCTTCAATAAATGGTAGTGGTCTAACTGGCTGTCTGTATGTAGAGAAATGAAAATAGACCTATGTTTGTCACCTTGCACAAATCTCAAGTCCAAGTGGATGAAGGACCTCAATATAAAGCCAGACTGAATCTAATTGAAAAGAAAGTGGAAAAGAGTCTTGAACTCATTGGCTCAGGGGAAATTTCCTAAACAGCCTAAAGAGAACTCCAATGGCTCATGCTCTCAGATCAAGAATTTATAAATGGGACACATGAAACTGGAAAGGTTCTATAAGTCAAGGGACATAGTCAATAAGACATATCAGCAACCTACAGATTCAAAAATTCTTAACTAATTCCAAATCCCATAGAGGGCTAATATCCAAAATATATAAAGAACTCAAGAAGCTAACCACCAAAAAAAGCAAACAACCCAATCAAATAATAGGGTACAGAACTAAACTGAGAAATCACAACAGAGGAATCTTGAATGGCTAAGAAGCACTTAAAGAATTTTTTAAGTCCTTTGTGATCAGAGAAATGCAAATCAAAATGGCCCTGAGATTCTACCTTACAGCAATCAGAATGGGTAAGATTAAACCCTCAGGTGGCAACACATATTGGTGAAGATGTGAAGAAAAAGGAACACTTCTCCATAGTTGGTGAATTGCGAACTGGTACAACTTCTCTGGAAATCAATTTGGAAGTTCCTCAGCAAATTGGAAATAGACCTATCTGAAGACCCAGAAATACCACTCTTGCAAATATACCCAAAAGTTGCCCCACCGTGCTACAGGGAACGCATACCACGATGTTCATAGTGGATTTTTTTAGTGAGAGCCAGAAACTGGAAGCAACCCAGATGTCCCATGACAGAAGAATGGATACAGAAATTGTGATTTTTTTTACACAGTGAATTCCTACTCAGATATTAAGAATGATGACATTCTGAGTTTTGCAGCCAAATGGATGGAACTAGAAAATATCATCCTGACGAGGTAACTCAGACCCAATAGGATATGCATGACATGTCCTCATTTATAAGTGGATATTAGCCAAAACCAAAGTATAGAATACCCAACATCCAGTCCACAGAACTCAAAATGTTTAACAAGCTTAAGGGTCAAAGTGAGGATGGCTCAGTTACACTTGAGAGGGAGAAGAAAGCAATCATAAGGGGGGAGGGAAGGAGGGAAAGTGGACAGGTTTCGGAAGAGTGGGAAATGATCTGGTATTGGTTGGGGGGGAAGAACTGAGGAACTGAGGACCAGAAGAAAGAAAGGAAACAGCCAACCTCAGGAGGTAGGAAGTTGGTGGGACCCTCCAGAATGTACCAAAGACCTGAAAAGTGAGAGACTCTCATGACTCAAAGGAAGAGAAACATTAGATGAAATTCCCTACAGTGGGGAAAGGGAACATGTAGAACCCAACTCCATCAGAAAGACAGGGCATTAAGTGAGGGTTGCCATCCCACAGTCAAAACTCTGGAAGAACTGCAGGGATGTAAATGGAGAAGAGCCTGAGGAAAAGAATGTCCAGGGACAGGCCCAAAGTGGGATCCAGCTCAAGGGGAGGTCCCAAGGCCTGACACTGTTACTGAGGCTATGGAACTATCATGACTGCCCCCTGAAAGACCCAACAAGCAGCTAAAAGAGTCAGATGCAGATATTTGCCCCAACTAATGGACAGAAGTTACTGATCCCTGTGGTTGAATTAGGGAAAAGCTAGAAGAAGCTGAGAAAGAGGGTGACCCTATGGGAAGACCAGCAGTCTCAACTCATCTGGACGCAGAGATCTCTTGAGCACTGGACCACCAACCAGGCAGCATACACCAGCTGATATGAGGCCCCCAAGAATATGTTGCAGAGACTGGTGACTCTGGGTTTAGTCAGAAAAGATGTACCTAATCCTCAAGAGACTGTAGACCCCAGAGAGTTTAGAGATTTGGTGGGGTGGGGCATGGGGGATGGGAGTGGGGACATCCTCATGGAGGAAGGGGGTCAGGAAGGAGGTATGGAATGTGGGTGGATTGGGAGGGAAATAAAATCTGGAGTGTAAAAATATAAATAGATAGATTAGATAGATAGATAGATAGATAGATAGATAGATAGATAGATAGATAAATGTTTAAAAATAATTTCCTTCGAAAATGGGCATATAAGATAATTCCAGCACTTGAAAGTCTGGGGCAAAAAGATTATCATATGTTTGGGCTGGCCTGAGTTGTGGAATGATTTCAAGGCTACCCTGGGCTAGAGTTTGAGAACTCCTGAAAATATTAGCACAAACTAAAGCAGGCTCTTTGAGTCTCAAAACACTCATCTAAGTAAAATTTTGTTAATGTCAGACATAGTTTCCATTTATGGCAGGACACTTCTTTTGGGTTTATGTGAAAAGTATAATTTTTGCACATTGGAGATTGCTTAGTAGCAACCGTGTTCTCTTTCTAGTGTATAAGAGGTGCACTCACCTTACTTATGGTAACCAAATATGACTGCATACATTTTTGGATAACCCATAATGGGGATCTCACCCAGTGGAGAGCAGCTGCTTTAAGGAAATGCTTCTTACACCTATGTGTCAGTTGTTTAAACTGAAATCACAGACCTTGACTTGCTGGTCACATGATAAAGACATAGAAAATGGAATTTGAATGCAAGCCATGTTAAAAGCTTAAAAGGTCCTACTGTTTTCTTTGTTCCAGTATGCCACTAACAATAATTTTATAGTCTCTTTTTGTAGTTCAGTAATTTTCAAGAATTTTTGTGATATTGGACAAAAGAAGTATATAAAACTACAGAAAATCTATAACAATAAGTGTTTTAGAATTCCTTTGCATGATGAGCTTCATAAAATTTCAATGACTGTACTTTTTCATTTAATACTCAGTATACCTAGAGTAGTAAACTAAATTGTTTCCCTTTGTGAAGAGAAAAAAGAATATACTAGTACTCCACATTATGGAACTAAGTCTTCATAATCTTGGCAACATATTCTTCTAGTTACATTGCTTAAGTGGACATGAACTGTATTTATCATTAAAAAAAAAGCCTAAGTATATACATTCAAATAATCCTTTATTTTGATATAATGCTAAAATAAGTGAAATGTTATTCATCATTATATGATAGGGTTGATTACAAAAATGTCTTTCTGGAAGGAAAAATAAACACAATGCCAAGCCATTTCTTAAACAAACTTACGTTGTCTGTTGCTCAGTATTTAGTATGTCTTACTTCCTTTTAGTCCCAGGGCACAATTAGTGCTGTTTACATCTAAGACAACATTATTTATAGGCTGAACTCCTATCATGTAGGTCTCCTTTCTCTGTCAGCAATGGCTTAATAAAATAGCCTTTCACCTTTTTTAGACAGGCCTGTAAATTCTCTCTGTCCAAATGGAAATGCTGTAGGTCATTTTCTTCTAATTGCTTGTGGAAAAGGATTGACAAGCCACCACGCGATCTAACTTGATTGACAGCTACCTTTTGGTAGTCCAAAACTAAACCAGCAATTTCAGAATAAATTTTAGATGTCTTTTCAGAGTCAAGTGATAAAAATTAGCTTTATTGTGAATTCTTTGAGAAAAATTAAAGAAAGGCTTGTTGTGATCATTTAAAATGGGATATGATGCCATTGCTTAACTATTCTATTTTGTTAAATTTATTTGCAATTTTCCAAATTTCAAAAGCAAGAAATATAAGCAAGAGAACACATGAGTTGCAATTATTTTAATTTTACTATTAATTTTTATTATTTCATTTATGTATGTTCTTGAATGTATATATGTTTACCATATGCATGTAGGACCCCAGAGAGATCAGAAGACATCAGTTCTGATGAAACTGAAGTACATGGATCTGTAAGCCACTATCTGTATATTGAGAACAAACTTGGGTCCTAAGAATGAGTGATAAGTGTTTTTACTACTGAGTCATCACTGTAAAATATGTGTATACATACATACATACATACATACACACATACATACGTTTAAAATTATTGTGGTATGCTTTAAGACATAGCTAATGATGATGAACATCTTCACACGTTTTGTCAGACATATTTTTATCTTCTTAGTACTATTTCTCAGTATTTCGCCCAGCATACCTCAATGCCAAGTGTTTCTGATAATTAAAATTTGTGATTTATGTACAATAGATTGGCATTCTAACTGTTAAGGTACGTTCTACAGTTGTAGAGCTGGTTTATTTTCTTTAAAATCAGTCAAATCCCTTTAAATGCTTTAATGAGATATGCTAGAGAGTTTAGATGTAAAAGAATTAGGAATAGTCATGTCTTTAGATCAGCATTCCCCAAACACATTCATCTAAATTAAACATTTAAAATTATGGTAGTTTAGGACTGGAAAGATGACTCAATGTCAAGAGCATTTGTTCTTGCAAAGGACCTGGGATTCATTCCCAGGATTCACATGACAGTTCAGAACAATCCATAACTCCTGTTACAGGGAAACCCATACCCTCTTTGTTATAAGGCACACACATGGTCCACAGACATATAATCAGGCAAAGCACCCATACACAGATAATAAAAGTAAATTTAAAACAAAAAGTTTATTTGAAATCTATATTTCCCATAATTAAACATAGTGATATTGATATTGACTTTGATTTCCATGTTTATATTTTAAAAAGGTGACTGAATAGAAGATGGTTGACTTCTCAAAAGTATTTTTATTCTTTTAATCATATTACCTTTCTATAACATTTAGGCAGTTTAAGTGGAATGCTTGTAGGGGAATGAGATGAGAAGGCAAATTATATCTTGTGATGAAAATTCTGTGGCTCAAAATCCCCTTGGGAGGATTTTGAAGATTTTCCAAGAATCCTTGGCTAAAATTTTAGAATCCATACTTCACATTGAAAATTATGTTCCAGAGAATGTCAGTATGTTTTATTTTTCTATTTGAAACTAGTAAAATATTCTCTTTGTGGCCTGCATCAGAAATGTAAGTCCGATCTCAGCTTGAGAATAACTTTTTTTTTTAAATTTTTATTTTCTATATTCTATGTTTACATTCCAAAGGCTTTCCCCTTTCCCAGTTCCCCCCTCCCTATGTCCCATAATTCCTCTCCCCCCCAACTATTCCCCAATCATTCCCCCTCCCCCCACGGTTTCTCTACAAAACTGGATCCAATCTTAACAGGCCCAGGGTCCTCTCCTTTCTTCTTGGGAATCATTTGACTTGCTAATTGTGCCTTGTGTATTTAGGGCTTCTGCTCTAAGCTAACCCAGTCACAAAAGAGAATAACTTTTTATCCAGTGATTTTATTTTGATTTCTACAGAAAAGTTTGTAATATGAGCATCTGGCATAATAAGAATATTAATTTGTAAAAGTTTTATATGCAGATATAATCAACAGCCATGAAATTGTTAATTTTACCATTGAATATTTTCTCCTTTAAATTTTTATTTGTTGGGCATATGAGTTCCAAGTACATAGAAGTCAGAAGACAAGGGATCCCATATAGCTGGAGTTTCTGGCAGCTGTGTGTCTTTTAATGTGGGTCCTTGGAACTAAATGTTCCATTGGAAGTATTTTCAACCACTGAGTCATCACCCCCACCCCTTAATTTCTTATTCTAGTATCTCTGATAATTTCCAAATTCATTAAAATTACTAGAGGTTTCTTTAAACTAAACAAAAATAAATGATTAAAGTGATTTCACTGGTTGATGTACATCATTTATATAATGTTTCACACAAAGGGAGAAAGACCCCTGGTCTTGTATTTACCAGACCAAAGTTATAGTCTAATGTGGCCTGGTACACACACACACACACACACACACACACACACACCACAGATAGACACACATGGATTCACAGAGACACACAGAGTAAGAAAGAGAGACAGAGATACAGAGACACAGACAAAAACAGAGATGGACACACACATGCATACAGAGAGAGTAGGGAGTGGAGAAGAGAGGAAAGAGAAGAGGAGAGGAGAGGAGAGGAGGGAGGGGAGGTAGGAGGGGAGGAGAGGGGAGAGAAGGGGAGAGGAAGGGAGGGGAGAGGAGGGGAGAGGAGAGGAGGGGAGAGAAGGGAAGGAGAGAGGAGAAGAGGGGAGGGGAGGGGAGAGAAGGGGAGAGGAGGAGATGGGAGATGAGAGGAGAGGAGGGGAGGGGATGGGAGAGGAAAGGGGAGGAGGGGAAAGGAGGGGAAGGGAAGAGGGGAGAGAAGGGTAGAGGAGGGGAGGAGAGAGGAGGGGAGAGGAGGGGAAGGGAAGAGGGGAGAGAAGGGTAGATGAGGGGAGGGGAGAGGAGGGGAGAGGAGGGCAGAGGAGAGAAGAGGAGGGGAGAGGAGGGGAGGGGAGAGGAAAGGAAAAGAGAGGAGAGGAGAGGAGAGGAGAGGAGAGGAGAGGAGAGGAGAGGAGAGGAGAGGAGAGGAGAGGAGAGGAGAGGAGAGGAGAGGGGAGGGGAGGGGAGGAGAGAGATAATACAGTAATGAAGAGCCACCGTCAAGGATATCATTTATATTCAGCAGAGTGGTAAGGCAGACACTAAATGTGTGTGTAGGAAACATTTTTATTCTTAGAAAATAAAATGTTTTGTTTTGCTTTGAAGTATCGATAATTGAACCTAGGATCTTGTGCATGCTAGGCGTAAGCTGTATCTTTAGTCCAAGATATTTCTTGGATTATATTTCTTCAACTATTTGGCCTTTTTCTTTCCTTGTTTAGTAGAGCTAGATAGTAGATAAATAATAATAATACACACTATGCTTTATCTTTGTAACACTAGATTTTAAGGACAATCTTTTCTATTTTGTGAATGAAGCTAGGCACAGCTGACACACACAGCTGACATAATTCTGTTTGGATAACTAATTGGCTTAATGTTACATCATCGTATGCACACAGACTACTCCAATACCCAACTCCAATAAAACTCTGGATTTTGTTATTCACTTATAAAAGCTAGATAAGTAAAATATATTTAAGCATATAAAGTACATAAATCCAATTTTCTGATCTTAAGAACTTAGTGAGAACAAGAGGGAACATTTTTAGCTCTTGCAGTAAATGATCATGGTTCATAAAGACTTATTTTAAATTGCTTGAATAATAAGTTTCATTTTGCAAAACTAAGAATGTATGAAATGACAACTGAACATTCAATTTCACTTGAGTATTTTGTGATATTTTAAATATTTCTGTGATTTTAATGTATCCATCTTCACAGAGGAATTTCTTCACTTTATACTTCACTTTTAGGAAAAAAGGTCTGTGCTAATTTTATACACACAGACATCCTATTGTTCTGGAAAAAGTCTTACAAGAATAATTACTTTGCCCTGGTGACAAATTGTTTAGCCTAAATAACAGTGCCATCTGCTGAAAAGTACTAGTGAATCCCAGGAAAGATTTTATTGTCTAGTTCTCATTTTGGTTGGATGCACAGGAGCTAATGATTAAAATAAATTAACAAAAAGACCTCAGAGGAGGTAATGCTAAAGTTCAAATCTAGAGAGATAGAACCCCAGAATATAGGAAAATCAGAACAATAATGAGGAAATTCTTTTTGTTTTTTTTTTGTTTTTTTGTTTTTTGTTTTGTTTTGTTTTTTGGTTTTTGGTTTTTTCTTTTTGTTTTTTGTTTTTTGTTTTTGGATTTGGTTTTTTCGAGACAGGGTTTCTCTGTATAGCTCTGGCTGTCCTGGAATTCACTCTGTAGACCAGGCTGGCCTCGAACTCAGAAATCCACCTGCCTCTGCCTCCCAATTGCTGGGATTACAGGCATGTGCCACCACTGTCTGGCTTAATAATGAGGAATTTTACAAGACAAAAATGGTCTTCTAGATATAAAACACAGCATAACTATTACTTGAAATTTTTAAAATATTAAAAATGATAATGTTGCAAAATAAACATCTTGGTAGTAGATTTGATGTAAAGATATTTAATTACAACATAAACTAGTCAATAGGAAATAGGTTCTTACAATCCTTAAGTCTTAAAATACTTTAAAGAAAGATTGGTACTATGTGTCAACACTTATTAAAAAAAAGTAAGAAAAAACATTACATTTCAATCATGCTTACTGATATGTTTGATATTTATTTGAGGCATATCAGAAAGGACAGTCTATTCACAAAGCAACATTTTTGCATATTAATGAGATGGATGTTCTTGTTTTTTATATATGTTTATAGTTATGAACCAGCAATAGAATAATTATTTTATTACAGAGTAATTTTAATTGGATATTTTATTTATTTACATTTCATTTTTTATCCTCTTTCCCTGTTTCCCCTCTGAAACTCCCATCCCATCCCTGCTTACCCTGCTTCTATGAAGGTGCTCCTCCACCCTCCCATTCCTGCCTCACCACTCTAGAATTCCTCTACACTGGGTCATCAAGCCTTCACAGGACCAAGGGCCTCCCCTCCCACTGATGCCAAATAAGGCCCCTTTAGCTCCTTCAGCACTTCCCCTAACTTCTCCACTGGGGTCTCTGTGCACAATCCAATGGTTGGCGACAAGCATCCTCATCTGTATTGGTCAGAATCTGGCAGAGCCTCTCAGGAGACAATTATATCAGGCTCCTGTCAGCAAGTAATTCTTGGCATCAGCAATAGTGTCTGGGTTTGATGTCTGCATGTAGGATGGATCACCATTTGGGGCCGTTTCTGGATGACCTTTCCTTCAGTCTCTGCTCCACATTTTGCAATATTTTTAAAAGGCTTCTTAAATATTATGTTACCTTCTAATTTCAATTTGTCTTTTTCTAATCATATCCAGTGACAGTGCTGCAATTATTAATGGGGTAATGAGTATGAATGGATCCTGCAATCATAATAAAAGCTTTGATTTATAATGCTGTTGAACAAAATGAAGCATCATGTAACCCATTTATTGCCATACACAAAACATATAATTGGGAATATTTTACAAATATAAGTACATTTCACCAACTCTATCTCTATTACATCCTGGAAAGTATATGTACTCTGCTGTTTTAAAGGATGTTTATTGAAGACATACTGATAATGGTAAATGAAGCATGAGGCTTTTCATTGTTTTAATACATGTCTTTATACAAGTTTTAGGTTCTTTTGTATTATGTGTGACCAAAAAAGAAACTTCATAGAAAAATCTTATGAATTGTACTTTCTAGTATGCTTATATTGTAATTCTTTAGTTTTCTATATTTATTTCAACTATGGTTGGATTTAGCACTGTTGGCAGATATAAAAACAAATCCAATTGTTTATTTTTGTGTGTATGTTTGTGTGTATTCACATGCATGCATGCATTTGTACACCTATGGTGTTATGTACCAGGTGAATTCAGCCAATTTATAGTTACTGATATTTTTGTTAATGTAGTTGTGTGATAACTTACACTTGCCTTCATCATCTCTTATTCAGTTTGGAAAGCTTTGAATTTTTACAATTGGTACCTATGCATTAATGCTTATATATAGCCTTCTTAATGTTCCCTTTATTTGAATGTTGTTTTTTTGTTCCAAGATACAGTCCTCTTAGTTTTAGCTATTAATATTAATTTGTTGATTTCTTCTATTTTTCTGAGTATCACATTTAAAATGAAGTTTTTTTTTAAAATATTAGATTGGGATAATTTAAGATCGGGCTAGGAGATGACTCAGCAATTAAGAGTTCTCTTCCCTACTCTCCCTATACCTAATCTCCCTACCCCATTCCTCTCCATATCCCCTTTCCCACCTAGTTTCCTCCCTCAATACACTGCCAATAATTATTGAATTTCTCTTTCTCAATGAGATTTAAGCATCCATCCTTTCACACTCCTCCTTGTTACTTAGCTTCTTTGTGTCTGAAGATTATAGCATGGTTTTCCTATACTTTATGGCTAATATCCACTTATAAGTGAGTATATACCATGCATGTCTCTTTAGATCTGGATTACCTCATTTAGGATGATATTTCCTAGTTCAATCCACTTGCCTGTGAAATTCATGATGCCTTTGCTTTTAATAGCTGTAAAGTATTCCATTGTATATATGTCACATTTTATTTATGCATTCTTTGGATGAGGGACATAAGTTTTATTTTTCCAGTTTCTGACTATTATAAATAAAGCTACTAAGATCATAATTGAGCAAGTGTCCTTGTGGGATAGCAGAGCATCTTTTGGGTCTATACCCAGGAGTAATAATATATCTGGGTCTTGAGGTAGAACTATTCCCAGTTTTCTCAGAAATTGCTATATTGATTTCCAGATTTATTGCAGAGGTTTCTACTCACATCAGCAATGGAGAAGTGATCATTTTGAAACAACTCCTTGCCCACATGAGCTGTCACTTGATATTTTTTTCTTTTATTTTAGCCATTCTGGTGGGTGAAAGGTGAAATCTCTTGACCATTTTGAATTTCATTTTCTTGATGACTAAGGACTTTGAACATTTCTATACTTTTTCTCAGCCATTTAATATTCCTCTGTTGAAAATTCTGTTTAGCTCTGTACCCCATTTTAATTGTATTGTGTAGGTTGTTGGTGTTTAACTTCTTGAGTTGCTTATATTTTTGGATATTATCCCTCTTTCAGACGTGTGATTTGTAAAGATCTTTTCCCAATCTGTTGGATGCCATTTTATTTTTTCCTACTGACAGTGTCCTTTGCTTTACAGATAATGTTCTGTTACATGAGGTCCCATTAATTAATTGTTGATCTGAAAGCATGAGATATGAATGTTTTTTTCAGGAACTAATTTCCTGTACCAATGAATTCAAGGCTATTATTAATGAACATTTTATTCTATTAGATTTAGTGTATCTGATTTTATGTTGAGTCTTTGAGCCACTTGGACTTGAGTCTTGTACAGAGTAATAAATAAGAACAACAACATCAACCAACCAGACCCCCAGAGCTCAGTTAGTCAGCACCTTTTCAATTTTATGCTTTTGCATTCCTTTTCAAAAAAAAAACAAGTGTCCATAGATGTGTGGGTTTATATCTGGATCTTCAATTTCATTCCATTTATCAACCTGTCTATTTCTATACAAATTCCATGCACTTCTTATTTTTATTGCTCTATATTACCAACATGATCTATCACTTGACTTTTTCTTTTAGCCATTCTGGTGGGTGAAAGGAGAAATTTCTTGAGTCATTTTGATTTTCATTTTTCTGATAACTAAGGATATTGAACATTTCTATTGCTTGAAGTCATGGATGACTATACCTCTAGGAGTTTTTTAATTGTACAGAATTGTTTTAACTAGCCAGGATTTTGTTTTGTTTTGTTTTGCTTTGTTTTGCTTTGTTTTGTTTTGTTTTTCCATATAATGTTAAGAATTGTTCTGTCCCTCACAGGCCCCTACACCAAAGGTCTCCATTTTGTGCCTGAGTCACCGGCAGAGAGGTGCAGGTATCCAGACCTGATCGGGTCTGCCATCACTTGGGTGGAAAACTGCCAGGCTTGGGCCAGTAGCCAGAGTAGGGGCGGATCAGCAGATCATCTCCACAGTGTAGCTGGGAGCTGCTTGCCCCGCAGTTCTCCCAGGTACCTGCAAAGACAGTCTCCAGCTTGTCACCAGGTCACTAGTAGAGAGGGACAGAGACGCAGACTTAATTTGTTACTACCATCACTTGGGTGGAATTCTGCCAGGCTCTTGCCAGTGGCCAGAGCCTGGGCGGCTCAGCAGGTCATCTCCACAGCCACCGGGCCTTGTACCAACTCTGTTGAGAACAGACTACACTGAGCTCCTCTTAGCACTCTCAGCAGCAGTCTCCATCTTGCCGCCTGGTCATCAGTAGAGAACCAACAGGCAGGCCCAGCCTCACAGAAGGTTCAAACACCAGCCAGTGACAAGGTCAACTAAAGCCAGAGATAACCAGATGTCAAAAGGCAAACATAGGAACATTGCTAACAGAAATCAAGGCAGCATGCCAGCATCAGAACCCAGTTCGCAGACAACAAGAAGTCCTGAATACCCCAACACACCAGAAAAAGATTTGTATCTAAAATCACTGGTCAGGATGCTGATAGCTGAACACATGGATAAATCCCTTAAAGAAATACAAGAGAAAATGGATTAAAAGGTAGAGGCCCTTACAAGGCAAATACAAAAATCACTTAAAGAAATTCAGGAGAATATGGATCAAAAAATGGAAGCCAATAAGGAGGAAACGCAAAAATCACTTAAAGAAACATAAGAGAATGTAGGCCAACAAGTAGAAGTTACAAAAGAAGAAACACAAAAATCCCTTAAAGAATTACATAAAAAAACAAAAAAGCAAATGAAAGATCTGAGCAAAACAATCCAGAATCTAAAAAACAGAAGTAGAAACAACTAAGAAATCACAAAGGGAGACAAATTTGGAGATAGAAAACCTTGGGAAGAAATCAGGGGACATAGATGCAAATACCAACAATAGAATACAAGAGATAGAAGAAAGAAACTCAGATGCCAAAGATCCCATAGGAACCATGGATTCAACAGTCAAAGAAAATGCTAAATGCAAAAAGCTTGTAACCCAAAACATCCAGGAAATCCAAGACACGATGAGAAGACCAAACCTAAGGATTATAGGTATAGATGAGAATGAAGATTTACAATTTAAAGGGCCAGCAAATATCTTCTACAAAATTATGGAAGAAAACTTCCCCAAGCTAAAGAGAGAGATGCCCATGAATAAACAAGAAGCCTACAGAACTCCAAACAGGCTGGACCAGAACAGAAATACCTACTGTCACATAATAATCAAAACCCCAAATGTACTCAACAAAGAAAGAATATTAACGGCAGTAAGAGAAAAAAGTGAAGAAACATATAAAGGAAGACCTATTAGAATTACACCAGACTTCTACCTGAGACCATGAAAGCTAGAAGATCCTGGGCAGATATCATGCAAACTCTAAGAGAACACTAATTTCAGCCAAAACTACTATACCCAGCAAAATTCTCAATCGCCATAGATGGAGAAACCAAGGAATTCCATAACAAAACCAAATTTGCATGATATCTTTTCACAAACTGAGCCCTACAAAGGATAATAGGGGGAAAACACCAACACAAGGAGGGAAATCACTCCCAGGAAGAAGCAAGATAGAAACCTCCTCTCATCAAATCCAAAAGAAGATAACCTCTCAAATATAAAAATAATTTCAAAAATGTCGGGAGGTAATAATTACTATTCCTTAATATCTCTTAACATCAATGGTTTCGATGCCCCAATAAGAATACATAGACTAACAGACTGGATAAGGAAACAGAACCCTACATTTTGCTGCATACAGGAAACACATCTCAATGTCAAAGACAAACATTACCTTAGAGTAAAAGGCTGGAAGACAATTTTACAAGCAAATGGTCTCAGGAAACAAGCTGGAGTAGCCATTCTAATATCAGATAAAATTGACTTTCAACCTAAAATCATCAAAAGAGACCCGGAAGGTCACTTCTTGCTGGTCAAAGGGAAAATCCATCAAGAAGAATTCTCAATACTGAACATCTATGCTCCAAATGCAAGGGCACCCTCATTCGTAAAAGAAACTTTATTAAAGCTTAAAGCACACATTGCACCTAACACAATAATTGTGGGTGACTTCAACACCCCACTCTCCTCAATGGACCGATGATGAAAGCAAAAACTAAATAGGGACACAGTGAAACTAATTGAAACTTTGGACCAAATCGACTTAGAAGATATATATTGAACATTTCATCCTAAAGCAAAAGAATATATGTCTTTCTCAGCACCACATGGTACCTTCTCCAAAATAGATCATATAATTGGTTACAAGACAGATGTCAACAAATACAAGAAGACTGAACTACTCCCATGCGTCCTATCAGATCAATATGGATAAGAGTGGTTTTCAGTAGCAACAAAAATGACAGAAAGCCTACATACACATGGAAACTGAACAATACTCTACTCAATGACAACTTAGTCAAGGAAGAAATAAAGAAAGAAATCAAAGATTTTTTAGAATTTAATGAAAATAAAGGTACATCCTACCCAAATCTATGGGGCACAACTAAAGCAGTGCTAAGAGGTAAACTCATAGCCCTGAGTGCCTCCAAAAAGAAACTGGAAAGAGCATACACTAGCAGCTTAACAGCATACCTGAAAGCCCTGGAACAAAAAGAAGCTAATTAAACCAGGAGGAGTAGAAGACAGGAAATCATCAAACTAAGGGCCAAAATCAATCAAATAGAAATGAAGAGAACCATATGAAGAATCAACAAAACCAAGAGCTTGTTCTTTGAGAAAATCAACAAGATAGATCAACCCTTAGCCAGACTAACCAAAGGGCACAGAGACAGTATCCAAATTAACAAAATTAGAAATGAAAAGGGGGATATAACAACAGAAACTGAGGAAATTCAAAAAATCATCAGATCCTACTACAAAAGCCTATACTCACCACACATAGAGAATCTGGAGGAAATGAACAATTTCCTAGACAGATACCTAATACCAAAATTCAATCAGGATCAATTAGATGAGAAATAGAAGGGGTTATAGAAAGTCTCCCAACCAAAAAAAGTATGGGACCAGATGGTTTTAGTGCAGAATTCTATCAGACCTTCAAAAAAGACCTAACACCAATACTCTTCAAACTATTCCACAAAATAGAAACAGAAGGAACACTGCCCAACTCATTCTACAAAGCCACAATTACGCTGATACCAAAACGACACAAAGATCCTACAAAGAAAGAGATTTCCCTTATGAATATTGATGCAAAAATACTAAATAAAATTCTTGCCAACTGAATCCAAGAACACATCAAAACGATCATTCACCAAGATCAAGTATGCTTCATCCCAGGGATGCAGGGATGGTTGAATATACGGAAATCCATCAAGGTAATCCACTACATAAACAATCTAAAAGAAAAAAAAACACATGGTCATCTCATTAGATGCTGAAAAAGCATTTGACAAAATTGAGCATCCTTTCATGCTAAAAGTCCTGGAAAGAACAGGAACTCAAGGCCTGTACCTAAATATAGTAAAAGCAATCTACAGCAAACCAGTAGCCAACATCAAAATAAATGGAGAGAAAATTGAAGCAATCCCACTAAAATCAGGGACTAGACAAGGCTGCCTGCCCTCTCTCTATATATCTTTTCAATATAGTACTTGAAGTTCTAGCGAGAGCAATTAGACGACATAAGGAAGTCAAAGGGATACAAATTGGAAAGGAAGAAGTCAAACTATTACTATTTGCAGATGACATGATAGTATACTTAAGCGACCCAAAAAACTCCACCAGAGAACTCCTACAGCTGATAAACAACATCAGCAAAAGAGCTGGTTATAAAATTAACTCAAGCAAATCGGTAGCCTTCCTGTACTCAAAGGACAAGCAGGCTGAGAAAGAAGTTAGGGAAATAACACCCTTCACAATAGCCACAAACAATGTAAAGTATCTTGGCGTGACTCTAACCAAACTAGTGAAAGATCTGTATGACAGTAACTTCAAGTCTTTGAAGAAAGAAATCAAAGAAGACCTCAGGAAATGGAAAAATATTTCATGCCCTTGGATTGGCAGGATCAATATTGTAAAAAGGGCCATCTTGCCAAAAGCCATCTACAGATTCAGTGCAATCCCCATCAAAATCCCAACTCAATTCTTCATAGATCCAGAAAGAGCAATTCTCAAATTCATCTGGAGCAACAAAAAACCTAGGATAGCTAAAATCTTTTCTCAACAATAAAATGACTTCTGGGGGAATAAATATCCCTGACCTCAAGCAGTACTAAAGAGCAATTGTGTTAAAACTGCATGGTATTGGTACAGCAACAGGCAGGTAGATCAGTGGAATAGAATTGAAGACCCAGAAATGAACCCATGACTTATGGTCACTTGATCTTTGATAAAGGAGCTACAACCATCCAGTGAAAAAAGATAGCCTTTTCAACAAATGGTGCTGGTTCAACTGGAGTTCAACATGCAAAAGAATGTGAATTGACCCACTCTTATCTCCTTGTACTAAGATCAACTCCAAGTGGATCAAGGACCTCCACATCAAACCAGACCGACTGAACTTAATAGAAAAGAAACTGGGGAAGACCCTGGAAGACATGGGCACAGGGGGAAATTTTCTGAACAGAACACCAATAGGTTATGCTCTAAGATCAAGAATTGACAAATGGGACCTCATAAAATTAAAGTTTCTGTAAGGCAAAGGACACTGTCAGAAGGACAAAACAGCAACCAACAAATTGGGAAAAAAGCTTCACCAACCATACATCCGACAGGGGGCTAATATCCAATATATACAAAGAACTCAAGAAGTTAAATCCCAAAGAACCAAATAAGCCTATCAAAAAATGGGGTACATAGCTGAACAAAGAATTTTCACCAGAAGAAATTCGGATGGCCGGGAAACACTGTAAGAGATGTTTAAAGAGCTGGGCGTGGTGGTGCATGCCTGTAATCCCAGAACTTGGGAGGCAGAGGCAGGTGGATTTCTGAGTTCGAGGACAGCCTGGTCTACATAGTGAGTTCCAGGACAGCCAGGGCTACACAGAGAAACCCTGTCTGGAGGAAAAAAAAAAGAGGTTCAACATCATTAGTCAGGGAAATGCAAATCAAAACAACCCTGAGATTCTACCTCACAACAGTCAGAATGGCTAAGATTAAAAACTCAAGAGACAACAGGTGCTGGGGGGATGTGGAGAAAGAGGAACACTCCTACACTGTTGGTGGGATTGCAAGATGGTACAACTGCTCTGGATATCAGTCTGGCAGTTCCTCAGAAAATTGGGTATTTCACTTCCAGAGGACCCTGTCATACCACTCCTGGGCATATACCCAGAGGATTCCCCTGCATACAATAAAGACACATGCTCCACTATGTACATAGCAGTCTTATTTATAATAGCCAGAAGTTGGAAAGAGCCCAGATGTCCCTCAAAGAAAGAATGGATACAGAAAATATGGTATATTTATACAATGGAATACTACTCAGCAATTAAAAATAATGAATTCATGCAATTTGTAGGCAAATGGTTATATCTGGAAAATATCCTAAGTGAGTTAACCCAATCACAAAAGAATACACCTGAAATGCAATCACTGATAAGTGGATATTAATGAGCCCCGAGGCTCTGAATAATCAAGACACAATTAGTAAGTCAAAAGATTCCCAAGAAGAAGAAAGGAGAGGACCCTGGTCCTGAAAGGACTGGATCCAGTTTTGTAGGAGAGTACCAGAAGAGAATGGAGAAATGGTGGTGTGGTGATTGGGGAATAGGAGGGGGGGAGAGAACATAAGGGACATATGGTGAGGGGGGAGCTGGGAAAGGAGAAAGCCTTTGGAATGTAAACAAAGAATATAGAAAATAATTAAAAATAAATAAAAATTAATGCAAAATAAAAAGAAAAAAAATGAGAAAAGGGCCTTTAGGAAAGAAAAAAAGGGGAGTGGGGACTTAGGAAGGAGAAGGAAAAAATAAATTTAGTTTGTTGAGGAAAAACAAAAAAGAATTGTTCTGTCAAGGTCTGCAAGAATTGTTTTTAGAATTTTGATAGGCATTGTATTTCATTTTTAGGTTGCCTTTAGTAAGATGATCATTTTAACTATATTAATGCTAATGATCCATAAGAATGAAAGTCTATCATCTTCTGATAACGTCTGCAAATTCTTTATTCAAACACTACAAGATCCTATTTTTTTTCTTTTTGTTTTATTGGATATATTCTATATTTACAATTCATTACCCCTTTTCTGGTTCCCTACCACCAAAGGGCCCACATGCCCTTTTCCCTCCACCTGCTCCCTCATCCACCCCTCCCACCTCACTGTTTTGTACTCCCCCACAATGCTGCTTTGGTCCATTCTAGCACCAGTGTCCACTCCTTCTTCTTGTGAGACATCACTTGGTATGTGATTTATGTCTTTGGTGTTCCAAGCTTCTAGGCTAATATCCACTTATCAGTGACTGTATACCATGGGTATTCTTTTGAGACTGGGTCACCTCACTTAGTATGATGTTCTCCAGCTCCATCCATTTCTCTAAGAATTTCATGAATTCATTGTTTCTAATGGCTGAATAATACTCCATTGTGTATATATACCACATTTTTTGAATCCATTCCTCTGTTGAGGGACATCTAGGTTCTTTCCAGCTTCTGGCTATTATATATAAGGCTGCTATCAAGATAGTGGAGCATGTATCCTTATTGCATGCTGGGGAATCTTCTGGGCATATTCCCAGGAGTGGTATGGTTGGGTCCTCAGGAAGTATCACGTCCAGTTTTCTGAGGAACCGCCATACTGATTTCCAGAGTGGTTGTACCAGCTTGCATTCCCACCAGCAGTAGAGGAGTGTTCCTCTTTCTCCACATCCTCGCCAACACCTGATGTCTTCTGAGTTTTTAATCTTAGCCATTCTGACTGGTGTGAGGTGAAATCTCAGGGTTGGTTTGATTTGCATTTTCCTAATAACTAATGATGTTGAACATTTTTTAAGGTGTTTCTCAGCCATCCGAATTTCTTCAGGTGAAAAGTCTCTGTTTAGCTCTGTACCCCATTTTTGGATAGAGTTATTTGGTTTTCTGGGCTCTAACCTCTTGAGTTCTTTGTATACATTGGATATTAGCCCTCTGTCGGATGTGGGGTTGGTGAAGATCTTTTCCCAATTTGTTGGTTGCCAATTTGTCCTTTTGACAGTGTCTTTTGCCTTACAGAAACTTTGTAATTTTATCAGGTCACATTTGTCTATTCTTGCTCTTAGAGCATAAGCAATTGGTGTTCTGTTCAGGAATTTTTCCCCTGAGCCAATGTCCTCAAGGGTCTTCCCCAGTTTCTTTTCTATTAGGTTTAGTGTGTCTGGTTTTATGTGGAGGTCCTTGATCCACTTGGAGTTGAGCTTAGTGCAAGGAGATAAGAGTGGATCAATTCTCATTCTTCTGCATGTTGACCTCCAGTTGAGCCAGCACCATCTGTTGAAAAGGCTCTCTTTTTTCCACTGGATGTTTTCAGCTCCTTTGTCGAAGATCAATTGGCCATAGATGTGCGGGTTCAATTCTGGGTCTTTGATCCTATTCCATTGATCCGCCTCCCTGTCGCTGAACCAATACCATGCAATTTTTAATACTACTGCTCTGTAATATTGCTTGAGGTCTGGGATATTGATTCCCCCAGAAGTTCATTTGCTGTTGATGATAGTTTTAGCTATCCTGGGTTTTTTGTTATTCCAGATGAATTTGAGAATGGCTCTTTCTAACAATATGAAGAACTGAGTTGGGATTTTGATGGGGATTGGGTTGAATCTGTATATTGATTTGAGCAAGATTGCTATTTTGACTATATTAGTCCTGCCAACCCACGAGCATGGAAGATTTTCCCATTTTCTGATGTCTTCTTCAATTTCCCTCTTCAGAGACCTGAAGTTTTTGTCATATAAATCTTTCACATGTTTGGTTAGTGTCACTCCAAGATACTTTATATCATTTGTGTCTATTGTGAAGGGTGTCATTTCCCTAATTTCTTTCTCGGCCTGCTTATCCTTCAGGTATAGGAAGGCTACTGATTTGCTTGAGTTGATTTTATAGCCAGCCACTTTGCTGAAGTTGTTTATCAGTTGCAGGAGTTCTCTGGTGGAGGTTTTTGCTTCACTTAAGTATACTATCATATCATCTGTGAATAGTGATAGTTTGACTTCTTCCTTTCCGATTTATATCCCTTTGACTTCCCTCTCTTGTTGAATTGCTGTAGCTAGTACCTCAAGTACTATATTGAAGAGATATGGTGAGAGGGGGCAGCCTTGTCTAGTCCCTGATTTTAGTGGGATTGCTTCAAGTTTTTCTCCGTTTACCTTGATGTTAGCTACTGGTTTGCTGTATATTGCTTTTAGTATGTTTAGATATGGGCCTTGAATTCCTGCTCTTTCCAAGACCTTTAGCATGAAAGGATGCTGAATTTTGTCAAATGCTTTTGCAGCATCCAATGAGATAACCATGTGTTTTTTTTTCTTTGAGTTTGTTTATGTAGTGGATTATGTTGATGGATTTCTGTATATTGAACCATCCCTGCATCCCTGGGATGAAGCCAACTTGATCATGGTGAATGATCGTTTTGATGTGTTCTTGGATTCGGTTGGCAAGTATTTTATTTAGTATTTTTGCATCAATATTCATAAGAGAATTGGCCTGTAGTTCTCTTTCTTAATTGGATCTTTGTGTGGTTTTGGGATCAGGGCAATTGTGGTTCATAGAATGAGTTGGGTAGTGTTTCTTCTGTTTCTATTTTGTGGAATAGTTTGAAGCATATCTGTATCAGGACTTCTTTGAAGGTCTGATAGAATTCTTCCCTAAAACCGTCTGGTCCTGTGCTTTTTTTGGTTGGAAGGCTGTCTATGACCCCTTCTATTTCTTTGGGGGTTATGGGTCTGTTTAGATGATCTATTTGATCCTGGTTTAATTTTGGTATTTGGTAACTCTCTAGGAAATTGTCCATTTCCTCCAGATTCTCCTGTTGTGTTGAGTATAGGTTTTTGTAGTAGGATCTGATGATTTTTTGAATTTCCTCAGTTTCTGTTGTTATATCTCCCTTTTCATTTCTAATTTTGTTAATTTGAATACTATCTCTGTGCCCTTTGGTAAGTCTGGCTAGGGGTTTATCTATCTTGTTGATTTTCTCAAAGAACCAGCTTCTGGTTTTGTTGATTCTTTGTATGGTTCTCTTCATTTCTATTTGATTGATTTCAGCCCTGAGTTTGATGATTTCCTGTCTTCTACTCCTCCTGGGTGAAATTGCTTCTTTTTGTTCCAGAACTTTCAAGTGAGCCATTAAGTTGCTAGTATATGCTCTCTCCTGTTTCTTTTTGGAGACACTCAGGGCTATGAGTTTTCCTCTAAGCACTGCTTTCATTGTGTCCCATAGATTTGGGTATGCTGTACCTTCATTTTCATTAAATTCTAAGAAATCTTTGATTTTTTTCTTTATTTCTTCCTGGATTAAGGTATCATTGAGTAGAATATTGTTCTGCCTCCACGTGTATGAGGATTTTCTGTTGTTTTTGTTGCTATTGAAGAACACTCTTACTCCATGGTGATCTGATAAGAGGCATGGGATTAGTTTGATCTTTTTATATTTGTTGAGATCTGTCTTGTGTCCAATTATATGGTCGATTTTGGAGAAGGTACCATGAGGAGCTGAGAAAAAGGTATAGTCTTTTGCTTTAGGGTGAAATGTTCTATATATATCTGTTAAATCCAAATGGTCCAAAGTTTCGATGAGTTTCTCCATGTTCCCGTTTAGTTTCTGTTTTCCTGGTCGGTCCACTGTGGATAGTGGAGTATTGAGGTCCCCCACAATCATTGTGTTAGGAGCGTAGATGTTTAGAATTGTGAGTTCTTCTTGGTGGATTCTTCCTTTGACTAGCAAGAAGTGACCTTCTGTGTCTCTTTTGATGAGTTTGGGCTGAAAGTCATTTTTATCTGATATTAAAATGGCTATTCCAGCTTGCTTCCTGTGACCATTTGCTTGCAAAACTGTCTTCCATCCTTTTACTCTAAGGTAGTGTTTGTCTTTGACTCTGAGGTGTGTTTCCTGTAAGCAGCAAAATGTAGGGTCCTGTTTATGTATCCAGTATGTTAGTCTATGTCTTTTTATTGGGGAATTGAGTCCATTGATGTTAAGAGATATTAAGGAATAGTGATTATTACTTCCTGACATTTTTTATGTTATTTTTGTTTTTGAGTAGTTATCTTCCTTTGAGTTTGATGGAAGGTTACTGTCTTGCTTTTTCTTGGGTGCAGTTTCCTTCCTTTTATTGGAGTTTTCCTCCTATTATCCTTTGTAGAGCTGGGTTAGTGGAAAGATATTGTGTAAATTTGGTCCGGTCATGGAATATTTTGATTTCTCCATCTATGTTGATTGAGAGTTTTGCTGGGTATAGTAGTCTTGGCTGACATTTGTGTTCTCTTAGGGTCTGCATGAGGTCTGCCCAGGATCTTCTAGCTTTCATGGTTTCTGGAGAGAAGTCTGGTGTGATTCTGATAGGTCTTCATTTATATGTTACTTGGCCTTTTTCTCTTGCTGCCTTTAATATTATTTCTTTGTTTAGTACATTTGGGGTTTTGATTATTATGTGATGGGAGGTGTTTCTGTTCTGGTCCAGTCTGTTTGGAGTTCTGTAGGCTTCTTGTATATTCATGGGCATCTCTCTCTTTAAGTTAGGGAAGTTTTCTTCCATAATTTTGTTAAAGATATTTGCTGGCCCTGTAAGTTGTAGATCTTTACTCTCATCTATCCCTATAATCCTTAGGTTTGGTCTTCTCATTGTGTCCTGGATTTCCTGGATGTTTTTGGTTACAAGCCTTTTGGATTTTGCGTTTTCTTTGACTGTGGAGTCAATGGTTACTATGTTATCTTCAGCATCTGAGATTCTTATCTCTATTTCTTCTATTCTGTTGTTGATGTTTGCATCTATGACCCCTGATTTCTTCCCAAGGTTTTCTATCTCCAAATTTGCCTCCTGTTGTGATTTCTTAGTTATTTGTACCTCTGTGTTCAGATCTTGGATGGTTTTGCTCAGTTCCTTCACTTGTTTGTTTGTGTTTTCTTGCAATTCTTTAAGATATTTTTGTTTTTCCTCTTTCATGACTTCTGCCTGTTGACTCAATTTCTCCTGCATTTCTTTTAGTGATTTTCTCATTTCCTCTTTATTGGTTTCTGTCTGTTGGCCCATATTCTCCTGGAGTTCTTTAAGTGTTTTTTGTGTTTGCATTGTAAGAGCTTCCACCCTATTGATGTTCCCCTGCATTTCTTTAAGAGATTTGTTTATGTCTTTTTTGTGTTCCTCTAGGAGCATCATGACCTGTGCTTTTATATCTAACTCTTGTTTTTCTGGTGTGCTGGGGTATCCAGGACTTGCTGTGGTTGGTGAATTTGGTTCAGATGGTGCCATATTGTATTGATTTCTGTTAATAACATTCCTACGTTTGCCTTTTGCCATCTGTTTATCTCTGGAGTTAGTTGGTCTTATTGTAGATGGCAGCTCTGCTGAGAGCACAGCGCACCTGTCCCCAGGGGACAGTGACCTTTGCTGAGCTGTCTGTGCCTGGATCTGCTGATCTCTTCTGGCTCTGGGTGCGGGCAGCTTTGTCTGTGCTAGACTACGCTAGCTCTCAGTCCAAGCCCCTGACTCCAGCTGCTAGAATTCCATGCCATGTCCTGAGGCAAGATGGCCCCTCACTGCCAGCCTGCCCTGAGAGCTGGCCTGCTGTGGTCTGCACCCGCAGCTGAGCTGTCTGTGCCCAGGTCTCCTGAAGAGCTAAGCTAAGCTATATCTCTGTCCACACACCTGACTCCAGCTGCTTGCTGTGCCTGCTGTTGGCGCAGTGATTACAAGTTCTTCTTATACAGGTCTTTTACTTGCTTGCTTAGAGTTACACCAAAATATTTTATTCATGGTAAATTTGAAGGATGTTGGCTCCCTCTCTCTAACTTCTTTCTCAGCCCATTTAATAAGCCCAGAAGCTCTGAATACTCAAGGCATAATTAGCAAGTGAAAAGATTCCCAAGAAGAAGGAAGGAGAGGCCCTGGTCCTGAAATGACTGGATCCAGTTTTGTAGGAGAGTACCAGAACAGTGAAATGGGGGGGGGGGATTGGGGAATAGGTGAGGGGGGTGGGGGGAGAGGACTTATGGGACATATGGTGAGGGAGAAACTGGGGAAGCCTTTGGAATATAAACAAAGAATATAGAAAATAAAAGAAAGAAATGTAAATAAAGAATATATTGAATAAAAAAATAAGGCTGCTATGAACATAAAAAAATGATGGCTATACATTTCCTAGAGTTAATTTTGTATCCAGCCACTTTGTGGAAGGTGTGTATCAGCTATAGGAGTTCTTTGATAGTGTTTTGGTGCCCCTTATGTATCACATCACATCATATCCTATCATATCATATATCACTATGCAGTGATACTTTGACTTTTTCTTTTGCGATTTTATCCCTGCTGGGATGCTTTTGTTGTCTTCTATATATAGCTAGAACTTCAAGAACTATGCTGAATGGACAGGAGAAGAGTAGACCACCTTGATTTGTTCATGAATTTAGGGAATTGTTTTAAGTTTGTTTCCATCTAATTTGATATTGGCTGTTGGCTTGCTGGATATTACCTTTATTATGATTAGGTATGTGCCTTATATCCATCATCTCTCCAAGACTTTTGACATGAAGGGACATTGGATTTTATCAAATGATTTTACAACAGCTAATGAGATGATTATATGATTTTTATTGCACTTTCTTAATATTATTGACTGTATGGATGAATTTTTATGTTGAAATATTGTACATTCTTGGGTTGAAGTTTACTTGATCACGGTGAATGTTTTTATGTCTTCTTGGAGTCTGTATTGAGTATTTTTTGCATCAATGTTTATTAGGGATATTTCCCTTTTCATTTTTGATTTTGCTAATTTGGATACTGTCTCTCTGCATTTTAGTTAAGTAAGGTGTTTTTCTATCTTGTTGATTTTCTCAAACAACCAGCTCTTGGTTTTTGGTACTGTTTTCATTATTTGTAATTGATTGATTTCAACCCCGATTTAGTTTATTTTCTTCAATCTACTCCTCTTGGGTGTACTTTCTTCTTCTTCTTCTTCTTCTTCTTCTTCTTCTTCTTCTTCTTCTTCTTCTTCTTCTTCTCCTCCTCCTCCTCCTCCTCCTCCTCCTCCTCCTCCTCCTCCTTCTCCTTCTTCTCCTTCTCCCTCTCCTTCTCCTCCTCTTCCTCCTCCTACTCTTCCTCCTTCCCCTCCTCCCCCTTCTTCTTTAATGCTTTTATGTGTACCTTTACAGTGTTAAAATGATAATTTTTCCATTATTTTTTGAAGGCACTTAGTGCTATGGAAATTCCTCTTAGCACTGCTTTCATTGTGTCCCATAATTTTGGGTACGCTGTACCTTAATTTTCATTGAACTCTAGAACCTCTTCAGTTTCTGCCTTTTTTTTGTTCCCTGACCCAGAAATCATTAAGTAGTGAGTTGTTCTGTTTCCATGAGTGTATAGACTTTCCAGTGATTCTGTTGTTGTTGAAGTCCAGATTTACTATTGGTGGTCTGATAAGATAGAAGACATTATTTCATTTTTCTTGAATCTGTTGAGGCTTGTTTTGTGACTTACTTTATGGTCAATTTGGAAGAAAGTATCATGATGCCATGAGAAGAAGGTATATTCTTTTGTGATTGTGTGAAATAGTCTATATATATCTCTTAGGTCCATTTGATTCATTCTGTTTGTTAGTTTCATTATTTGTCTGTTTAGTTTTTGTCTGGATGTCCTATCAATTAGTGAAAGTGGAGTGTTGAATTTTCCACTATTAATTCGTGGCTATTAATATGTGATTTAGTATTTAGTAATGTTCCTTTTACAAACGTAGGTGGATTTACATTTGGGGCATAGACATTCAGAATTGAGATGCCATTTTGGTAGATATTTTTTACTTTGATACATATGAAGTATCCTTCCACATTCGTTTTGATCATCTTTGTTTGAAAGAGTATTTTATTACATATTTCTATGGTTACTCCAGCTTGTTTCTTGGGTTCCTTTTCTTGGGAATCCTTTTTATAGCTCTTTACTTTGAGGTAGTACCAATGATTTTTCTGAATGGTTTTTCTTGTATGCAACAGAAATATGGATTGAGGAATTTAGACCATTGATATTGAGTGATATTAATGATTGTTGATTGTTAGTTAAAGTTATATTGATGTTGACGGTGGTACTGTGTGTGTGTGTGTGTGTGTGTGTGTGTGTGTTAATTTTTCTTGAGTTTTCTTGGGAATAGTCATCTTCTTTGTGTTGTGGATTTCTTTCTGGTATCCTCTGTAGAACTGCATTCTTGGAAAGATAATATTAAATTTGGTTTTGTTATGGTATATCTTGTTCTTACCATCTATAGTGACTGAACACTTTGCTTGGTGCAGTAGTCTGGCTTGGCAATTATGATGTCTTAGAGACTGTAAGACATCTTCTCAGGACCTTCTAGCTTTTAAAGTATTTGTTGAAGTCTGTTGTAATTCTAATAGTTCTGCATTTATTTGTTACTTGGGCTTTATACCTTGTGGCTCCGATATTTTTCTTCATTCTGTACATTTAGTGTTTTGATTATTATGTGGTGGAAGGATTTTTCTATTTTTTTTAGTTGGGCATTATATTTTAATTTAATCATTATATTTAAAAAGAGGACCTGTGACACAGTCAAAAATAAGATTCAAATCATTACATTCATTAACTACAAATCAGTGCAGAGAATCAGTTACAATAAGCATTGTGTCTTACGAGAGTAACCACATTACAAAATTCACATCACAATGTGACTCTTCAGTGTCTCAAATTTCATAATACATTGGTAATTTTGAAGGGAAAACATCCTCTATGTATATACTGTCTCATGTCTATGTATGTCAATGCCCTTTCTTATTACCATTAGGAAGGTCAAGCATTGGAAAGCTGACATAGGAATTAATTGTACAATGATTGTTAGTCTTCAGCAATCATAATGTAGACTCAACTATGCCCGATATATTACTGCAGATGAAAGGATCCAATTTTTCTTTCTTTTTTTTTGTTTTTATTTGTTTGTTTGTTTTGTTTTTGGTTTTTTAAGACAGTGTTTTTCTGTTTAGCCCTGGCTTTCCTGGAACTCACTCTGTAGACCAGGCTAGCCTCGAACTCAGAAATCCGCCTGCCTCTGCCTCCCAAGTGCTGGGATTAAAGGCATGTGCCACCATTGCCCGGCGCCAAGTTTTCTATTTAATAAAAAGAAACAACGCACAGTAGTCCTATGAAAAGGAATCCTCATTTTAACTCTGAGCCTAAAGACAACTTAGCAGAAAACACAAGAAGAGGAAAAAGTTAACCTCCCAAACAACAAGTTATTTCACAGCAGAAAAGGGACAGAACATCTTTCCATGAGCAGGTGATTCCAAAATAATAATTGTCAGATTTGATAAAAGCAATGGCAAAAATATCACTTACACTCTAGAAACCAGGGAAAGAATCTGTCCATTGTGACCATATGTGATGAATTGGCTGTTACAGGCATAAAGAGATCTCAGAGGGTAAAGCATAGACCATGCAAGAGTAAGATTTATAGTTCAATATCTTCTATAGTATCTTCTACAGATCCATCTACAGAGAGATTCTCTCTTCTACCTCTTGTATTCTGTTGGTGATGCTTGCATCTGTAAGTCCTAATCTTTCCTGGGTTTTCTTATCTCCAGGGATGTCTCCCTTTGTGATTTCTTTAAGGTTTCTATTTCCATTTTTAGAACGTTGGTAGTTTTCTTCAATTCCTTCTCCTGTTTGATTGTTTATTGTTGTGTGAGTGGTGGTGTCTGTGGTAGGGTATAATGGGAACCAGAGAAGTAAATAAAATATGCTGTAGCTTGAGTTGTAAGAGATTGTTAGTTGAGAGGGAGGTAGTTGGGGATGGAGCAAAGTTCTTATGGTAGGCAACCTAGTGCTCTTAAGCTCTGAACATTGTTTCCAACCTCCAAAGAGGCTTTAACTGTGATCTTGGCCTTATCCTATGAATTTTACCTTGTGTGGTCTATGTTTTATCCTCTGAGATCTCTTTATGGCTGGAGCAGCCAACTCATCACATATGGGCACAATGTTCAGAACTTGGCCTGAGGCAGAGGAAGTGCTCCAGACACCTTCTCACACTCATAAACAGCTGATTCCCAGATGCTCTGACACAATCAGGCTCACAGGTTCTCATGCACACAGGAGGGACAGGATCCTGTCACAGACATCCAGGGAAGTTAACACATGTTGTGAGAGGCAAGCACAGGAACATACACAATAGAAAGAAATGCCATGTGGCAAGCCCTGGATATCCTAACATACCTGAAAAGCAAGACTCCAACCTAAAATCCAATCTCATAAAGATGATAGAGGACCTTAAGGAGAACATCAATGCCCCTCTTAAAAGAAATGCAGGAGAACATAGGAAAACTGGCAGAAGAACTTAAAGTAAAAACACATAAATACCTTAAAGAAACACATGCAAACACAATCAAACAGGTGAAGGATTTATCTTTTTGGTTCATTCTATTTGGTGTTATGTAAGCTTGAACACTGATAGGCATCTTTATTTTAAGGTCAGAAAAATTTTGTTCTATGATTTACTTGAAGATATTTTCTAGGACTTTGAGTTGGTGTTCTTTTCCTTGTTCTATTCCTATTATTCTTGGGTTTGGTCTTTTCATGATGTCCCAAATTTCCTCAAAGTTTTGTGTTTGAAACATTTTAGCTTTAGCATTGTCTTTGATCAGTGTATTAATTTCTTCTTATTGTATTTTATAAGCCTGAGAGTTTGTCTTCCATCTCTGTATTCTGTTGCTGATGCTTATGTCTATAGTTCCTGTTCTCTTTTATAGATTTTCCATTTTCATGGTTGTCTCAGATTGTGATTACTTTAGCGCTTCTATTTCAATTTTTAGGTCTTCAACAGTTTTATTCATTTCTTTCATCTGTTTCATTGTGTTTTCCTGTATTTCTTTAAGTTATATATTCATTTCCTCTTTAAAGGCCTTTATATTCTTCATAAGATTATAGGACATTTTCTTTCAATTCAGATGTGTTTGGATATCAGGTCTTGCTGTAGTAGGATAGCTGAGTTCTGGTGGTACCATATTGCCCTAGCCTTTGTTGAATGTGTTCTTATGCTGGACTTTAACCTGGTTGTCCCTAGCATTGGCAAGCCTGGTAGTTAGTACTGATAGTGCAGACATCTGTGATTATAGGTAGAGGTCATAGTATCTTATGTCAGAATGCTTCTGGGATTTCAGGGAGAGATGGTTGTCCCTAGTCACAGCAGTATTCCAGGGATGCAGGAAGAGCTGGTGTTCCTAATGGCTTAGGCCTCTGGTTGTCCTGGGTTGGGGCAGACCACCAGGGAAGCAGGTAAAACTGGTAGTTGCAGGCCTCTGATTTTTCTGGACAGCAACAGGCCTCCAAGGATGCAAGCAGAGTTGTGACCTAGAAAATGGAGTGCAGGGTGTGGGGCAGGATGGAGCTCATCACTACTAGAATTTACTAGAGGGCCAGGAGTAGGGTAGGATTCTTACCTGGTGGTTGCTAATGGATACAGGTATGTGGTTAAAGATATGAACTGGTAGACAGCTTACAGGGGACAGGGTAGACATCAATGTTGCTGATTTATCCCAATATTTTCCTATAATGTCAACAAAATAAAAATTTAAAATAACAATTTCTAATTAAATAACTTTATATGATACTATATTTTGTATTTAGAAAATCCTTTAAGTAAGTCTTAAGGATCCAAGTTATATTTGATATTTTATATGTTGTATTTTGAAAAGGCTTCATAAAAACTCTCAATAATAGGTATCCTTTTATTATTACTATTACTATTTATTATTGTTGCTGTTGTTAATTTTTTACAATACAGTAGATATCCCCCTCCTGGTCAACCCCCCCAGCTGTTCCACATCCCATTCCTCCTCCCACATCTCCAAGAGGACTTCCCTACCACCACAACCCCACACCTCTGCACTCCCTGTGGCTTCAAGTCTCTCAAGAGTTAGGTGTATCTTCACTGACCCTCCTTTCACTCAGACTTTTCTCCATTTTTATCCTTGTAGAGCATCTCTCTTATGAATTCAGAGCCACTGATACTAATTATTTAGATATGCCATATTACAGGTAAAAAAGAAATCAAGTATTGATAAAATGAGATTATTTCATGGAAACTGTGGTAGTATATACAAATGCATTCTTAAATAAATGTTCTAATTTTAAATATTTGGTAGACAATTGCTCCTTTAATGCAAAAATAAATAAACTGGTTATTTTTCTGCATTGGTTCTGTACAAGGCAAATGTAAATGCTCCAGAAAGGAAGGTGACAGGAGAGTATATCCTCATTACTTTATAACTATTTTTGATCAGAAATTTCCTATATTATGAAAACTTCTTGGAAAGAAAAATGTAGATTATATTAGTAGATCAAAAAGAATTCTTTGTAATAAAATAATAACTTTTAAATAAATAAGTGGCATTATTTTTTTATTGTCCCATCAGTTTCTATTTAATATGTTTTATTTGTAGGTATTGCTGAAAATGCTTAAGATGTTAGTATGATTAAATCATAGAGTGTACCGGAATTGATTCAGTTAATATTTACTGAAACAATTTTTTTAGATCATAAATTTTCATCCTGTCCCTTTTCTCTTAGAAGTCAGAGTGTAGCTGTGCCTGGTGGTTACCAAAGATAACCATAAAATATTGCAGAGAATCCAGCAGAGATGGAAAACCTAGCTATGTTACCAATAATTGATAAGTTCAAGAATTATTTAACTATACTTCTTAAATAAAACTACTTAAAATGTCACAATTCATAGTATATATTCTATAAACAAATCTGCAATATATTCACATTTAAATGTAGGCAAATATGACTTCTTTTATAATGTGATTCTAAAATTGTAGGATCTATCTACTTATAGCAAAAAAATGTCCCTGCAAAGTATAAACAAGGGAAAAAAGTTAGAATATTATTCCATTCAAATAGCTTATCTGATAAACAATATTTAAAGGTTTACCTTAAAAATTTTAAATTACAGATTAGTAAATATGGAACATTTACTTTCCTCATACTCGGAACTAGTAATATCTCTATTGGGATAAAATATGACTAGTCAATTAAATTTTTGTTTGCATTTAATTATTCTGTGTGTTGGGGGCAAGTACTCATGTTCCATGACATTTGTATAGAGGTCAAAGAACAACTTGTGGGAGTTAGCTCTTTATCTCCACCATGTGGTTCCCAGGTATTGAACATAAGATCATCAATCTTGTCTGGACATGGCCTTTACTACCTAAGCCATCACTTGTCCTCAATTTTTTTTTGTTTTTGTTTTTGTTTTTGTTTTTGTTTTCAGGACAGGGTTTCTCTGTGTAGCCCTGGCTGTCCTAGAACTCACTCTGTAGACCAGGCTGGACTCAAACTCAGAAATCTACCTGTCTCTGCCTCCCAAGTGCTGGGATTAAAGGCGTGCGCCACCACCGCCCAGCATTGCCCTCAATTTTTTACGATGATGAAATAACCTTCATCAATTGAGATATATCTATGAAGCATATTTTTTGCATTTAAATATAAACAGTAGACAATTTTTAAGCGAACATATATTAGTATGACTGTCAAATACCCCAGTAATTGTTTAACAGAGCTCCTTTAGAAGCAAAACCACCAGGATGAACATTTATTATTTTCCTGTATATATCCCTAAGTGAGATGAATAAAAATTTACATTAAATGTACAGGGAACAGTTTAACACTATTGCCCTGCAAGAAAGAAATGCAAACATTAAATCAGCTTATTAACTACATTACAGTGCATCCAGTCTATATTTAAGATTTAATTTATCTAGAGTTAGTCTGACAAGTAGTTAATTAGTAGCTGCCACCAATTCAAGGCTAGAAAGGAATGAAGTAACCAAATAAAGAGAAAATTTATCTCTACTTGTCCAAATTGCACACAACTGGTTTGTTCCTTTAGAGAAATATTTTTAGTGGGAACTGAGCTCACATTAACAAAACATCCCAGAGTTAGATCAATCTGTCCAACTTGTATAAGCAGTATTCATGCATGGGCATGTAGTTAGTTTTGAAAGACAAAATATTTATTGGAACAAATTTCAGAGAAATAATTTTCAGGTTTATCCAAACCAATTGAACTTGACATAATTATTAATAGAATTTATTGAAAAAATACTTAGGAAAATTTTATACTTTATACCAATCAAGAAAATCCATGCATCACAACTATGCTATAATTAGAACAAAATGTTAATATTATGTGAATTTGTTCTAATGTATTTATAAAATCTTAATCCTATTACTCCACAAGTACCTATTAGTGTTAACTACATTCCTAGCACTTGAAATATTATCAGTGACACTGGAATGGAAGGAACATAGTTCAACTATGAGCATCAGAGAACTTTATTTAATGGTTGGTCTTAGAATAACATTCAATAATGTTGAACTCTAAAGGCAAATGTAATCCCTGTGCGTGACTACTAGGGTCTGCTATCTTGTTTCTGTCTCACAGGTTTAATATTAGGAAAAAATACCAATTGACTGAAGTTGAACGAATGAAAACAGACATACTATCTGGAAATTCACAGATCCAGATCATATAATTACTTGTAGATTAAAAGGTTTGCTTCTGTTCTGAAAGAACTAGGAAAGGCAGTGGAATATGAGACTATAAAGGCCTTACTTTCCAAGTTGTTAAGTTTGAAATGCTTCTTGGATATTCAAATATAAATAGTAAGTCAGAAGCTAATAATTGACATTCATAACCTAGCAGACAGGAAGTTTTGCTGAAGTAATAAAAAATTATTTGACATGAAACCAAAACATGATTGCATCTTAATACATGAAAGTAATGAATATACACAATTATTTCTATTAATTCTGTTATCAAAGAAAACAAATCATTATGATATATAGAACTATTTGTATGCTACTATGTAATATTCAAATATCATTTTTAATTTTCCTCTAGAGTGAGGAAAGAATACTATATACATAAGGGAACAGCAGATGAAAATTGACTCTGAGAAAATGAAGAGGCAATGTTATACATTAAAAGAAGTATAAGCTTCCCAGGACCAGAGACAGTTAATTTATAGGATGGAGGTAATATTTATGGGGATTAATGTAAATATAAAAAAATCATCATGAATGATAAATGAGATAGAATTATGGGGAAATGTGGTAGGAGATAAATGTGATAAATAATGAAGGAGAGGAGATTACCTGATTCAAGGAAGAGCTGCAGTGATATTATCAGTGGTATATGCCCTTGTTCATATAGTTTCCAAACTGATGGGGCATTAGAATTATTGCCTTATTCTTTGTATAAGTGTTTTGTCTATAAGTATACACTTGTACACACACACATATATGAATATATATATTCATATATATATATTACTTACATGCAGTGCCTACAGAACCAAGAAAAGAGTATTTGATCCCTTGGAATTGAAGTTTCAGAAGGTTATCAGCCATTATGTTGATGCTGGGGATCAAACCTGGGTCCTCTGCAAGAGTAAAACGTGCCTAAAACCATTAAACATACTTTCTAGTCCCATAACACATAATCATGAACATCAAACAATAGATTTTAGGTATTATTGAAACTAAAATTATTTTAACCACTTGAAATTAATGCAGTTTTGCTATTAAATTATATATGCCTAGAATAGTGTGTTCTTATAAAATTAATCAATATAGTTCCTGATATGTATACAGTGCTGAAAATGAATATTATGGAATTTTTACTTTTTACTGTGATGGTGTTTTTTTAAAAGCTGTTCAAATGGGGTATTATTGAAGTGTCAGCAATAGAGTTTATGTTTTTAACCATGATTCTAAATTCCACTAAATTCAATATGCCATGTCTAGTGTGATAACATACTTTTCAAAGCCTAGTATTTGGTTCCTGAATTTTTTTACTCAGCACATTTGATTATATTGACTCTATGGAATTGTTTTGATCTACAAGGAATTGTACATATAAGTTTTCCAGCTTAATTCTGACCTAAGAAGTGAAATTTCCCAAGTGTTGTGAACTTAAAATAGCCTATTTATTAATTTAGAAACTCATGATAGTTCACAGTGATATGCTTTGAACATGTACTTCAAAAATATCTATTACGTTCTCCATCCCTCTTCCCCCTCCCTTTCTCTTTGGACTTTGGTGACTCTCTCTTTGTTCTGACCAAATATGTATTACTGAGGTTTTAGACAATGACCAATCATGTATAAACTGAGTATGAACCAAAATATGTTACTTCATGATTTTGAAATATTAGCTTTCAGAGATACAGGGAAATCTTTGAAAATATTTTTATTATTTTTGTTTCCAAAACAATTTATTACATTTGTTCTATATATAGGAATATTTTCTTGATTTTAAAGTCCTAACATATAACAATTTTTCCTTTTTTTAATTAATCATCTCAAATGATAAAGATCCTAAATTTTTCATCCAAAGAAAGTGAAATTGACACCTAGATGCTTTCAATCGATATTGCATAAGCATAAAATGAACTGTATTATATAGTTTATAATGATCATTCGTGACATGGAGAAGAGATGCTATGTTTTATTGTCATTGTACTTTGCATATTGCTAAGGAGTCTAAGAACTTATATCTACAGTATAGATTCCTACTTGAGCATGTATCCCTATTATTCTCAAACAAAAGCAACAGATGCGTGTTCAAAGATTACGAGCATTAACCTTGAAGTTTCAGAGAAACTTGAGAGTAGAACTGGGTTTAATATGTTTATTGTAAATGGTATGCATTTGCTATGGTGAGGACTTGAAAATATTCTACTTGTTTTTCATTTAATACCTTTATATTAAGCCATTATTAATTTATTAAACCCATGATTAATAATTACATAAGAATTATCCTTTAAATAAAATTTCTTCTCATTTTAAATTCATACTTGTGTCCATATTTAATCATTCAACAGTGTTCTGCCCATGGTCCTTCCTCAGATTTTATCTTCATATACTGCATTGTACATTTCTTATAAAAACAATATGATATTGGATAGCTCTATTTTATGTTCTCAATGAGTTGTTCTTAAAATAATATTGAGAGGAACTGGGCTGATCCATAGCCTTCTGTGCACCAGTCCTGCTTGGGGAGAACTGGTCTCCAGGGAGTGCAACCACCATTTTTTCTCCAGTGACTGTGCAGGCTGGTACAGCCAGGAATACAGGGAACATAGGAGTGGCAGAGCAGCTAGGACAGGGTCCTTCCATGCTCCATCTGTACCCAGTATCTGGGCTGCTCCACAGCTGTACACTGATCATGCCAGGGGAGAAATGGGCTCCAGGGAGTACTTTGACTCCCATGTTTGCAGATGAGACCACCATTTTCTCTCCAGTGACTGTGCAGGCAAGTGCAGCCAGGAGCTCAAAGAACACAGGAGTGGCAGTGGGCACCATCTGAAACCAGGAGCTGAGTAGAGTGACAGCCTTCTGTGGCAGGGGAGAGCTGGTCGTCCAGGGGTTCTGAGACAGGCTTACAGTCACAGAGGAGGGGCAAACTCCAGCCAGAGACAGTGGGACCAACTAACACAAGAGATAACCAGATGGTAAAGGTAAATGCAAGGACATTACCAGGAGAAACCAAGGCAACATGGCACAATCTGAACCCAGTTCACCCACAACAGCAAGTCCTGGATACCCCAACAGTGCAGAAAAGCAAGATCTGGATTTAAAAATCATATCTCATGATGCTGATAGAGGACTTCAAGAAGGATATATACAACTCCCTTAAAGAAATACAGGAGTACATGGGTCAACAGGTAGAAGCCCTTAAAGAAGAACACAAAAATCTCCTAAAGGAAATACAGGAGAACATGGGTCAACAGGTAAAAGTCTTTAAAGTGGAAATACAGAAAATCCATTAAAATATTAAAGGAAAACACAAACAAACAAGCAAAGGAACTGAAAAAAACCATCCAGGATTTAAAAATGGAAGTAGAAATAATAAAGAAATCACAAAGGGAAGCAACTTAGCAGATAGAAATCCTTGGAAAGAATTCAGGAGTCATAGGTGTAAGCATAAACAACAGAATACAAGAGAGAGAAGAGAGAATGGCAGGTGCTGAATATACCATAGAAAACATTGACTCAACTGTCAAAGAAAATGCAAACTTCAAAAGACTTGTAACCCAAAACATCCAGGACATCCAGTGCAAAATGAGAAGACCAACCCTAAGGATTTTAAGTATAGAAGAGAGCAAAGATTTACAACTTAAAGGGCCAGTAAATGTCTTCAACAAAGTTATAGAAGAAAACTTCCCTAACATAAAGGAAGAGATGCCCATGAATATACAAGAAGCCTATGGAACTCTAAATAGATTCCTCCCATCACATAATAATTAAAACACTAAATATACAAAACAAAGAAAGAATATTAAAAGCAGTAAGGGAAAAAGGTCAAGTAACATATAAAGGTAGACCTATCAGAATTACACCAGACTTCTCACCAGAGACTATGAAAGCCAGAAGAGCCTGGGTAGATGTCATACAGACCCTAAGGGAACACAAATGCCAACACAGACTGCTATATCCAGCAAATCTCTCTATTACCATAGATAGAGAAACCAAGGTATTTCATGAAAAAATTATACAGTATCTTCCCACAAATCCAGCTCTTCAAAGGATAATGAATGGAAAACACCAACAATAGGAGGGAAACTACACGCAAAAAAGCAAAAAAAAAAAAAAAAAAAACTTAATCTTCTTTAAACAAACCTAAAAAAAGTTAAGCATAAACATAAAAAATACATCAAAAATAGCAGGAAGCAATAATCATTATTCCTCAATATCTCTTAACATCAATGGAACCCAATTCCCCAATAAAAAGACATAGACTAACAGACTGGATGCATAAAGGGGACCCAACATTTTGCTGCATACAGAAAATGCATCTCAGTGCCAAGGACAAACAGTACTTCAGAGGAAAAGGCTGGAAAACAGTTTTCCAAGCAAATGGTCCCAGCACACAAGCTGGAATAGCCATTTTAATATCCAATAAAATAGAATTTCAACCAAAAGTCATCAAAAAAAGACAAAGAAGGAAACTTTATACTAATCCAAAAAAAAAGAAAGAAAGAAATCTATCAGGAAGAAGTCTCTATTGTGAACATCTATGCTCCAAATACAAGGGCACCCTCATTCGTAAAGGAAACTTTACTAAAGCTTAAAGCACACATTGCACCCCACATAATAATTGTGGGTGACTTCCACACCCCACTCTCCTCAATGGACAGATCAGGGAAACACAAACTAAACAGAGACACAGTTAAACTAACAGAAGTTTTGGAACAAATGGATTTAATAGATATCTATAGAGCATTTCATCCTAAATCAAAATCTTCTCAGCACGTCATTCTCCAAAATTGACCATATAATTGGTCACAAAACAGACCTCAACAGATATAAGAAGATTGAAATAATTCCATGCCTCTTATCAGATCACTTTTGAGTAAGGGTGGTTGTACAGAGCCATAACCGGGTATCATGGTAGGAACTTGACATTGATCAAGGTAAAATTCTCCCAGCCTTTGTTGAGCAGGGTTTCCTGTGCTATTCAGGATCCTGCTCCTCCTAGGGTGGAGTGCTCTGAGTGAAGGGGAAGTTCATTATTCTTCCAAGTCTAATAATTCCTGAATTAAGCAGGTGACCCACCCAGGTGCCTGAGCAGTGGAGCCAAGAAACACCAGACCACTTCCCTGGAACTCAGCACAGAGTGGGGGGACAGGCTTTCCCAAGCTGCTATCTGATCTAATATCCATTAAAAACGTAGGCCTCAACCTGCAAACATACCCTGGTCCTCTTTCTTTTTGCTGCTTCCCCATCCATCCCTCAGTTTTTCTTCCACTAACCAGTTCTCAGTAGCTGCACACAGCAACAGGTGGTCTTCAGTAGCAACAAAAACAAAAGAAAGCCCATATAAACGTGGAAGCTGAACAATGCTCTACTCAATGATAACTTGATCAAGAAAGAAGTAGGGAAGAAATCAAAGACTTTTTAAGAATGTAATGATAAGGAAGGCACAACATAGCCAAATTTATGAGACCCAAAGAAAGCAGTGCTAAAAGGAAAACTCATAGCTCTGAGTGCCTTGAAAATGAAGCCGGAGAGAGCATACACTAGCAGCTTAACAGTACACCCGAAAGCTTTAGAATGGAAAGAAGCTAATACACCCAAGAGGAGTAGAAGGCAGGAAATCATCAAACTCAGGACTGAAATCAACCACGTAGAAACAAAAAGAACTATACAAAGAATCAACAAAACCAGAAGCTGGTTCATTTGATAAAATCAACAAAATAGATATACCTTTACACAGACTAACCAGATTGCACAGAGACACTATACAAATTAACAAAATCAGAAATGAAAAGGGAGAAATAACAACAGAAACTGAGGAAATTCAAAAAATTACCAGATCCTACTACAAAAGCCTATACTCAAAACAACTGGAAAATCTGGATGAAATGGACAATTTCCTAGACAGATACCAACTACCAAAGTTTATTCAGGATCATATAGACCATGAAAATGGTCCCAGAACCCCTAAAGAAATAGAAGTGATCATGACAATCTTCTAACAAATAAAAGCACAGGACCAGACGGTTTTAGTGCAGAATTCTATCAGACCTTCAAAGAAGACTTAACACCAATACTCTTGGAACTATTTCACAAAATAGAAACAGAAGGAACACTACCCAACTCATTCTATGAAGCCACAATTTTGCTGATACCAAAACCACACAAAGATGCAACAAAGAAAGAGAAATTTAGACCAATTTCCCTTATGAATATTGATGCAAAAATAGTCAATAAAATTCTTGCCAACTAAATCCAAGAACACATCAAAACAATCATTCACCATGATCAAGTAGGCTTCATCCCAGGGATGCAGGGATGGTTCAATATATGGCAATCCATCAATGTAATCCACTACATGAACAAACTCAAAAAAAAAAAAAAACACACATGGCCATTTCATTACATGCTTAAAAAGCAGTTGAAAAATTCAGCATCTTTCATGCCAAAATCACCTGGATCAGAGAAAGTCACTTTTGAGCAACATCCAAAAGCATCTATGCTTGGAGACTTCTTCATCACTCTGGAAGCCATTCCTATAGCTCAACCACATGGAACAGGTGAACCTGAATACCTTTTATGTGAGATTTGCAAAGAAACCACTGTACCCACAGCTTCTTACAAAGTAATTGAAATAACACCTAAGCCTGAAGTAAATTCACTTGAAACATGTCAAGAAATATGTGGAGATGAGAAATGTTCACCTGAAGCTTACCAGGAAATGCCTGGGATTGAAGACCTTTCTAATAAAAGACATCAGAATAGTGATGAACCATATGACTGCTTCCTAGAAGAAATTCAAGAAAGTGATGCATCTGAAGAACAGGACACTGGTACACACCAGAATGTTAACATTTAGACTTTCAGGAAATGAAGGAAAAAGTCTAAATAGAACCAAAAGCACCAGGAATTTCATTACTTTTTCAAGGGTTTTGTCCCCAAAATAATATCTAGTGTTATGCTTTGCTTTTACAATATTCAATCTTTAAATTATATTCCAATAGATATCTTAATATTTTAATGTGTATTATTTTCTCAAGTTCTTATAATAATCTCTACAATTTGCATTAATGCCGGGAGCAAGCCCCAGCAGAGGTGTTTCTTCTTGGTCCTTCTTAAGGCAGCTGAGGGGGAAAGAGCATTGGTGGGGTAAGACTCTGTCTTATGAACTTCTGAGGTAAGGCTTTGTCTTACAGAAAATTTAAGGTTGCTGTATAATAAAAAGTTTACTTTTGTGATTGTGTTAGCTCACTTAGGATGATATTTTCCAGTTCCAACCATTTGCTTACTAATTTCATGAATTCATTATTTTTAATTGCTGAGTAGTTTTCCATTGTATAAATATACCACATTTTCTCTATCCATCCCTCCTTTGAGGGACATGTGGGTTCTTTCCAACTTCTGGCTATTATAAATAAGGCTGCTATGAACATAGTGGAGCATGTATCTTTGTTTCATGCAGGGGAATCCTCTGGGTATATGTCCAGGAGTGGTATGACAGGGTCCTCTGGAAGTGACATGCCCAATTTTCTGAGGAACCACCAGACTGATTTCCAGAGTTGTACAATCTTGCAATCCTACCAACAGTGGAGGAGTGTTCCTCTTTCTCCATGTCCTCACCAGCACCTGTTGTCTCTTGAGTTTTTAGTCTTAGCCATTCTGACTAGTGTGAGGTGGAATCTCAGTGTTGTTTTGATTTGCATTTCCCTGATGACTAATGATGTTGAACATCTTATGGTGCTTCTCAGCCATCTGAATTTCTTCAGGTGAAAATTCTTTGTTTAGCTCTGTACCCCATTTTTAATAGGGTTATTTGGTTCTCTGGGGTCTAACTTGTATATATTGGAAATTAGTCCTCTGTCGGATGTGGGGTTGGTGAAGATCTTTTCCCAATTAGTTGGTTGCTGTTTTGTCCTTCTGAAGGTGTCCTTTGCCTTACAGAAACTTAGTTAGTGGACTAACCCAATCACAAAAGAATACACATGAAATGCAATCACTGATAAGTGGATATTAATTAGCCCAGAAGCTCTGAATACTCAAGGCACAATTAGCAAATCAAAAGATTCCCAACAAAAAGGAAGGAGAGGACCCTGGTCCAGAAAAGACTGGATCCAGTATTTTAGGAGGTGGGGGGCAGTGATTGGGGATTGGGTGGAGGGAAGAGGACTTATGCGTCATATGGTGGGGGGGGACTGGGAAAAGGTAAAACCTTTGGAATGTAAACAAAGAATATAGAAAAAAAAGTTTACTTATCTAAGTCTAAGTTATTAGGCTAATTTAGCTGACCTGCCTTCTGTGTTTCTCTGAAACCAGAGACTGCAGTCTCAGGCATTTAACACCTCATCCTAAAACAGCAAGAGATTAAGTAAAGGATTAGTTGCTAGAGCCTTTTCCCTATTGTCCAGATGCCTCTTGCTTGTCAGTCTAGGTGGAAGTTAGGAGCAATAAACTTCTATTGAACCAAGAGAAGAGAATAACACTTGCAGAAAGAAAATTTCTACATAAGTGAATATGCATAATCTCACATAAATTCATACATACATATTTCCAGGCAAAGTCAGTTGGGCCCACTTGCATGCATTCTCACAATTTCATACTTACCCCCACACACACACATGCATACATTCTCACAATTACATGCTTACACACACATCCATACTTACATACACGTATGGAGCAAAAGACCAAGCACCGGTGCAGAAAGAACTCACTCATTCTGGATGAAAGATGGACTACAATATTCATTGCATGGAAAAAGAAAAAGCTTCCACCCTTTCAATGCTAAATGAATTAAATCCATGTTTGTAAGAAAAAGGCTTTGTTTCTCTTAATAAGACTAAGCCTGCCTTGTCCTTACCATGGAACCTGTTCTGTCCCATGATAAGGAGAAACCTGCCTGCTCCTTCTGCTCTCTGCTACATCTTTTTTTGTCTTTCCCTCTGCCTCCTGCACATTGTTCTTAGTTATTTTATGTTACCTATAATTTCTAAGTTATTCCACTCTGCATTCTCCTTCTAATCTTGTTTTCTTCTGACTAAAAACTTCTCCTCAGTTCAGTTCTCTCAGCTCTGTTCCTCTCACTCAATTCTTCTGCTCTGACTTCTCTTGTCCTCAGCCCTTAAACATCTTTCAGAATACATGATCACATGTTACAAAGTTCATCATAAGTTCACACAAAATACCAAGTCATAAATTAAAATAGAAGTTTACAACAGAGGATGTTTACATGCATATCCATTAGGAGTAATTATCTAGCTATCATTTGTCTTCTCTACAGGTTCGTAGAAAGTTTAAAACCATAACTAAGTTATAAGTGAAGTTTTGTATAGATAAACCCAGTCAATATTTTATTTTCTGTCCTAACACCTATAATAAATCCTAGTTCCCTTTTTATGACCTTTGGTTAATTGTTTTACAACCTCTTGGAATGTGCTCTGAGTAGGAGAAAGTCTGGTTGCCATCTAAGTGCAATTAACTTGTGACACTGGGGAGATTGGCAGAGTTTGCATTGCAGTTTGACTATAGAAAAGGACCTAGTGGCAGTCCCATTATAAAAGAACTTAATAATCATAAATATAATTTTAGGAATTCTTATAGGATCATCATTAAAACTTAAGTCATCTATTCTCTACATAGCATCACTATAAGGCAGTACATCTTCGTGGATCTTCAGAGATCTGCTCCAAAGGGGTGTGCTATTACTTATTGATTATTATAAATGTATAAAAATAACAGGAAAAGCATATAAATAGCAGGAATATTTCCTAAAATTAGTCCCCCAAAGCCTTGCTGAATGAGGGTTCACCTGTCACAGATTACATAATAATCCAAGGTAGGCATTTCAGGATGATCATCTGCTAGTATATTAGCTTGTCCCATTATGGCTCCTGACACATTAACTTAATTTTTTGCCATTTAAGGAACATGTCAAAGAGAACTATATTTAAGTTCTTAATGCAGACAATAATTTTAGTGGTTGTCCATGCATGTGTATATGCTATGCTGTACTTAATTTTGTATATGTATATATGGCAGAGGTGTGGAAGTTTTATTTTGAGAAGATGCAAATAAGAGAAGAGAAAAGGCTTTGCAATTGATTTTTCCCTCTAAGAATTTACATTTATTTGGTTAACTCTTCTTCTTCTCCTCCTCTTCCTCCTCCTCCTTCTTCCTTATCTTCTTCTTCCTCTTCCTCTTCCATTTCCTCTTCCTCTTCCTCTTCTTTTTCTTCTTTTTCTTCATCTTCTTCATCTTCTTCATCTTCTTTTTCAAAACCAATATGCATTTTATTTTGCAGAAGTCCACCATGTTCTGATCTATAATTTATAAAGGTCAAGACATTCACATGAGCTCACAAGCCCAATTTAAAGCACATTCCAGGGAATTCCAGGGAGTGGTGGGTTGGTTCTATATCTATGGATATTCCAGAACCATTGCTAGGGGGTGGATTTGGGGTGGAAACTGTTGCTGGGTTAACTTGGAAACTGTTGCTGACCCAATGCCCTTGCCTTAGACCAGGTGGCAGGGCAGTTTCTGATGGTGGGGTAGTTTCTGATAGGCTGCCTGAGGTCTGGGGTTTTTCCAGTAACTGACTTGCCCGGAATGTTCCCAGTTCTTGGGAATAGAGATCTTCGCCTATTCTCCTGTACTGCCAATTTAAAGTCTGTCATGGTTTCAGCCTATCTCAGTCTTCTCATTCCCCCTTGAGAAATTGCTCATCTCATATCCTTGAGATGTTTCCATGGGCTCGTATTGTTGTTTGGGGAGAATAACTAAAGCATTGATTATACAGAGTCTATAAGTCAAGACCAACATTGATATGTTGGAATGGCAGCTTGTATCTAGACAGATAACACCAGGCCAAAGCAGTTCAATGTGGCAGAGCTTTATTGAAGACAAAGAGAGGAAATAGAGAAAGACAAAGGAAAGAAGTGTTGAATGTGAGGAAGGGACTATCTTTTATTAAGACTGTGGTGTAACCTGTTTGCAGGTATGTGTGGGAAGGGGATTCTGGGAAGCTATGTGGTTACCCTGGCAACAGATGTCACCTATGTGTGACATTCCTGAGTTTACAGCCAATCTGCCAAACTGGTTCTTGATAGCAACAATCATCAGTAGGATAAAGAATTTGACAGGGCAGAGGAAGGTTGGTTATCCAAGGAGACCACTTGAAGAGGGACTCATACCAACCCCAAGACTGTTCTTTCTATTTTTCTGTTTTGTAGTCTTTTTCTGACTAAGGCAAGGGATTTCTTGATCACCCTTGTGTAGTTAACATAGCAACAACATTCCTCACCTAAGGCTATACAGAATCCTCCCTGCTGGAGGAACAGCAAGTCTAGGCCTCTTCTGTTCTGTAAGACTAATTCAGCCAGAGAGGATGGGGATCCTCCAAGGCTTTAATGGACTTTTTGATGGACAGGATATACAGATATCCTCTGTATATTTGCATCTATAGCCATTTGCAGAGCCTTGTAATATTTATCTTGGAGGGAAAAGGCTGATACTATATAAAGTATCTTGGTGTGACTCTAACCAAATGAATGAAAGCTCTGTATGATAGGAACATCAAGTCTTTGAATAAAGAAATCCAAGAAGACCTCAGAATATGGAAAAATCTTCCATTCTCTTGGTTTGGCAGGATTAATATAGTAAAAATGGCCATCTTGCCAAAAGTAATATACGGATTCAATGCAATCCCCATAAGAATCCCAACTCAATTCTTCATAGAATTAGATACAGAAATTCTCAAATTCATCTGGAATAACAAAAAAAAAACCAGGATAGCTAAAACTATTCTCAACAGTAAAAGAACTTCTAGGGTAATCAGTATTGCCAACCTCAAGCAGTACAAATAGTATTAAAAACTTCATGGTATTGGTATAGTAACAGATTGTAAGATCAATGGAATAGAATTATAGATCCAGAAATGAACCCACACACCTATCTTTGACAAAGGAGCTACAACCATCCAGTGGGGAAAAAACAGCCTTTTCACCAAATAGTGCTGGTTCATCTGGAAGTCAGCATGCAGAAGAATACAAATCAATCCATTCTTATCTCCTTGTACTAAGCTCAAGTCCAAGTAGATCAAGGACCTACACATAGAACCAGACACACTGAAAGTAATAGGAAAGAAACTGGGGAAGAGCCTTGAGCACATGGGCACATGGGAAAACTTCCTGAACAGAACACCAATAGCTTATGTTCTAAGATCAAGAATTGACAAATGGGACCTCATAAAATTACAAAGTTTCTGTCAGGCAAAGGACATTATCAAAAGGACAAAACAGCATCCAACAAATTGGGAAAAGAACTTTACCAACCCTACATGTGACAGAGGGCTATTATCCAAGATATACAAAGAACTCAAGAAGGTAGACTCCAGAGAGCCAAATAACCCTATTAAAATTGGGGTACAGAGCTAAACAAAGTATTTTCACCTGAGGAATATGGAATGACTGAGAAGCACCTAAAGAAATGTTCCACATAGTTAGTCATCAGGGAAATGCAAATCAAAACAACTCTGAGATTTCACCTCACACCAGTCAGAATGGCTAAGATAAAACACTTAGGAGAAAACAGGTGCTAGAGAGTATGTGGAGAAAGAGGAACACTCCTCCACTGCTGGTGGGGTTGCAAGATGGTACAACCATTCTGTAAATCAGTCTGGCAATTCCTCAGAACACTGGCACGATACTACCAGAGGACCCAGTTATGCCACTCCTGGACTAATACCCAGAGGATTCCCTAGCATGTAATAAGGACACATGCTCTTCTATGTTCATAGCAGCCATATTTGTAATCCCCAAAGTACCCAGATGTCCCTTAACGGATTTATGGATACAGAAAATGTGATATGCTTATACAATGGAATGCTACACAGCTATTAAAAACGATTAATTCATCAAATTCTTAGGCAAGTGGGTGGAATTTGAGAATGTCATCCTGAGTGAGACGACCCAATCACAAAAGAACACACATGGTATATACTCACTGATAAGTGGATATTAGCCCAGAAACTCAGAATACCCGAGAAACAATTTACATTTCAAATAATGCCCAAGAAGAAGGGAGGAGAGGGCCCTTGTCCTGGAAATGCTCAGTGCAGCAGTGTAGGGGAATACTAGGACATGGAAGCAGGAAGGGGTTGATTGGGGAACAGGGGGAGGGAAGAGGGCTTATGGGACTTTCAGTTAGGGAAGATTTATGAAAGGAGAAATCATTTGAAATATAAATAAAGAATATATTGAATAAAAAAGAAAGAATCTCATGTTGCAATTGTTGCAAATCAAGTTTTTGAAAAGTTTTGATCTCATTAATTATTTGGAGAACAGACATCAATATTTGAAAACTGTTTATTATCTGACACTAAATCATGTATTTTAAGGATCCTTTCATATACTGGCAGAGGGGGAAAATTATCAAAACATGTCAACTGAGCACTTATTTACTTGGTAACAACCCCTTAGGAATTCTATGAGCTTGCTTTGTGGTATCAGACATGAGTATCTACATACCTTAAGATTAAAATTTAACAAACAACTACTTTATTCAACACAAATTTCATACTTTTAATTTATACTTGTGAAGAGATGATTATTTTGTCTTTTCAAGATTTATATTCATCATTATTTTATAATTTCAACACATATACACACTGTATTCTGATTACTCTCTCACCCCCATCCTCTTTTATCTCCATCCCGTTTCCATCTAATCTCATTTTCCCCAAGATTCTTGACTTCTGGTTTTCTATTAAACTAATATCTGTATGCCTTCTAGACTGCATGTTACACACATTATTTCAATAATAGTTTGTCTTTCCAAACTTTCAGCTTGAGAGAACTAATGTGTTTCTACTATATTCCTTGTTGTAGTGATGTTCCCTTCATCCTTTGCATTTTTTTGAGAAAGAATAATGTTTCTTGATTTTTTTAAATGAAAAGTTAAGGAATTCAAAAATAGTAAAAGAAATATTCAAGGGAATTCAAATTTCAATTTAATGAAGTTGGGTTATACCCAATTTTATTGATTATTTTATTTTTTTCATTTCAAATGTTGTCTACATTTCTGGGTTCGCTTCCACAAACCCACCATCTTATCCCCTCTTCCCCCTGCCTCTGTGATGATGCTCCCCCCTACCCATCCATTCCCATCTCACTACCCTAGCATCCTCCTATGATGGAGCACAAAACTCCACAGTACCAAGAGCCTTCCCTCTCATTGATGCCAAATAAGGTAGTCCTCTGCTACATGTGCAGCTGAAGCCATGGGTCCCTCCATGTATACTCTTTGGTTGGTGGTTTAGTTCCTGGAAGCTTTGATTGGGGGTCTGGTTACTTGATATTAATGTTCTTCATATGGGGTTGCAACTCGTTCAGATACTTCATTCCTTCCCCTAACTTTTCCATTGGGGTCTCTCTGCTCAGTCTGATGTTTGGCTGTGAGCATCCACATCTCTATTGGTCAGACACTGGCAGAGCCTCTTAGGGGAGAGCTATACCAGGCTCCTGTCAGCAAGTGTTTCTTGGCATCAGTGATAATGTCTAGGTTTGGTGTCTGCAGATGCAATGGATCCCTAGGTGGGGTGATCTCTGGACACCCTTACCTTCAGTCTCTGCCTCAATCTTTATCCCTGCATTTCCTTTAGACAGGAACCAGAAAGACAACATTTTTCAAAAAGGAAAATACTTCTTAAAAACTATTTGAGGAAGTATTTTATAATGAAACACATTCAAAACAAGAGTTTCATTTGCTTAGTGTTCCCAACAATGTTTCAAAGTGTATTTTAATTTGTGTCAACATAAATGTGAAGTTAATTTGAGAAAGCAAACAAGCTAAAGATAGGCTACTGAATTCAGTATCTGAAAAAAAGAAAAACTATGGTTTGTTTATGCCCTTAAAACTACAATAAACACAGTCAATTTCACTTAAAAATATCATTAGTAATAACTGCAAAATAGAAAAGTGAATTCATTTAATTTTAAAATAATAAATTAACCACATTTTCTGTCTCCATTTTTCAGTTGAGGGACATCTGAATTGTTTCCAGCTTCTGGTTATCAGCAAGAAAAAAAATATGTATGAAAATGCCAGAATAATGTCCATTAACTTGTAGGCAAACTTAAAAAATAAATACAATGTTTAATTACAGTTTTAAAATATATTTATATATTTTTATATGTTACATGTTAATTTAAGTACAATTGACACACATTCACATTGAACACAATTGCATAATGTTGAACTTTTTTTTTTTTTTTGGTGCTCCTTGGCCATTAGATATTCCTCAGTTGAGAATTCTTTGTTTAGCTTTGTACCTGATTTTTAATATGGTTATTTGATTCTCTGTAGTCTAACTTCGTGAGTTCTTTATATTGAATATTAGACCTCTATTGGTTGTCTGACATACTCAAAAACACAGATGATGCCACAACATCAAACCCATACCCAGCCAGAGGCACAGATTACTTCCAGCTTCCACCTGTCCCAATAACAAACCCAGGATAGGCCTCTCCACCAATCCTTGCAACACAGAGAGGAAGCTTGACTCCCAGGAGGTCTGACACAACAGGATCTCAGGAGCTTGCTCATACCAGGATTTGAGGATCTCAGAGGCAGCTTGACTCCCATGATCTCTGTTACACCCAGGATCTCAGGATCACAGAGACAGCTGGACTCTGAGGAGTTCTGACATAAGCAGGATCACAGGAGGGACAGGCTCAAGTTGGAGACAGCAAGGACAGGTAGCACTAGAGATAACCAGATAGTGAGAATCAAGCAAAAGAACATAAGCAACAAAAACCAAGGTTAGTTGGCATCATCAAAACCCAGTTCTCCCACTACAGCAAGTCCTGGATACCCCATCATACATGAAAAGCAAGATTTAGATTTAAAAATCACACCTCATGATGATGATAGAGAACTTTAAGAAGGACATAAATAACCCCTTAAAGAAATACAGGAGGACACAGGTAAACAGGTAAGAGACGTTAAAGACAGAACACAAAATATCCCTTAAAGAATTACAGGAAAACAACACCAAACAGGGGAAGGAATTGAACAAAACCATCCAGGATCTAAAAATAGAAATAGAACCAACAAATAAATCATGAAGGGAGAGAACCCTGGAGCTAGAAAACCTAGGAAAGAGATCAGGAGTCATAGACACAAGCATCACCAACAGAATTCTAGAGAGAGAAGAAAGAATCTCAGGTGTAGAAGATATCATAGAAAACATTGACAAAACAGTCAAAGAAAATGCAAAATCTAAAAGCTCCTTGTTTAGTTGTTTAACCAATGTATGTCTAATCCTGGATTTCAAGCTTAAAATGTAGGTTTAACCCCTTTTCCTTCCCTATAGAGGGAGACATTTCTCTCTCTGTCTGGTTACTTGAGCTGGAAACGTGAAGTAATCCTAATCTTATTGCCTTTAGTAGTACATCTTTTATTTTGTTACACTAAATCCAGAACTCTTGCATTCAATCTAGGTTTAGATCTTCTGATGACAAATGGATACATGTTTACCACAGTATATCTGCAATTGAGATCTCATAATGATCTAATGTAGGAACCATCTCCCTTCACCTTTCTATAACCAACTGATTTGTACTAAATGCAGTAAAAACATAATATGTGTGCTGGAAAGTCTTTTTATGTAAAGTCTTTATACCATACTAGAATGGTTTTTATATATTTGGCAAAGCTGAATGTCCATGTACAGAATGAAAAGGTAAGACCTTATCTACTTTCATATAAAATTCAAAGCAAAACAAATGAAAGACTTAAAATGAGACCACAAACTATGAAAATGTTTATGTTTGAAAAAAATAAGAAGGATATGTATTGGAACATACATACCATGTACAAGCACAGGTACACACCCACACACATACAGAAACACTTTTCCATATGATTAATCTGTGAACACAGGTATGTGTATTTGGATCACTTTTTAAGAATGTGGAAGCATGGCATACACACAAATCTACATCTATCTATATCTGTATATATAGATATACGGATTATATACATATATGTGGTATGCATATGATCTAACTTCAGAAGCACAAATAATAAAATCAAAAATAAATAAACAGTATTTTATCAAACTTAATAGTTTCTGTACAACAAATGGAAAAAAGTTAAAGACAAGCACCTGTAGTTATGAAGGAAACATTAGGCAATTACCATCTAACAAGGATTAACTTCCAAAATATATAGAAAATCACATAACTCCACAGACAACAACAATGTACTAAAAACTAGATGACTGTTTCTCAAAGAAAACATAGAAATGGAAAATGGGTAGGTATGTACAAAGTGCTTCTCAAAGTTACTCCTCATCACGGAAATGCAAGTTAAATCATAATGGGATATCTTATTCCAAGAGAGTAGGTATAAAAAAGGCAAAACCATTATAATCCAGTAGTAAATAATTCAGAAAAGTTAGATTTTGTACATATTGTATGTAAATGATCTGTCAGTAAAGAAAAGCCTGAACTCAACATAGAATGATATCATAATTTGGTAATTCCAGTAGTGGATATATGCAAATGAATTGAAATGAGTATGTCAAAGATTCATATGAACCTACATGTTTATTGTCATATGATTTATAAAAGTCAGCATTATAGAATTAACATATGTGTCCAGTGGTAAATAAATAGATAACATATCACTTATACAAAATGAAATACTTATCAACATTTAAAGTGAATGCTATCCCATCTCTTGTTCTGGGAGATATCTTAAGTGAAATAAGTTAAACACAGGAAAATAAATACTCAACAGTCTAATTTACATGTGGAAACTAAAAAGTTGCCTCAAATTTTAAAGAATAGGCTAGATGTGTTAGTACATCAGGTTAAGAACAGAATTATGGAGGAGGAAGAAGTAGGCAGATCTATGAGACTAAGGTCAGCCTGATCTACATACTGAGTTTCAGGATAGCCAGAGTTACATAGTAAGACCATGTCTAAAAACCAGAGATAGATAAATAGATAAGATAGATAGATAGATAGATAGATAGATAGATAGATAGATAGATAGAGACAGAGAGAGAATAAAGAGCATAAAAATGTGAAAGTGTGTGTGTGTGTGTGTGTGTGTGTGTGTGTGTATGTGTGTGTGTGTCTGTAAATTATGTTTTCTCATGCTGAATAGGAAAACTTTTTGGAAGCAGGTAGAGATGTGCTTACAATAAAAATATTTTGGTATATTCAACAATTTATTTTACCAACTCCATAATAAGGCTTATTCACAAATATGATCTAGCTACTTAAATATTATAGAGCTTTAAAACTAGAAACTAATACTTTTCGGTATCATTAAGAGCCAACAGGCTGCCAAGAAATTATATTTGTCTTTCTCTAACTGCAATATCTTTAAAAACAAACATTTAATTTAATTTCTAATATTAAAAATTTATATTGTCTCTCTGATTCTGCCTTAATTGATTTATATATTTGTTAGTAAGCTTGTAGCCAATTGTAAATTTAAATCCATAACACAAGAACTAAGCTGACAGAACATCCTCTTTTGTATTTCTTTTTTTAAATTTATTTTTATTTTCTATATTTGTTGTTTAGATTCCAAAGGCTTTGCCCTTTCCCAGTTGCACCCACACCATATGTCCCATAAGTCCTCTTCCACCCGCCCATTCCCCAATCACCCCCCACACACACACACACACCATTTCTCTGTTCTGGTACTCTCCTACAAAACTGGATCCAGTCTTTTCAGGACCAGGGTCTTTCCTTCCTTCTTCTTGGGAATCTTTTGATTTGCTAATTGTGCATTGAGCATTAAGAGCTTCTGGGCTCATTAAAAACCACTTATCAGTGATTGCATTTCATGTGTATTCTTTTGTGATTGGGTTAACTCACTTAGGATGATATTTTCCAGATCCAACCAACCATTTGCTTACAAATTTCATGAATTCATTATTTTTAATTGTTGAGTAGTATTCCATTGCATAAAAACACCACACTTTCTGTATCCATTCCCCCTTTGAGGGACATCTGGGCTCCTTCCAGCTTCTGGATGTTATAAATAAGCCTGCTATGAACAGAGTGGAGCATTGTCTTTATTGCATGCAGGGAAATCCTCAGGGTATATGCCCAGGAGTGGTATGACAGGGTCCTCTGGATGTGTCATGCCCAATTTTCTGAGGAGCGGCCAGACTGATTTCCAGAGCAGATGTACCATCTTGCAATTCCACCAACAGTGGAGGAGTATTCCTCTTTCACTACATCCTCACCACCACCTGTTGTCTCTTGAGTCTTTAATCTTAGCCATTCTGACTGGTGTAAGGTGGAATCTCAGGGTTGTTTTGATTTGCATTTTCCTGATGACTAATGATGTTGAACATCCCTTAAGGTGCTTCTCAGTCATTTGAATTTCCTCAGGTGAAAATTCTTTGTTTAGCTCTGTACCCCATTTTTAATAGGGTTATTTGGATTTTTTGGGTCTAACTTCTTGAGTTCTTTGTATATATTGGATATTAGCTCTCTGTCAGATGTGGGGTGGGAGAAGATCTTTTCCCAATTTGTTGATTTTCATTTTGTCCTTCTGACAGTGTCTTTTGCCTTACAGAAATGTTGTAATTTTATGAGGTCCCATTTGTCAATTTTTGATCTTAGAGCATAAGCTATTGGTGTTCTGTTCAGGAACTTTCCCCATGTGCCCATGTCCTCCAGGGTCTTCCCCAGTTTCTTTTCTATTAGTTTCAGTTTGTCTGGTTTTATGTGGAGATCCTTGATCCACTTGGAGTTGATCTTAGTACAAGGAGATAAGAGTGGGTCAATTAGAATCCTTCTGCATGTTGACTTCCCGTTGAACCAGCACCATTTGTTGAAAAGGCTATCTTTTTTGACACTGTATGGTTGTAGCTCCTTTATCAAAGATCAAGTGACCATAAGTCTGTGGGTTCATTTCTGGATCTTCAATCCTATTCCATTGATCTACTTGCCTGTTGCTGTACCAATACCATGCAGTTTTTAAGACAATTGCTCTGTAGTACTGTTTGAGGTCAGGGATATTAATTCCTCCAGAAGTCCTTTAATTTTTGAGAATAGTTTTAGCTATGCTGGGTTTTTTGTTATTCCAGATGAATGTGAGAATTGCTCTTTCTAATTCTATGAAGAATTGATTTGGGATTTTGATGGGGATTGCATTGAATCTGTAGATTACTTTTGGCAAGATGGCTATTTTTAAGATATTGATCCTGCCAATCCTGTAGCATAAAATATTTTTCCATCTTCTGTAGTCTTCTTCGATTTCTTTCTTCAAGGACTTGACATTCGTGTCATACAGATTTTCCCCTTGTTTGGTTACAGTCACACCAAGATATTTTATATTGTTTGTGGCTATTGGGAAGGGTGGAACTTCTATCTCAGCCTACTTGCCCTTTGAGTACAAGAAGGCTACTTATTTGCTTGAGTTGATTTTATAACCAACCACTTTGCTGAAATTTTTTACCAGCTGTAGGAGTTCTCTGGTGGAGTTTTTTGGCTTGCTTAAGTATACTATCATATCATCTGCAAATAATGATAGTTTGACTTCTTCCTTTCCAATTTGTATCCTTTTGACTTCCTTATGTTGTTTAATTGCTCTCTCTAGAACTTCAAGTACTATATTGAAAAGATATGGAGAGAGAGGGCACCCTTGTCTAGTGCCTGATTTTAGTGGGATTGCTTCAAGTTTCTCTCCATTTATTTTGATGTTGGCTACTGGTTTGCTGTAGATTGCTTTTACTATGTTTAGGTATGGGCCTTGAATTCCTGCTCTTTCCAAGACTTTTAACATGAAAGGATGCTCAATTTTGTTGAATGTTTTTTCAGCATCTAGTTGGATCTTTGTGTGGTTTTGGTATCAGCATAATTGTGGCTTTGTAGAAGGAGTTGGGCAGTGGTCCTTCTGTTTCTATTTTGTGGAATAGTTTGAAGAGTATTGGTGTTAGGTCTTTGAAGGTCTGATAGAATTCTGCATTAAAACTATCTGGTCCTGTAGTTTTTTGGGTTTTTTTTTTTTTTGTTTTTGTTTTTTTAAATTTGGGATACTTTCTATAATCCCTTCTATTTCTCTAGGGGTTATGGGACTGTTTAGCTGATCTAATTGATCCTGATTTTATTTTGGCATTTGGTATCTGTCTAGGAAATTGTCCATTTCCTCCAGATTCTGCAGTTATGTTGAGTATAGGCTTTTGTAGTAGGATCTGATGATCTTTTGAATTTCCTCAGTTTCTGTTGTTATATCCCCTTTTCATTTCTAATTTCGTTAATTTGCATACTGTCTCTGTGCCCTTTGGTTAGTCTGGCTAAGGGTTTATCTATCTTGTTGATTTTCTCAAAGAACCAGCTCCTGGTCTTGTTGATTCTTTGTATGGTTTCCTTTGTTTCTATTTGATTGATTTCAGCCCTGAGTTTGATGATTTCCTGTCATCTACTCTTCCTGGGTGAATTAGTTTCTTTTTGTTCCAGGGCCTTCAGGTATGCAGTTAAGCTGCTAGTGTATGTTCTCTCCAGTTTCTTTTTGGAGACACTCAGGGCTATGAGTTTTCCTCTTAGCACTGCTTTCATTGTGTCCCATAGATTTGGATAGGTTGTACCTTCATTTTCATTGAATTCTAAAATGTCTTTGATTTATTTATTTATTTCTTCCTTGACCTAGGTGTCATTGATTAGAATCTTGTTCAGTTTCCATGTTTATCTGGGCTTTCTGTGGTTTTTCTTGCTCTTGAAGACCACTTTTACTCCATAGTGATCTGATATGAGGCATGGGATTAGTTTGATCTTCTTGTATTTGTTGACATCTGTCTTTTGACCAATTATATGATTGATTTTAGAGATGGTACCATGCAGTGCTGAGAAAAAGGTATATTCTTTTGCTTTAGGACAAAATGTTATTTATATATATATATATATATATATATATATATATATATATAATTTAAATCCAATTGGTACAAAGCTTCAATTAGTTTCATTGTGTCCCTATTTAGTTTCTGCTTTCCTGATCTGTCCATTGAGGATAGTGGACTGTAGAAGTCACCCACAATTATTGTGTTAGGTGCCATGTGTGCTTTAAGCTTTAGTAAACTTTTACTAATGAGGGTGCCCTTGCATTTGGAGCATAGAAGTTCCATATTGAGAGTTCTTCTTGGTGGATTTTTGCTTTGACCAGCAAGAAGTGACCTTCCATATCTCTTTTGATGATTTTAGGTTGAAAGTCATTTTTATCTGATATTAGAATGGCTACTCCGGCTTGTTTCCTGAGACCTTTTGCTTGTAAAATTGTCTTCCAGCCTTTTTTCTAAGGTAGTATTTGTCTTTAACACTGAGATGTGTTTCCTGTATGCAGCAAAATGTAGGATCCTGTTTCCGTATCCAGTCTGTTAGTCTATGTCTTTTTTTATTGGGGAATTGAGTCCATTGATGTTAAGTTATTAAGGAATAGTGATTATTGCTTCCTGACATTTTTGAAATTATTTTTTATATTTGAGTGATTATCTTCTTTTGGGTTTGAGTAGAGGACGTTTCTATCTTGCTTCTTCTGGGGTGTAGCTTCCCTCCTTGTATTGGTGTTTTTCCCTGATTATCCTTTGTAGGGCTGGGTTTGTGGAAAGTTATCATGCAAATTTTATTTTGTCATGGAATACCTTGATTTCCCCATCTATGGTGATTGAGAGTTTTGCTGGGTATAGTAGTTTTGGCTGAAATTTGTGTTCTCTTAGAGTCTGCATGATATCTGCCAGGATCTTCTAGATTTCATGGTTTCAGGTGAGAAGTCTGGTGTAATTCTGATAGGTCTTCTTTATATGTTACTTGGCCTTTTTCTTTTACTGCCTTTAATATTCTTTCTTTGTTTAGTACATTTGGGGTTTTGATTATTATGTGATAGCTGGTATTTTTGTTCTGGTCCAGTCTGTGTGGAGTTCTGTAGGCTTCTTGTATATTCATGGGCATCTCTCTTTTTAGCTTGGGGAAGTTTTCTTCCATAATTTTGTAGAAGATATTTGCTGGCCTTTTAAGTTGTAAATCTTCCCTCTCATCTATACCTACAATTCTTAGGTTTGGTCTTCTCATTTTGTCCTGGATTTCTTGGATGTTTTGGGTTACAAGCTTTTTGCACTTTGCATTTTCTTTGACTCTTGAATCAATGGTTCCTATGGTATCTTCAGCATCTGAGATTCTTTCTTCTATCTCTTGTATTCTATTGTTGATATTTGCATCTATAGGCCCTGATTTCTTCCCAAGGTTTTCTATCTCCAAAGTTGTCTCGGTTTGTGATTTCTTAGTTGTTTCTTCTTCTGTTTTTAGATCCTGGATGGTTTTGCTCAGATCATTTGCTTGCTTGTTTGTGCTTTCATGTAATTCTTTAAGAGATTTTATGTTTCCTCTTTCATGACTTCTAGTTGTTGACCCACATTCTCCTGTATTTAAGTGATTTTGTGTTTCTTCCTTATTGCTTTCTATTTTTTGATCCACATTCTCCTGAATTTATTTAAGTGATTTTTGTGTTTGCCTTGTAAGGGCTTCTAACTTTTGATCCATTTTCTCCTGTATTTCTTTAAGAAATTTATCTATGTGTTCCTCTAACAGCATCCTGACCAGTGATTTTTAGATCTGATTCTTGCTTTTCTCATGTGTTGGGTTATCCGGGACTTACTGCTGTCAGGGAACTGGGGTAGGGTACTGCTATATTACATTGTTAGTAACATTCCTATGTTTGCCTTTTGCCATCTGTTTATTTCTGGGGTTAGTTGGTCTTGTTGTTACTGGTTGGTGTTTAAAGCTCCTGAGAGCCTGGTGTTTGGTGCTGCTGTCTCAGAGGGTGTCTGTGCTCCCAAGATGGAAACTGGAAGGTTTCCACCACTGGGCTCTGAATTACATCCTCAGCTCTGCTGGGCCGGACTCAAGTCTCCTCCTGGCTTGCTGCTGGGTGCTTAACTGGCCTCTCTCAGTCTACTCCTGGTTTGCCTAGTTAGTCTACCAGCTCCAAGATGGTGGTGGGTCTCAGGGCTCTGTCTAACCACAGAATTCCCTGCAGGACCGGAGCGTCCCTGGCTGAACTGCTGGAGCCTGGACAGTGACTCTCTCAGTCCACAGGGCTCCATTTGGTTGAGCTGTTCTCCCCAAGATAGTGTTGGACCGCAGGGCTCTGTCTAACCACAGGGTTCTCTGTAGATCAGGAGCTTTGCTGGTTGAACTGTGGGATCCAAGATGGTGCGGATCTTGGTCCGTGGGTATGTCTATCGTTGGTTCCTCCTGCAGGTCAGACACCCCTGCCTGCCCAGGCAGCTGTAGAGTTGCCCTGCTCCCTGGTGTGGAAGGTGCCCAGGCAAGTTATGCCCTGGGAAATCCTTCACTCTAGTGCCAACGGTACCTTGCTAGGCTACCAGCTCCAAGATGGTGGTGGGTCTCAGGGCTCTGTCTAACTGCGGGATTCCCTGCAGGACCAGAGCTTCTCTGGCTGGACTGCTGGAGACTAGATGGTGGAGTTCTCAGTCCGCGGGGCTCCATCTGGTTGAGCTGCTCTCCCCAAGATAGTGACAGACCATGGGGCTCTGTCGAACCACAGGGCTCTCTGTAGATCAGGAACTTCCCTGGTTGAACCACGGGATCCAAGATGGTCTTCTTTTGTATTTCTTGTTCTAACATACAATAAAAGTGCTACATGCCAAATTGTTCTATATTATTACCCTAATTTCATCAATGTAAGTTTTATGAGAGTATGGATAACCAGCTAAGGGTTGTTATTCATATTTTCTAAACAAAGAACCATAAAAACCTTAAATAGGTAGTAGGGAAAATAACAAGTATTTGAAAAGATGGCAGAATTTATGAATTAGAAATTTCAGAAAATTATGCCTTTACTGTGTTGATGTGTGTGCCCATGTGCATGCTTGATTGTGTGTGTGTGTGTGTGTGTGTGTGTGTGTGTGTGTGTTTGTGAGAGAGAGAGAGAGAGAGAGAGAGAGAGAGAGAATCTTCCACCACATGAATTATGGAATCCAACTCAGATCATCAGCTTTAGCAGTCAGCATTGTTGCAAACCGAGCCATCTCACTGGCCCTATTTTGTTAATGTTTTAGAAATAAAATAGAATTAACACATATAATTTATGTTTCAAAGGAAAATGTTTACAGAAATGAGTCAATAATTGATTTTAGTTAAGGAAATCTGCAACTTTATTTTTTTTAATCTGCAACTTTAAATGCTGAACATAAATTTATTCATACATGTTTAAGAGTAAATTACTTTTAAAATATATTTTCACAGAGATCACAACAACTTATTCTGTTTCCTAAAGGGCTTGAAATATCCTTTCCATGGAAAATGTAGTGTTTGATTACCATTTACTTATATTTGAATTCATTGAATAATAATGAGGCATTATGCAGAAAGGCACTTGAGATGGAAAATATGCCAAAAATCAATATAAACTGAAATTGTTGCCAGTAAAAGACAGATACAAATTTGTATTATGTTAAAACAAAAGAAAAATATTCTAGTTCAGAATCAGGCTATTAAGAAACAAGCAATCAACATTTGAAGAAATAGTTTTGTAGGGTGCTTACATTATTCTTAGTATATGGCAGGATATGTCAGTTAATGATCTTACTCTATTTATTAATCTAATATTTCTCCATGTTGTTTTTGAAGTAACAGACTATGATATATTTTTTTTATAATTAATGCTTTATATTTTATCCCATAAAAACACATCCACCTTCTTAAAAATATGTTCAATGCTGCAACTTTGTTTTAAAACACAAATGGTCAAACAAAAGAAAACAGAACTGTAGTCATTTTGCTTTCTCTATGCATGCAGAAATATTTTCAGGAAACCAAATTTTTCAAATAAGCATTTTTTTGATTAAAAATGATTGCAATAGTTGTTTTTTTTGTTTTTGTTTATTTTTTGAACAAAAAAAATGTGAATCTTTCTGTGTGTATCTACTTATATGTGTCACTTGTGTGTACGTGCCCTACAATCAACAAACATAGTGTCAAATCCCCTGGAGCTAGAGTAGTACAATATTGTGAAATATCTGGCTTGGGTGCTTCAAGCCAAAGCTAAGTTCCCTGCAAGAATGTCACGCATATGTTTTTTTCTTTTTATTTTTTTGACCAGCAAAAATAATTGCATTTTATTCTTATTGAAACAAATCACAATAAGCTGTATAAAATGTAGGGATCTTCAACCTTATGAACATTGAAAAAATAAGCATTCTCTGGTTTTTAATTTCTAGATTAATTTTAATTTTCCTGAGGATTTTCTGTTATTTCGGCCAATTTCTTTCTTTTTTTTTGTTTTTTTTTATTCTATATTTTTGTTTACATCTCAAAGGCTTTCTGGTTTCCCAGTTCCCCCCCCCCCACTATAAGTCCCTTAAGTCCTCTCGCCACCAACTATTCCCCAATCACCCACCCCCACCACCATTTTTCTGTTCTGGTACCCTCCTACAAAACTGGATCCAATCTTTTCAGGCCCAGGGTCTTCTCCTTTCTTCTTCTTGGGAATCATTTGACTTGCTAATTGTGCCTTGAGTATTTAGGGCTTCTGGGCTCATTAATATCCACTTATCAGTGATTGCATTTCATGTGTATTCGTTTGTGATTGGGTTAACTCACTTAGGATGATATTTTCCAGATCTAACCATTTGCCTACAAATTGCATGAATTCATTATTTTTAATTGCTGAGTAATATTCCATTGTGTATGTATATATATATATATATATATATATATATATATATCACATTTTCTGTATCCATTCCTCCTATGAGGGATATCTGGGCTCCTTCCAACTTCTGGCTATTATAAACAAGGCTGCTATGAACATAGTGGAGCATGTGTCTTTATTGTATGCAGGGGAATCCTCTGGGTATATGCCCAGGAGTGGTATGCCAGGGTCCTCTGGAAGTGTCATGCCCAATTTTCTGAGGAAACGCCAGACTGATTTCCAGAGCTGTTGTACCATCTTGCAATTCCACCAACAGTGGAGGAGTGTTCCTCTTTCTGTACATCCTTGCCAGCATCTGATGTCTCTTGAGTTTTTAATCTTAGCCATTCTGACTGGTGTGAGGTGGAATCTCAGGGTTGTTTTGATTTGCATTTCCCTGATGACTAATTATGGTGGATATCTCTTAAGGTGTTTCTCGGCCATCCACATTTCTTCTGTTGAAAATTCTTTGTTTAGCTCTGTACCACATTTTTTGACAGGGTTGTTTGGTTCTTTGGGATTTTACTTCTTGAGTTCTTTGTATATATTGGATATTAGCCCTCTGTTGGATGTGGGGTTGCTTAAGATCTTTTCCCACTTTGTTGGTTGCTGTTTTGTCCTTTTGACAGTGTCCTTTGCCTTACAGAAACTTTGTAAGTTTATGAGTTCCCATTTGTCAATTCTTGATCTTAGAGCATAAGCTATTGGTGTTCTGTTCAGGAACTTTCCCCCTGTGCCCATGTCCTCCAGGGTTTTCCCAAGTTTCTTTTCTAATAGTTTCAGTGTGTCTGGTTTTAGGTGGAAGTCATTGATCCCCTTGGAGTTGATCTTAGTACAAGGAGAAAAGAGTGGGTCGATTAGCATTCTTGAAGATTGAGCTAATCCCATGCCTCCTATCAGATCACCATGGAGTAAGAGTGGTCTTCAATAGCAACAAAAACAACAGAAAGCCCACATACACATGGAAACTGAACAATACTCTACTCAATGACATCTTGGTCAAGGAAGAAATAAAAGGAGAAATCAAAGAATATTAGAATTCAATGAAAATGAAGGTACAACCTACCCAAATATATGGGACACAATGAAAGCAGTGCTAAGAGGAAAACTCATAGCTCTAAGTGCATCCAAAAAAAATTGGAGAGAACATACACTAGCAGCTTAACTGCACACCTTAAATCCCTGGAAGAAAAGAAGTTTATTCACCCAGGAGTAGTAGAAGACAGGAAATCATCAAACTCAGTGCTGAAATCAATCAAGTAGAAACAAAGGAAACCATACAAAGAATCAACAAATCCAGGAGCTGGTTCTTTGAGAAAATCAACAAGATAGATAAACCCTTAGCCAGCCTAACCAAAGGACACAGAGACAGTATACAAATTAAAAAAAAAATAGAAATGAAAAGGGAGACAAAAAAACAGAAACTGAGGAAATTCAAAAGATCATCAGATCCTACTACAAAGGTTTATACTCAACACAACTGGAGAATCTGGAGGAAATGGACAATTTCCTAGACAGATACCAAATACCAAAATTAAATCAGGATCAATTAGATCAGCTAAATAGTCCCATAACCCCTAAAGAAATAGAAGGGGTTATAGAAAGCCACCCAACCAAAAAAAAAGTACGGGACCAGATGGTATTAGTGCAGAATTATACTAGACATTCAAATAAGACTTAACACCAATACTCTTCAAACTATTCTACAAAACAGAAACAGAAGGGACACTGCCCAACTCATTCTTCGAAGCCACAATTACGCTGATACCAAAACCACACAAAGATCCAACAAAGAAAGAGAACTACAGGCCAATTTCTCTTATGAATATAGATGCAAAAATACTAAATAAAATTCTTGCCAACCGAATCCAAGAGCACATCAAAACGATCATTCACCATGATCAAGTAGGCATCATCCCAGGGATGCAGGGATGGTTCAATATACAGAAATCCATCAATGTAATCCACTACATAAACAAACTAAAGGGAAAAAAACAAATGGTCATCTCATTAGATGCTGAAAAAGCATTCCACAAAATTGAGCATCCTTTCATGCTAAAAGTCTTGGAAAGAGCAGGAATTCAAGGCCCATACCTAAACATAGTAAAAGCAATTTATAGCAAACCAGTAGCCAACATCAAAATAAATGGAGACAAACTTGAAGCAATCCCACTAAAATCAGGGACTAGACAAGGCTGCCCTCTCTCTCCATATCTTTTCAATATTGTACTTGAAGTTCTAGCGAGAGCAATTAGACAACATAAGGGAGTCAAAGGGATACAAATTGGAAAGGAAGAAGTCAAACTATCATTATTTGCAGATGATATGATAGTTTACTTAAGTGACCCAAAAAACTCCACCAGAGAACTTCTACTACTGGTAAACAACTTCAGCAAAGTGGCTGGTTATAAATCAACTCAAGCAAATCAGTAGCCTTCCTGTATTCAAAGGACAAGCAGGCTGAGAAAGAAGTTAGGGAAATAACACCCTTCACAATAGCCACAAACAACATAAAGTACCTTGGTGTAACTCTAACCAAACAAGCAAAAGATCTGTATGACAGGAACTTCAAGTCCTTGAAGAAAGAAATAGAAGAAGACCTCAGAAGATGGAAAATATTTCTTGCTCCTGGATTGGCAGGATCAATATAGTAAAAATGGCCATCTTGCCAAAAGCAATATACAGATTCAATGCAATCCCCATCAAAATCCCAACCCAATTCTTTATAGATCTAGAAAGAGCAATTCTCAAATTCATCTGGAGCAACAAAAAACCCAGGATAGCTAAAACTATTCTCAACAATTAAAGGACTTCTGGGGGAATCAATATCCCTGACCTCAAACAGGACTACAGAGCAATTGTGTTAAAAACTGCATGGTATTAGTACAGCAACAGGCAAGTAGATCAATGGAATAGGATTGAAGACCCAGAAATGAACCCACTGACTTATGGTCACTTGATCTTTGATAAAGGAGCTACAACAATCCAGTGGAAAAAAAGATAGCCTTTTCAACTAATGGTGCTGGATCAACTGGAGGTCAACATGCAGAAGAATACGAATGTAATAGATTCTTAAAGTAAAAACAGAGACTAAACTTTAGTTGTTAAGAATACACATCTGGTTTAAACAAATTAGTTGTCAACCAACTGCTTATCATCTCAAACTGTAAAAGTATATAGATGAGAGTGAAGATTTACAAGTTAAAGGGCCAGCAAATATCTTCTACAAAATTATGGAAGAAAATTTCCCCAACCTAAAGGGAGAGATGCCCATGAATATACAAGAAGGCTATAGAACCCCAAACAGACTGGACCAGAACAAAAATACATCCTGTCACATAATAATCAAAACTCCAAATGTACTAAACAAAGAAAGAATATTAAAGGCAGCAAGAGAAAAATGCCAAGTAACATATAAAGGAAGACCTATCAGAATAACAGCAGTATTCTCACCTGAGACCATGAAAGCTAGAAGATGCTGGGCAGATATCATGCAAACTCTAAGAGAACACAAACTTCAGCCAAAACTACTTTACCCAGCAAAACTCTCAATTGCCATAAATGGAGACATCAAGGTATTCCATGACAAAACCAAATTTGCATGATATATTTCCACAAATCCAGCCCTACAAAGGATAATAGGGGGAAAACACCAAGATAAGGACAGAAACTACACCCGGGAAGAAGCAAGATAGAAACCTCCTCTCATCAAACCCAAAAAAAGATAACCTCTCGAATATAAAAAATAAATAAATAAATAAATAAATAAATAAATAAATAAATATAATTTCAAAAATGTCAGGAGGTAATAATTACTATTCCTTAATATCTCTTAACATCAATGGACTCAATTCCCCAATAAAAAGACATAGATTAACAGACTGGATATGGAAACAGGACCCTACATTTGCTGCATACAGGAAACACATCTCAGTGTTAAAGACAAACACTGCCTTAGAGTAAAAGGCTGGAAGACAATTTTACAAGCAAATGGTCTCAGGGAACAAGCTGGAGTAGCCATTCTAATATCAGATAAAATTGACTTCCAACCTAAAATCATCAAAAGAGACTCAGAAGTTCACTTCTTGCTGGCCAAAGGGAAAATCCACCAAGAAGAGCTCTCAATACTGAACATCTATGCTCCAAATGCAAGGGCACCCTCGTTCGTAAAAGAAACCATACTAAAGCTTAAAGCACACATTACACCTAACACAATAATTGTGGGTGACTTCAACACTCCACTCTCCTCAATGGACCAATCAGGAAAGCAGAAACTAAACAGGGACACAGTGAAACTAATTGAAACTCTGGACCAATTGGATTTAACAGATGTATATATAGAACATTTCATCCTAAAGCTAAAGAATATACCTTTTTCTCAGCACCACATGGTACCTTCTCCAAAATAGACTATATAATTGGTCACAAAACAGATGTCAACAAATACAAAAGATCGATCTAATCACATGCCTCCTATCAGAACACCATGGAGTAAGAGTGGTCTTCAATAGCAACAAAAAAAACAGAAAGCCCACATACACATGGAAACTGAACAATACTCTACACAATGACACCTTGGTCAAGGAAGAAATAAAAAAAGAAATCAAAGACTTTTTAGAATTCAATGAAAATGAAGGTACAACCTACCCAAATATATGGGACACAATGAAAGCAGTACTAAGAGGAAAACAAATAGCCCTAAGTGCATCCAAAAAGAAACTGGAGAGAGCATACACTAGCAGCTTAATGGCACACCTTAAAGCCCTGGAAGAAAAACAAGTTAATTCACCCAGGAGGAGTAGAAGACAAGAAATCATCAAACTGAGGGCTGAAATCAATCAAATAGAAACAAAGAAACCATACAAAGAATCAACAAGACCAGGAGCTGGGTCTTTGAGAAAATCAACAAGATAGATAAACCCTTAGCCAGACTAACCAAAGGACACAGAGACAGTATACAAATTAACAAAATTAGAAATGAAAAGGGAGAGATAACAACAGAAACTGAGGAAATTCAAAAGATCATCAGATCCTACTACAAAGGTCTATACTCAAAACAACTGGAGAATCTAGAGGAAATGGACAATTTCTTAGTTACCAAATACCAAAATTAAATCAGCATCAAATAGATCAGCTAAATAGTCCCATAACCCCTAAAAAAATAGAAGGAGTTATAGAAAGCCTCCCAACCAAGAAAAGTACTGGACCAGATAGATGGTTTTAGTGCAGAATTCTACCAGACCTTCAAAGAAGACTTAACACCAATACTTTTCAAACTATTCCACAAAATAGAGACAGAAGGGATACAGCCCAACTCATTCTTTGAAGCCACAATTACGCTAATACCTAAACCACAAAAAGATCCAACAAAGAAAGAGAACTACAGGCCAATTCCTCTTATGAATATCGATGCAAAAATACTAAATAAAATTCTTGCCAACAGAATCCAAGAGCACATCAAAACGATCATTCACCATGATCAAGTAGGCTTCATCCCAGGGATGCAGGGATGGTTCAATATACAGAAATCCATCAATGTAATCCACTACATAAACAAACTAAAGGGAAAAAACAAATGGTCATCTCATTAGATGCAGAAAAAGCATTCCACACAATTCAGCATCCTTTCATGCTAAAAGTCTTGGAAAGAGCAGGAATTCAAGGCCCATACCTAAACATAGTAAAAGCAATTTATAGCAAACCAGTAGCCAACATCAAAATAAATGGAGACAAACTTGAAGCAATCCCACTAAAATCAGGGACTAGACAAGGCTGCCCTCTCTCTCCATATCTTTTCAATATTGTACTTGAAGTTCTAGCGAGAGCAATTAGACAACATAAGGAAGTCAAAGGGATACAAATTGGAAAGGAAGAAGTCAAAGTATCATTATTTGCAGATGATATGATAGTTTACTTAAGTGACCCAAAAAACTCCACCAGAGAACTTATACAGCTGATAAACAACTTCAGCAAAGTGGCTGGTTATAAAATTAACTCAAGCAAATCAGTATCCTTCTTGTACTCAAAGGACAACCAGGCTGAGAAAGAAATTACAAAAATAACACCCTTCACAATAGCCACAAACAACATAAAGTACCTTGGCGTAACTCTAACCAAACAAGCAAAAGATCTGTATGACAGGAACTTCAAGTCCTTGAAGAAAGAAATAGAAGAAGACCTCAGAAGATGGAAAATATTTCTTGCTCCTGGATTGGCAGGATCAATATAGTAAAAATGGCCATCTTGCCAAAAGCAATATACAGATTCAATGCAATCCCCATCAAAATCCCAACCCAATTCTTTATAGATCTAGAAAGAGCAATTCTCAAATTCATCTGGAGCAACAAAAAACCCAGGATAGCTAAAACTATTCTCAACAATAAAAGGATTTCTGGGGGAATCAATATCCCTGACCTCAAACAGTACTACAGAGCAATTGTGTTAAAACTCCATGGTATTGGTACAGCAACAGGCAAGTAGATCAATGGAATAGGATTGAAGACCCAGAAATTAACCCACAGACTTATGGTCACTTGATCTTTGATAATGGAGCCACAACCATCCAGTGGAATAAAGATAGCCTTTTCAACAAATGGTGCTGTTTGAACTGGAGGTCAACATGCAGAAGAATGGGAATTGACCCACTCTTATCTATTTGCACTAAGATCAACTCCAAGTGGATCAAGGACCTCCACATAAAACCAGACACACTGAAACTATTAGAAAAGAAACTTGGGAAGACCCTGGAGGACTTGGGCACAGGGGAAAAGTTCCTGAACAGAACACTAATAGCTTATCCACTAAGATCAAGAATAGACAAATGGGACCTCATAAAATTACAAAGTTTCTGCAAAGCAAAGGACACTGTCAGAAGGACAAAACGGCAACCAACAAAGTGGGAAAAGATCTTCACCAACTCCACATCTGACAGAGGGCTAATATCCAATATATACAAAGAACTCAAGAAGTTAGACCGCAAAGAACCAAATAACCCTATCAAAAAATGGGGCACAGAGCTAAACAAAGAATTTTTACCAGAAGAAATTCGGATGGCCGAGAAACACCTTAAAAGATGTTCAACATCATTAGTCATCAGGGAAATGCAAATCAAAACAACCCTGAGATTCCACCTCACACCAGTCAGAATGGCTAAGATTAAATACTTGAGAGACAACAAGTGCTGGCGAGGATGTGGAGAAAGAGGAACACTCCTCCACTGTTGGTGGGATTGCAAAATGGTAAAACCGCTCTGGAAGTCAGTTTGGCGGTTCCTCAGAAAATTGGGCATGTCACTTCCAGAGGACCCTGGCATACCACTCCTGGGCATATTCCCAGAGGATTCCCCTGCATGCAATAAAGACACATGCTCCACTATGTTTATAGCAGCCTTGTTTATAATAGCCAGAAATTGGAAGGAGCCCAAATATCCCTCAAAGGAGGAATGGATACAGAAAATGTGGTATATTTATACAATGGAATACTACTCAGCAATTAAAAATAATGAATTCATGCAATTTGTAGGTAAATGGTTAGACCTGGAAAATATCATCCTGAGTGAGCTAACCCAGTCACAAAAGAATACACATGAAATGCAATCACTGATAAGTGGATATTAATGAGCCCAGAAGCCCTAAATACTCAAGGCACAATTAGCAAGTCAAATGATTCCCAAGAAGTAAGAGAGGACCCTGGGCCTGTAAAGATTTAATCCAGTTTTGTAGAGAAACTGTGGGGGGAGGGGGAATGATTGGATAATAGTTGGGGGGGAGAGGAATTATGGGACATAGGGAGGGGGGAACTGGAAAAGGGGAAAGCCTTTGGAATGTAAACATAGAATATAGAAAATAAAAATTAAAAAAAATAAAAGTAATTATTTTCATCAGTGTTTTTAATTTTTATCAAGATATTTATAACACACAAAGGCTTTAATTTAGTATTCCAATTTAGCAGGTTTTGATATCCATAAAGTGTGTTTTGTATTTAAATACAAAACATTTCTATCCATAACTTTAAGGTGCCAATTATTATTGACTTCAGGTTTGTAGAATGTTAGGAAAGATTAGTCCAGGACAAAAGGAGAAACAGTAAAGATTCATAAGGACTTCAAAGTAATGTTTTCTTTAAAATCATTAAACTTGACTTTCCCCCCATCTTTAAAGTGAAAATCACAAGTTTTATTATCATGAAATTAAGTTACAAGATACACATTAGTCAATTCTGATTGCTTGATGACATTAATTTAAAGAACACAAAATCAAGCTTTTTAATCTACACCATAAGCAATTTACCTTACCGGAATGCTATAAAGAGGTAATTGTGTTCCTTTCTTTGGCTATCACACTATTGAAAGAATGTACCCCAAGTCATTGATATTTCTGCAATAATCACCTTCTAGGAGAAATGAATAAAGCCCTGGGAGCATCGATAGGAGAAATGACTCTTCAGAAGAAATTTTGAACCTTTGTCATATGACGGTTCAATATAAACACAAAGCTAGGATGTGAGTTGAGGACCATACACTGCTAGACTGCTTAGTTATGTATATCTCAGCTAGGATCCTTGAAAACAAACTTTAGGAAATCCTTGGATCTCCTTTTTCCACCTCCTCCATTTTCCTGCTTTTCATTCTGCTCCTTGGAACTTGGCTGGTAGTGGGGCACAGACTCTGACCCCTTTAATAAGTCCACTAGCACTCATGCACATGTCTGTAAATAACTTAATGGAAAAGTACCTTTTATTTACTTGATATATTGTCATCTCTGGGGCTTACTGCTGAATAAACTTTTCCCTTTCTAGCTCTTTCTGAACTGTTGTTGGCTGGTTCAACTCAGCTATTCTGACTCAAACTTCTCTCCAAGCTGGATGATTCAATTTGGCTTCTCTAAGGTTCTCACAACATTGTTCTGCTTGGTCTCAAATTAAGTAACTCTGGCAATTTGTTCTAATCTTTTGGTTCCGTCTTATTCTCTGGCTTCAGCTGCCTTTGCTACAGGAACTAAACAGGACTGAATTCAGCTCTACTGCTCTGCCACCTATGCTGACTCACTGAACTGAACACAACTGACTGAGCAGAACTAACAAGTTTCTTTCCTTGAACTGCTCTTAAACAGCTTTTCTTTCCAGTGTTATTCTTATAAAAGTTGGATTTATCTTCTCTCCGATTCATTCTGTCAAAACTTTGCCTGACTCATCACTTTTTCTGCCTCTCAAGTACATGTCACTTTCAAACATGGCTGCTTCCCTCCATTAGCTAAATTTACTTAGCTAAATTTGGGGTTAAAGGTGTGGACTAATGTCATATATGTATTCCAGCTAGAGTAGCCATATTGCTGTATTGAAATTCCTGTACAACTGAAGATTTGAACATCATACAAAGCATGACAATCAGTTGCACTTTGGAGAAATGATTGCTTTAATTTTCTGTCTCACACACAGAAATTACCATATGCATGGCTATTAAACCAGTATCATAAGTTTTATGTTTTTCTATATTGGCCAAAATGATTGGAATAATTTAGAGAAATGTTTAGATTCAGATCATGGGCACATGCAATTTAAAACACTGTTAATTCGAGATCTTCAGAATATGTAATTAAGTGGAATAATACAATTTAATTATTTTTATGTGTGTTTACATTTTGACCTACACAACACATGACATGCACATATATGAAAGCCAAAGGATAACTTGAGGGAATTTATTATGTTCTTTTACCTCATGGGATGTAGAGATTAAACTAGACTCATCGGGCTTGGTGGCAATTATGTTTACTTCCTCAGCGATCTTGTTGTCTGGAACTACATGGAACATTTAAAAACATTTAGCAAGCAAGACAGTTTCCTAAGGATTCCAATTAAGAATTCCAGCATTTAGTGTGTTGTCCTTATAGACAGTAATTTTGGAATACTTTTGATCGCATTCAGCTATACTATGCTAAATATTATATATATGTATATATATTTGCATACATACATATATATACATATGGTTTTCCTTTGTGTAATGCTAACATTTATTTCACTAAGCATGATATGTGTCTTTCTGATTCTTGAATAAAAATCATTAACAAAAGAGAACAAAGATAAAAATTATGTTTTAGATCCAGCGAAAAATATTGGTATTCTAGAGATAATGTTAAAGAATCTTTTTTTTTTTTTAGAATAGAATAGAGTTTATTCAGGTCATGGGAATGGGAGTTAAGAGGGTAGTAGGGGCAGAGAAAGGGAGAGAGAGAGGGAGACAGAGAGACAGAGACAGAGAGTAGAGAAACAGGTGTTGGCCAAGACCACATGGAGAGAGGGGGAGGTGAGGAGAGTCTAAGAGGGGCCAAGAGAGAAGCTGAGAGTGAGTGAGAGTTAATGTTAAGGAATCTTACTGTAATTTTTAGAATGGGAAATTCCAAAGTACATGTGTTAAGCAGTATGTAATACATACACATTGTCATAGATTTATGATGAAAGCAACACGGGGAACAAGCTAAATGAGAAATATTAAGAACTTACATGAATATATAAAAAAATACAAGTTGGTCATGTGTAGAGTACAAATGAAACTCTAATGCAATATATACAACTAATACTGAAAAAAGTGCAGAACATTGTTTTCTGTAAGTACTTTAGTCTTTCTGTATCTGGTAATATTGCAGCTAGGAAAAATGTTATCACTCTGGACCACCATTATTCTGCCATCTCTTTTCTGACCTTCATTAGAACTGGAGATCCATAAGCATTCAAGTTAGATTCTTTCCCTGCACCCATTCCCCCATCTTCCAAGTCTTTTGGGGGCATGTCCAGCTGCCCTGATCATCCTGCTATACCCCTGGTCCTTTATTGTCCAGCCACATCTCTGCTCATCTTCATCTCAGGTCATCTGATCTAGAAGCATATAGGTTGATTAGATTGACTCACTGCACCCATTTCCACTACATCCCCAAATTCTTTGGAGCACACCTAGCTTACCAGAGTGGCTTACTCTCCCCTAGCAGATACATGGTAACACCTCTCTGCCTGCCTTCCCCCTATCCAGTTTCCTCCTACAGTGTCTACAGGGGTATACCTAACTGCTGGGAGACTTGCACTGCCCACTAAATTCCATTTGCTAGCCCAAGGATACCTACCAGCGGAATGTCATACTAGGATCATTGAGGTTAGGCACTGTCCCAATATCTGCTACAACAGAACATTCAGAGACAACTGGATGACTAAAGGCAAATATAAAAACACAGACAACAAAAACCAGGACAATATGATATCTTCAGAGCTATCCCACTACAGCAAATGGTGGATACCCTAACACAAGCAAAGCACAATAAAATGACCTTAAATCCAATCTTATTAGATGGCAGAGTTCTTTAAAGAGAAAATGATGAAATCCCTTAAAAAATACAGGAAAATATAACCAAACAGGCAGAGGCCTTTAAAGAGGAAGCAAATAAATTTCTTTTTTCCCTAAATACATACAGAAAAATTCAATTAAATAGGTGAAGGAAATAAATAAAACTGTTCAAGACTGCAAAATGGAAATAGAATCAACAAAGGAAACACAAACCGAGGGAATTCTGGAGATGGAAAACCTAAAGAAGAGAACAGTTAACAGTAGGCACAATCATTGCCAATAGAATACAGGAGATGGAAGAAAACATCTCAGGCAAAGAAGATACAATAGAATAAATTGATACATCAGTCAAAGAAAATGTTAAAGCTAAAAATTTCCTGACACAAAACATCTGGAATACTATGAAAAGATCTAACCTAAGAATAATAGGAATAGAAGAAGGTAAAGAATCACAGCTTCGAGGACCAGAAAATATTTCTAACAAAATCATACAAGAAAACATCCCAACCTAGAGATAGAGATGCCTATAAACACACAAGAAGTTTGCAAAGCACCAATTAGACAGGCCCAGAAAATAAAATAGTCCTGCCACATGATAATTAAAACAAAAAGTATACAGAACTAAGAAAGAATATTAAAGGCAGACAGGGAAAAGGCCAGGTGACATATAGAAGCAGACCTATCAGAATTATACTCAGCTTCTCAAGAGACTCCAAAATGAAGTCAGAAGGGCTAAGATAGATGTCTGGTATCCACACCTCCACCACCAAAACAAACAAACAAAACCAAAAACAAAGATGCCAACCTATACTACTATACCCAGAAAAAATATCAATCACCGTAAATGGAGAAAACAATATTTCAAGACAAATCAAAATTTGAACAATATCTATCCATAAATCTAGTCCTAGAAGAACTAGAAGGAAAACTCCAACCAAGGAGAACTATGCCCAAGAAAGTACAGAAAATAGTAATTACATACAAGTAAAATCAAAACAAGGAAGGTACACACATACACACACACACACAACTAGCACTACCACCTCCACCAGCAGCAACCACAACAACAGTGACAACACCACCAAAACAGCAGGAATTAACTATCCTTGGTCATTGCTTTCTTCAGTGAGAGAGCCCCAAGAAGTGGGGTGGAGGTGGGGTAGGGATGGAAACATCCTCTTGGAGACTGGGGAGTATGAATGGGATGAGGAACAGTCAGAGGGAAAATCAGGAGGTGGATAATAACTGGACTGTAAAAAAAAGATTAAGGAATAATAATAAAAACAAAAATAAAAAACTATCCTTTGTCATTAATATCTCTCAATAAGAATTATCTCAATAAAAAGACACAGACTACCAAAATGGAAGCAAAAACATGGTCCAACAATCTGCCACATACAAGAAATACACCTCAGCAACAAAGGTGATAGATATTACCTCAAAGTAACAGGGTGGAAAAATTTTTCCAAGCAAAAGTTTTCTAAGAAAACATGGTAACATTGTTGATATTTAGATATTTTTGCTTGTTTATTTTTGAGATTATAATATAATTATAAAAGTTCCCCTCTTTCCTTCCTATAAACCCATCTTTTCCTGCTCTTCTTCAAATTTACAATCTATTTTTAAATAGATATATTCTTTATTTATATTTCAAATGATTTCCCCTTTCCTGGATCCCCCCTCCCCAAAAGTCCCAAAAGGCCTCTTCCCTCCCCATGTTCCCCAATTGACCTTCTCCCACTTCCCTGTGTGGGTACTCCCCTACACTGCTGAACTGAGCCTTTCCAGGACTAGGGCCCTCTCCTTCCTTCTACTTGGGCATCATTTGAAATGTGAATTGTATCTTGGGTATTTTGAGGGTCTGGGCTAATTTCCACTTATCAGTGAGTTCATACAATGTGTGTTCATTTATGATTAGGTCATCTCACTCAGGATGACATTCTACAGTTCCACTCACTTGCCTAAGAATTTTATGAATTCATTGTATTTAATAGCTGAGTTGAATTCCATAGTGTAAATACACAACATTTTTTGTGTCCATTCCTCCATTGAGAGACATATTTGTTCTTTCCATCTTCTGGCTATTATAAATAGGGCTTCTATGAACATAATGGAGTATGTGATGTGTCCTTATTACATGCTGGGGAATCCTCTGGGTATATGCCCAGGAGTGATAAAATGGGGTCCTTCTGTAGTACCATGTCCAGTTTTCTGAGGAACCACCAGACTGATTTGCAGAGTAGTTCTACCAGATAGAAACCCCACCAGCAGTGGAGGAGTGTTCCTCTTTCTCCACATCCTCTCCAGCATGTTTACTCCTGAGTTATTTATCTTAGCAATTCTGGGGAGAAATTTCAGGGTTGTTTTGATTTGCGTTTCCCTAATGACTAAGGATGTTGAATATTTCTTTAGGTGCTTCTCAGTAATTCCATACTCCTCAGGTGAAAACACTTAGCTCTGTACCCCATTTTTAATAGGGTTATTTGGCTTTCTGGAGTCTACCTTCTTAAGTTCTTTGGATGTATTGGATATTAGTCCTCTGTCGGATGTAGGGTTGGTAAAAAGATCTTTTCCCAATTTGTTGTTTGCCATTTTGTCCTTTGGACAGTGTCCTTTGCCTTGCAGAAACTTTGTAATTTTATGAGGTCCCATTTGTCAATTCTTAATCTTAGAGCATAAGCTATTGGTATTCTGTTCAAGAACTTTCCCCCTGTGCCCATGTGCTCAATACTCTTCCCAGTTTCTTTTCTATTAGTTTCAGTCTGTCTGGTTTTATGTAGAGGTCCTTCATCCACTTGGAGTTGAGCTTAGTACAAAGAGATAAGAATGGATCATTTCACATTCTTCTACATGCTGACCTCCAGTTGAACCAGCACCATTTGTTGAAAAGGCTATCTTTTTTTCCAATGAATGGTTGTAGCTCCTTTGTCAAAGATCAAGTGACCATAAGTGTGTGGGTTCATTTCTGGATCTTCAATTCTATTCCATTGATCAACCTGCCTGTCACTATATCAATACCATGCAGTTTTTAACAGTTTTGCTCTGTAGTATTGCTTGAGGTTAGGGATACTGATTCTCCCAGAAGTTCTTTTACTGTTGAGAATAGTTTAAGCTATCCTGTTTGTTTTTAATTCCAGAAGAATTTGAGAATTGCTGTATCTAATTCTATGAATAATTGAGTTTGGATTTTGATGGGGATTGCTTTGAATCTGTATATTGCTTTTGCAAGATGGCCATTTTCACTTTATTAATCCTGCCAATCCATGAGCATGGAAGGTTTTTTCATCTTCTGAGGTCTTAGATTTTGTTCTTCTAAGACTTGAAGTTTCTGTCATACAGATCTTCCACTTGTTTGGGTAGAGTCACACCAAGATACTTCATATTGTTTGTGGCTATTGTGAACAGGGTCATTTCCCTAATTTCTTTCTCATCCTGTTTATTCCTTGAGTATGGGAAGGCTACTCATTTGCTTGAGTTAATTTTATATTCAGTCACTTTGCTGAAGTTGTTTATCAGCTATAGGAGTTCTCTGGTGGAGTTTTTTGGGTGGCATAACTATCATATCATCTGAAAATAGTGATACTTTGACTTCTTCCTTTCCAATTTCTATCCCTTTGACCTCCTTTTGTTGTCTAATTGCTCTATCTAGAACTTTAAGCACTATATTGAATAAATATGGAGATAGAGGGCAGCCTTGTCTAGTCCATGATTTTAGTGGGATTGCTTCATGTTTCTCTCCATTTACATTGATGTTGGCTACTGGTTTGCTGTATGTTGCTTTTACTATGTTTAGGTATCTGCCTTGAATTACTATTCTTTCCAAGACCTTTAACATGAAAGGATGCTGAATTTTTTCAAATGCTTTTTCAGCGTCTAATGAAATGACCGTGTGGTTTTTGTCTTTGAGTTTGTGTATATAGAGGATTTCATTGATATATTTCCATATATTGTACCATCTGTGCATCCTTTGATGAAGCCTACTTGATCATGGTAAATGACCATTTTGATGTGTTCTTGGATTCAGTTGGTAAGAATTTTATTGAGAATTTTTGCATTGATATCGATAAGGGAAATTGGTCTAAAATTCTCTTTCTTTGTTGGATCCTTGTGTAGTTTTGGTATCAGAGAAATTGTGGCTTCATACAATGAGTTGGGTAGTGTTCCTTCTGTTTCTATTTTGTAGAATAGCTTGAGAAGTACTGTTGTTAGGTCTTCTGTGAATGTCTGATAGAATTCTGCACTAAAACCATCTGGTCCTGAGCTTATTTTGGTTAGAAGACTGTTAATGATAACTTCTATTTCTTTAGGGGTAATGGGACCATTTAGATGGTCTATCTGATCTTGATTGAACTATGGTAGTTGATATCTGTCTAGGAAATTGTCCATTTCATCCAGATTTTCCAGTTGAGTTGAGTATAGGCTTCTGTAGTAAGATCAGACAATTTTTTGAATTTCCTCAGTTTCTGTTTTTATTTCTCCCTTTTCATTTCTGATTTTGTTAATTTGTATACTGTTTCTGTGCCCTCTGGTTAGTCTGGCTAAAGGTTTATCTATCTTGTTGATTTTCTCAAAGAAGCAGCTGCTGGTTTTGTTAATTCTTTGTATCATTCTTTCCATTTCTACATGGTTGATTTCAGCCATGTGTTTCAAGATTTCCTGCCTTCTTCTCCTCTTGGGTACATTAGATTCTTTCTGTTCTAAAGCTTTCAGGTGTGCTGTTAAGCTGCTGTATATGCTCTCTCCAGCTTCTTTTTTGGAGACACTCAGAACTATGAGTTTTCTGCTTAGCACTGCTTTCATTGTGTCCCATAAGTTTGGGTATGTTGTGACTTCATTTTCATTAAATTCTAAAAAGGGTTTTATTTCTTTCCTTATTTCTTCCTTAACCGAGGTACCATTGAGTAGAGTATTGTTCATCTTCCATGTGTACGTGGGCTTTCTGTTGCTTTTGTTGCTATTGACGACCAACCTTACTCCATAATGATCTGATAGGAGGCATGGAATTAGTTCAATCTTCTTATATCTGTTGAGGTCTGTTTTGTAACCAATTATATTATCAATTTTGGAGAAGGTACCATGAGGTGCTGAGAAGAAGGTATATTCTTTTGATTTAGGATGAGATGTTCTATAAATATCTATAAAATTCATTTGGTCCAAAATTTCTGTTAGTTTCACTGTGTCTCTGTTTAGTTTGTGTTTCCTTGATCTGTCTGTCCATTGAGGTGATTGGGGTTTGAAGTCACCTACAATTATTGTGTTGGGTGAGATGTGTGCTTTAAGCTTTAGTAAAGTTTCTTTTATGAATGCTGGTGCCATTGTATTTGGAGCATAGATATTAAGAATAGAGAGTTCTTCCTGGTAGATTTTTCCTTTGATGACTATAAAGTGTCTGTCTGTGTCTTTTTGATGACTTTTAGTTGAAAGTCTAATTTATTGGATATTAGAATGTCTACTCCAGTTTGTTTCCTGTGACCATTTGCTTGAAAAACTGTTTTCCAGCCTTGTACTCTGAGGTGGTGTTGTCTTTGACACTGAAATGCATTTCCTCTATGCAGAAAAATCCAGTCTGGTTTACAAATCCAGTCTGTTAGTCTATGTCTTTGTATTGGGGAATTGAATCCATTGGTATTAAGAGTTATTAAGGAATATTGATTGTTGCTTCCTGCTATTTTTGATGTAATTTTTATATTTGTGTGGCTATCTTCTTTTGGGTTTGTTGGAAAAAGATTAATTTCTTGTTTTTTCTAGTGTGTAGTTTCCCTCCATTTTTTTGTCGTTTTCCATTCATTGTCCTTTGAAGAGCTGGTTTTGTGAAAAAATACTTTATAAATTTGTTTTTGTCATGAAATACCTTGTTTTCTCCATCTATGGTAATTGAGAGATTTGCTGGATATAGCAGTCTGGGTTGGCATTTGTGTTCTCTTAGGTTCTGTATGACATCTGCCCGGCTCTTCTGGCTTTCATATTCTCTGGTGAGAAATCCGGTACAATTTTGTTAGGTCTACCTTTATATGTTACTTGAACTTTTCCCCTTACTGCTTTTAATATTCTTTCTTTGTTTAGTACATTTTGTGTTTTAATTTTTATGTGAGAGGAGGAATTTCTTTTCTGGTCAAATCTCTTTGGAGTTCTGTAGGCTTCTTGTATGTTCATGGGCATCTCTTTCTTTAGGTTAGGAAAGTTTTCTTCTATAGTTTTTTTTGAAGACATCTTCTTGCCCTTTAAGTTGGAAGTCTTCACTCTCTTCTATACCTATAATCCTTTAAGTTTGGTCTTCTCATTTTGTACTCGATTTCCTGGATGTTTTGGGTTAGGAGCTTTTTGTATTTTTCATTTTCTTTGACTGCTGTATCAATGCATCCTATGGTATCTTCTGCATGTGAGATTCTCTCTTCTATCTCTTGTATTCTGTTGTTGATCTTTGGATCCATGACTCCTGACTTCTTTCCCATGTTTTCTATGTCCAGAATTGTTTTTCTTTGTGATTTTTTTATTGTTTCTGCCTCCATCTTTAGATCCTGGATAGCTTTGTTCAATTCCTTCACATGTTTTCTTGTGTTTTCCCTTAGTTCTTCAAGGGCTTCTACATGTTTACTTGTGTTCTCCTGTATTTCTTTAAGGGAGTTATTTATGTCCTTCTTGAATCCCTCCATCAGCACCATGGCCTGTGATTTTAAATCTAAGTCTTGCTTTTCTGGTGTGTTGTGGTATCCAGGACTTGCTCTTGTGGGAGAATTGAGTTTGCATGGTGCCATATTGCCTTGATGTCTATTAGTAACGTTCCTATGTTTGCCTTTTGTTGTCTGGTTATCTCTGGTGTTAGTTGGTCCTGCTGTCACTGGCTGGTGCTTGTCCCTCCTGTGAGCCTGCAAGCCTATCTGGATGATGAACTCTCCTCTGGCACAGTGTGCTGTGGCACTGCCCTGCTCCTGGGTGCAGGTGGGGCCCTGGCAGACCGAGAACCAATTGATCTTACACTTGGGTGTTCTCTGTGTTCCTGGTTGCCACAGCCTGCTAAGTTGCAGGAGAGAAGATGTTGGCTCATCTCTAATCGCAGGACTCAATGCAGAGCAGATATCCCCTAGCATACTAGCTGCACAGAATGTTTTGGAGATGCTGCCTAGATACTGGGTGCAGGTGGGAGTCTGGCAGGCCATGTCCCAAGAGCTCTTCTAGTTGGGTGATCCATGTGTACCTGTCTGCACCTCTACACAGTCTCAAGAGCAAAGATGGTGGAGCCTCACGGCTAAATATGTTACTCCTTTTAACTGCCTCCCTGCAGGGCAGATGACTCCGGGCAGGGTAGGTGCCCAGATTGCTGTGGTGCTCCTGAGCTCCTGAGTGCAGGTGGAGTCCTGGCAGGGTGTGTCCCAAGTGATCTTCTACTCTCATGACCTATTTTAAATCAATTTATTACTATATATTTTGAAATTTCACAGATATACATTATTTATCTAATGCAAATTTTTGCTTCAGTAAAGGTTCTTGATGTTAGAATTTTCCTTTTCTCATTAGAGGACATTTCTAGAAGTTTAATGTCTTAAAGCAATAAATTTCTTTCCTTAGACATATAAAGAATATTCATAACTAAGTTCCTTTAATTGCTGGTCAGAAGATCCATTTAGACTATCATAATACTGCCTTTTCAATTTGTTTATCATTTTTATTATATAGAATATTCTGAAGCTACTATCTAGGGTTGATAATATCTCCATAAGATATACTTGGCCTGAGATTGAAGTTAAACTGGATCATGACCCATGCTAGAGAAGTTAATCAGATGTACTCTTTTCTCATGGTTTAGCAGAAAAAGCGAAAGTTTGTGTTAAAGAAATTACAATGCTGTTTGGTAAGACATATTCTGGAAACTGTTAAATTAACTGAAAAAATTAAATGTGCGTGTGTGTGTGTGTGTGTGTGTGTGTGTGTGTGTGTATCTTTTTGCAAAATAATGTTGCTCAAATTTGTTCCAAGGATTAGAATTCTGTGCCTCTCCCATATTTTCATTAAAATTATTTTTTTTAAATGTGAAAGGAGATTAATCCAGGGAGATGGAAATCAACTTAACCTTGGGCAAATGAAATATGCCATCTATAAGTTGCCATGGTTTCAGTTTGACAGAAAAATGAAAGGGGACAGACAGTTACCAATAAGTTTAGAAAGTACTTCCTTTTACCAAAAAGCAATCTATACTAAAAGTTTTTTGCTTTTACCAAAAAGCAATTTATACTATCAATGTAGTATAAAAACCCTATGAGACTTAGAACAATATAGGCACTTAGAAAATTACAAAACCATTGGTCAAAATCTTATTAAACTGATTTATTACCTTTTCCTGCCACTGCCACTGCTCTTAGCTGCTCATAAGGTTTCAGTCAAGAAATGAGATTATGACTATTTGTTAGTTGGTTTTATAGATCACTTTCTAAAAAAATAAATTAAATTAGAAATTGATCTTTGTTCATGCCACTTCTAAACTAGTACCAATCCAAAAGGTTAATATTCCAGTAGAAGATTATTCTTTCTTCCTCTGAAGTAACATTGGGTATAGTCAGTCAAAAGATACAGTGAGTACTCGGTTGCAAAAAATAGAATCTATTTTGAAAGAGGTTGAAAATCAACCAAGCAAAAACTTTACAAAAGTCAGCACTTCCTAAGTCATATTCTTACCTATGAATTTCCTCTTAGGTAACACGCCTCTATACTCCACAGATTATTCATTTGATCAGATAAGAAAAACCTCAAGGTTGATCTACATTCTCTCAGTCCCTATTACTCCTATTTCTGATAGGATCCAATTGGAATTTGTTACACACACACATACACAAAGATGTGATAGACATACACATTACTCATGAACTCATTTCCAAAGTTGTGGCTGAGTGGTAAATGGAAATTAAATTCACAGGACGATGCACAATTGTTATTCCATTTAGCATAAACATACAAATAAATTTGGATTATCCAACTGAATACAACGGAATCACAGGATCCTTAAAAGTGTAAGAAGTCAGAGAAAGAGGGAAGTGATAATGGAAGAAGGAACAAAGAAACATTATGCTCTTTGTTTTGACTGAATATCACCTATGGAGCCACAAAGGAAGATTGAAGGTGACCTTAGAAGGTTAAAAGGATAAAGAAAATGGATTATCACTTATAGTCTTCCTAAAGATCACAGCCTACTGATATTTTTATTTTGGTCCAGAATGCTGAACTTGGCACCAATAACAGTTCAAAGTATGGATTTCTTCTTGTGAAAGATGCCTAAATCAAATTTGAAAGTGGTTGATTACTAGCATGATATTTGTACTGCTTTTGCACCAGTAGGGATGTCTTTCTACATTAATCATTATTATAGCTCCAAGATTTCAAGTTGGATAAGACTGTTATTTTTCTCTCTAAGTACCATGCATAGGATCTTCCAGCACAAATGAAAATTAGCCAATAGGGAAGAAGCTTCAAGAGGAGTACCAGTTTTTGTTTCTCTGCTCTATGACTCAAGTATGTGATTTCTTCAGCAATATAGGCTTACTATTTACTAGCAGAGTTTAACTAAGGGCAATAGCAATAGACTATTGTGTTTTGGGTGAAGTCTATAGGACCTCACTGAACATCAAATTCAAGGGAGGCAATTCATTCCTGGCACTAGGCTTATTGTTTTAGTCTGTGGTATCTGGTCTAGGCACTGTAACCCAAATTAAGGTCAATTCATTAACACATATTTATATAAGAACCTGTGACTAGACATAACATATATCCTAGAGTAGAACATTATAGTATTATTTCATAAAAGAACATAGCATTAAAGTGACTTCTTATTTCAATACCAATGGACTAAGTATATCTCTCAAATATTACCAATACTAACTTCTTTTTATAACAGATAGTTACTAGCATAAAGATTCTAAACTGGTTAAAGTGCAGCAAGTACAACTTTGGGATTCTCTGTTCTAAGTAGGTCTTATATACCATACCCACTCTTCTAAACTGATCAGGAATCATTATGGAATATGTGGCAGAAAGACTGTTAGACCCAGGGGTGGTAAATTGTACAACAAAACATTGTTTGCAGACATAGGAGATCATTTGGATATATGAATTTACAATGGTTCAGACAGCATATACAAGACCTGTACAAACCTAAGACAGACAAAAATCTCAGCATTGAGGGAGAAGGTAGCCATAACGTTCTATTGAATATAATAAGAAGATAATAGTAACTAATAGCTATTGAAAGAGGGAGAATTAGCTTTCTTTAAGGATATTGACACAGGCAGGTCGACAATACATCTACACACACAAGAGTATATGGCTAGCACAAAGTGGCCTCAATGGATTTAAAAAATAACAACACAAAGTTAGGTAAATATGGAGCAGGGTGTGAGTCTTGGAGGAGCTGCAAGAGGGATGAATATAATGAAAACACAATGTATGGAATTCTAAAGGAATTAATATGAAAAAGATCTAAATTAATCTCATGATACATAGAACATGAGATAAGAACTAAGATAGGGGGGAAGCCGGAGGGTCACCCAGCGTGCCAGGTGCTCAGAACCATCCGGCGGCGGCGGCAGAACCAGGTACCCGAGACAGCCCAAGCTTAAGACCTTGGGGACTCAGGCCTGGAGTGGGAGTTGGGCACAGAATAGCGGGTGCACTCTGCACTCGCGCGGCGGACCCCGAGCTCCCTGCAGGCAGCTGCCATATTGCCTGCAGCTTCCCGCCCAGCTGGTGGTGGGGAAGCCGGAGGGTCACCCAGCGTGCCAGGTGCTCAGAACCATCCGGCGGCGGCGGCAGAACCAGGTACCCGAGACAGCCCGAGCTTAAGACCTTCGGGGACTCAGGCCTGGAGTGGGAATTGGGCACAAAATAGCGGGTGCACTCTGCACTCGCACGCGGGGCGGACCCCGAGCTCCCTGCAGGCAGCTGCCATATTGCCTGCAGCTTCCCGTCCAGCTGGTGGTGAGGAAGCCAGAGTCAGCCAGTGTGCCAGGTACCCAGACCCAGCCGGAGGCCGAACCAGCCTCCCATCCAGCCAGTGGCAGGGAAGCTGGAAACCGGACCCAGCCAGCTTCCCAGCAGCTTGGGACCAGCAGGCAGAACCAGATAACTGAGATATCCCATCTTTAAGACCCCTGGGGAAACAGGATATCAGACAGCAAACCCTGAGCAGGAGCAGTGCAGAGCAGCCGCCCAACAGGCGGAACCAAATACCTGGGATATCCTGAGGTTAAGACCTCGGGGGAATCAGGCCACCCGTCAGCAATCTGTGAGCAAGACCCCCGCAGGACAGTGATTCAGGTATCCCAGTCACTGGGAAATAGCCTTACAACCCCACAGGAGGGTCAAGCACCAGCTAGTATCTACAGGACCAACTAACACCAGAGTTAACCAGATGGCAAAAGGCAAACGTAAGATCGCTACTAACAAAAATCAAGGCAATATGGCGGCATCCGAACCCAGTTCCCCAACAGCAATAAATATTGGATACCCCGAAACACCAGAAAAACAAGACTCAGATCTAAAATCACTGGTCAGGATGCTGATAGAGGAACACTTAGATAAATCTCTTAAAGTAATACATGAGAAAATAGATCAAAAGCTAGAAGCCATTGCAAGACAAACACAATTAAATCCCAGATATCTCAACACACCAGAAAAACAAGACTCAGATCTAAAATCACTGGTAAAGATGCAGATTGAGGATCACTTAGATAAATTTCTTAAAGTAATAGAGGAGAAAATAGATCAAAAACTAGAAGCCCATACAAGGCAGACACAAAAATCACTTAAAGAAATCCAGGAGAATATAGAGCAAAAAGTGAATCCCAATACGGGGGAGAAACAAAAATCACCCAAAGAAATACAAGAGAACATGGGTCAACGAGTAGAAGTCATAAAGGAGGAAACACAAAAATCCCTTAAAGAATTACAGGAAAACACAAACAAGCAACTGAAAGATCTGAGCAAAACCATACAAAATCTAAAAACAGAAGTAGAAACAACTAAGCAATCGCAAAGGGAGACAATGTTGGAGATAGAAAACCTTGGGAAGAAATCAGGAGTCATAGATGCAAATATCAACAATAGAATACAAGAGATAGAAGACAGAATCTCAGATGCTGAAGATACCATAGGAACCATGGATTCAACAATTAAAGAAAATGCAAAATGCAAAAAGCTGGTAACCCAAAACATTCAGGAAATCCAGGACACAATGAGAAGACCAAACCTAAGGATTATAGGGATAGATGAGAATGAAGATCTACAACTTAAAGGGCCAGCAAATATCTTCTACAAAATTATGGAAGAAAATTTCCCCAACCTAAAGAGAGAGATGCCCATGAATATACAAGAAGCCTATAGAACCCCAAATAGACTGGACCAGAACAGAAATACTTCCTGTCACATAATAGTCAAAACCCCAAATGTACTAAACAAAGAAAGAATATTAAAAGCAGTAAGAGAAAAAGGACAAGTAACATACAAAGGAAGACCTATCAGAATTACACCAGACTTCTCACCTGAGACCATGAAAGCTAGAAGATCCTGGGCAGACCTTATGCAGACCCTAAGAGAACACAAACTTCAGCCAAGACTACTATACCCAGCGAAACTCTCAATTGCCATAGATGGGGAAACCAAGATATTCCACGACAAAACCAAATTTGCAAGATACTTATCTACAAACCCAGCCCTACAAAGGATAATAGGGGAAAAATACCAACACAAGGGGGGAAACAACACCCCAGAAGAAACAAGATAGAAACCCCATCTCATCCAACCCAAAAGAAGAGAACCACTCAAATACAAATAATAATAACAATTCCCAAAATGTCAGGAAGTAATAATTACTATTCCTTAATATCTCTTAATATCAATGGACTCAATTCCCCAATCAAAAGACACAGACTAACAGACTGGATACGGAAACAGGACCCTACATTTTGCTGCATACAGGAAACACATCTCAGTGTCAAAGACAAACACCACCTTAGAGTAAAAGGCTGGAAGACAGTTCTACAAGCAAATGGTCCCAGGAAACAAGCTGGAGTAGCCATTCTAATATCAGATAAAATCGACTTTCAACCTAAAGTCATCAAAAGAGACACAGAAGGTCACTTCCTGCTTGTCAAAGGGAAAATCCACCAAGAAGAATTCTCAATACTGAACATCTATGCACCAAATGCAAGGGCACCCTCATTCGTAAAAGAAACTTTACTAAAGCTTAAAGCACACATCGCACCTAACACAATGATTGTAGGTGACTTCAACACTCCACTCTCCTCAATGGACCGATCAGGAAAGCAGAAACTAAACAGGGACACAGTGAAACTAATTGAAGCTATGGACCAATTGGATTTAACAGATATATATAGAACATTCCATCCTAAAACAAAAGAGTATACCTTTTTCTCAGCACCGCACGGTACCTTCTCAAAAATTGATCATATAATTGGTCACAAGACAGACCTCAACAAATACAAGAAGACCGAACTAATCCCATGTCTCCTATCAGATCACTATGGAGTAAAAGTGGTCTTCAATAGCAAGAAGAACTACAGAAAGCCCACATACACATGGAAACTGAACAATACTCTACTCAATGACACCCTGGTCAAGGAAGAAATAAAGAAAGAAATCAAAGACTTTTTAGACTTCAATGAAAATGAAGGTACGACCTACCCAAATCTCTGGGATACAATGAAAGCAGTGCTAAGAGGAAAACTCATAGCCCTGAGTGCCTCCAAAAAGAAACTGGAAAGAGCATACACTAGCAACTTAACAGCACACCTGAAGGCGCTGGAACAAAAAGAAGCTAACTCACCCAGGAGGAGTAGAAGAGAGGAAATCATCAAACTAAGGGCTGAAATCAATCAAGCAGAAACAAAGAGAACCATACAAAGAATCAACAAAACCAAGAGCTGGTTCTTCGAGAAAATCAACAAGATAGATAAACCCTTAGCTAGACTAACCAAAGGGCACAGAGATAGTATCCAAATTAACAAAATTAAAAATGAAAAGGGGGATATAACAACAGAAACAGAGGAAATTCAAAAGATCATCAGATCCTACTACAAAGGCCTATACTCAAAACAACTGGAGAATCTGGAGGAAATGGACAATTTCCTAGACAGATACCAAATACCAAAATTAAATCAGCATCAAGTAGACCAGCTAAACAGTCCCATAACCCTTAAAGAAATAGAAGGGGTTATAGAAAGCCTCCCAACCAAAAAAAGTACGGGACCAGATGGTTTTAGTGCAGAATTCTACCAGACCTTCAAAGAAGACTTAACACCAATACTCTTCAAACTATTCCACAAAATAGAGACAGAAGGGACACTGCCCAACTCATTCTTCGAAACCACAATTACGCTGATACCTAAACCACAAAAAGATCCAACAAAGAAAGAGAACTACAGGCCAATTTCTCTTATGAATATAGATGCAAAAATACTAAATAAAATTCTTGCCAACCGAATCCAAGAGCATATCAAAACGATCATTCACCATGATCAAGTAGGCTTCATTCCAGGAATGCAGGGATGGTTCAATATACAGAAATCCATCAATGTAATCCACTACATAAACAAACTAAAAGAAAAAAACCACATGGTCATCTCATTAGATGCTGAAAAAGCATTTGACAAAATTCAGCATCCTTTCATGCTAAAAGTCTTGGAAAGAGCAGGAATTCAAGGCCCATACCTAAACATAGTAAAAGCAATCTACAGCAAACCAGTAGCCAACATCAAAATAAATGGAGAGAAACTTGAAGCAATTCCACTAAAATCAGGGACTAGACAAGGCTGTCCTCTCTCTCCATATCTTTTCAATATAGTACTTGAAGTTCTAGCGAGAGCAATCAGACAACATAAGGAAGTCAAAGGGATACAAATTGGAAAGGAAGAAGTCAAAGTATCATTATTTGCAGATGATATGATAGTCTACTTAAGCGATCCAAAAACCTCCACCAGAGAACTTCTACAGCTGATAAACAACTTCAGCAACGTGGCTGGTTATAAAATTAACTCAAGCAAATCAGTAGCCTTCTTGTACTCAAAGGACAAGCAGGCTGAGAAAGAAGTTAGGGAAATAACACCCTTCACAATAGCCACAAACAACATAAAGTACCTTGGCGTAACTCTAACCAAACAAGTGAAAGATCTGTATGACAGGAACTTCAAGTCCCTGAAGAAAGAAATCGAAGAAGACCTCAGGAGATGGAAAAATATTTCTTGCTCCTGGATTGCCAGGATCAATATAGTAAAAATGGCCATCTTGCCAAAAGCAATATACAGATTCAATGCAATCCCCATCAAAATCCCAAATCAATTCTTCATAGATCTAGAAAGAGCAATTCTCAAATTCATCTGGAGCAACAAAAAACCTAGGATAGCTAAAACTATTCTCAACAATAAAAGGACTTCTGGGGGAATCAATATCCCTGACCTCAAGCAGTACTACAGAGCAATTGTGTTAAAAACTGCATGGTATTGGTACAGCAACAGGCAGGTAGATCAATGGAATAGGATTGAAGACCCAGAAATTAACCCACAGACTTATGGTCACTTGATCTTTGATAAAGGAGCCACAACCATCCAGTGGAAAAAAGATAGCCTTTTCAACAAATGGTGCTGGTTCAACTGGAGGTCAACATGCAGAAGAATGCGAATTGACCCACTCTTATCTCCTTGTACTAAGATCAACTCCAAATGGATCAAGGACCTCCACATAAAACCAGACACACTGAAACTATTAGAAAAGAAACTTGGGAAGACCCTGGAGGACATGGGCACAGGGGTAAAGTTCCTGAACAGAACACCAATAGCTTATGCTCTAAGATCAAGAATGGACAAATGGGACCTCATAAAATTACAAAGTTTCTGTAAGGCAAAGGACACTGTCAGAAAGACAAAACGGCAACCAACAACGTGGGAAATGATCTTCACCAACCCCACATCCGACAGAGGGCTAATATCCAATATATACAAAGAACTCAAGAAGTTAGACCCCAAAGAACCAAATAACCCTATCAAAAAATGGGGCACAGAGCTAAACAAAGAATTTTCACCAGAAGAAATTCGGATGGCCGAGAAACACCTTAAGAGATGTTCAACATCATTAGTCATCAGGGAAATGCAAATCAAAACAACCCTGAGATTCCACCTCACTCCAGTCAGAATGGCTAAGATTAAAAACTCGAGAGACAACAAGTGCTGGCGAGGATGTGGAGAAAGAGGAACACTCCTCCACTGTTGGTGGGATTGCAAAATGGTAAAACCACTCTGGAAATCAGTGTGGCGGTTCCTCAGAAAATTGGGCATGCCACTCCCAGAGGACCCTGGCATACCACTCCTGGGCATATACCCAGAGGATCCCCCTGCATACAACAAAGACACATGCTCCACTATGTTTATAGCAGCCTTGTTTATAATAGCCAGAAATTGGAAGGAGCCCAGATATCCCTCAAAGGAGGAATGGATACAGAAAATGTGGTATATTTATACAATGGAGTACTACTCAGCAATTAAAAATAATGAATTCATGCAATTTGTAGGTAAATGGTTAGATCTGGAAACTATCATCCTAAGTGAGCTAACCCAATCACAAAAGAATACACACGAAATGCAATCACTGATAAGTGGATATTAATGAGCCCAGAAGCCCTAAATACTCAAGGCACAATTAGCAAGTCAAATGACTCTCAAGAAGAAAAAAAGGAGAGAACCCTGGGCCTGTAAAGATTGGATCCAGTATTGTAGACCCAGAACAGAGAAATCGTGGGGGGGGGGGAAGAGTGGGGAATAGCATGGGGGGGGAGAGGAATTATGGGACATATGGTGGGGGGTACCTGGGAAAGGGGAAAGCCTTTGGAATGTAAACAAAGAATATAGAAAATAAAAAAAATGATAAAAAAAGAAAAAAAAAGTAAAAACAAAAAAAAAAAGAACTAAGATAGTCAGTGACTAAATATGAATATGGTTGTTTAAAAACTTATAAGCAAGGCAATGACATTATTATAGCTTTTACATATATTTCAAAAATATCTTTATTTCTTCAATTTTAGTTTTTTTCAATTTTTTTCTTTATCATTCTTTTTTACATCAATATTATTTCTGATAACACTGAGGCTAAGATCTCCCAGTTAACTCTTTTAGTATAAACATACTCCAATATGTTCTTTCATAATTTTTAAAACTTCTTTAAAATGTTATGAAAGAACTTGTAATCATAATGCATTACTAGTACATACATATAGAGATATATCATACCATATCATATTATATTATACTGTATTATATGCTGTCTTATATCAAGCTGAAAACTGAATGTCTAACTTTCGGGACATTTGGATAGAATAGTTTTATGAATTGTAATATCAAAGACAAATAAGGACTAAAAAGAAATTATATAAATCTTTCACTTGTTCAGTTAGAGTCACACCAAGTTACTTTATATTGTTTGTGGCTATTGTGAAGGGTGTCATTTCCCTAATTTCTTTCTCGGCCTGCTTATCCTTTGTGTATAGGAAGGCTACTGATTTGTTTGAGTTGATTTTATAACCAGCCACTTTGCTGAAGTTGTTTATCAGCTGTAGGAGTTCTCTGGTGGAGTTGTTTGGGTCACTAAAGTATACTATCATGTCATCTGCAAATAGTGATAGTTTGAATTCTTCCTTTCCAAATTGTATCCCTTTGTCTTCCTTATGTTGTCTAATTGCTCTCGCTAGTACCTCAAGTACTATATTGAAGAGATATGGTGAGAAGGGACAGCCTTGTATAGTCCTTGATTTTAGTGGGATTGCTTCAAGTTTCTCTCCATTTACTTTGATGTTGGCCACCAGTCTGCTGTAAATTGCTTTTACTATTTTTAGTATGGGCCTTGAATTCCTGTTCTTTCCAAGACTTTTAGCATGAAAGGATGTTGAATTTTGTCAAATGCTTTTTCAGCATCCAATGAGATGACCATGATGGCTATCTTGCCAAAAGCAATATACAGATTCAGCACAATCCCCATCAAAATCCCAACTCAGTTCTTTATAGAGTTAGAAAGAGCAATTCTCAAATTCATCTGGAATAACAAAAAAACCCAGGATAGCTAAAACTATCATCAACAGTAAAGAACTTCTGGGGGAATCAATTTCCCGGACCTCAGGCAATACTACAGAGCAGTAGTGTTAAAAAACTGCATGGTATTTGTACAGTGACAGGGAGGCGGATCAATGAAATAGGATTGAAGACCCAGAATTGAACCCACACACCTATGGCCAATTGAACTTCGACAAAGGAGCTGAAACCATCCAGTGGAAAAAAGGTAGCCTTTTCAACAGATGGTGCTGGGTCAACTGGAGGTCAACATGCAGAAGAATGAGAATTGATCCACTCTTATCTCCTTGCACTAAGCTCAACTCCAAGTGGATCAAGGACCTCCACATAAAACCAGACACACTAAAACTAATAGAAAAGAAACTGGGGAAGACCCTTGAGGACATTGGATCAGGAGGAAAATTCCTGAACAGAACACCAATTGCTTATGCTCTAAGAGGAAGAAGAGACAAATGGGACCTCATAAAATTACAAAGTTTCTGTAAGGCAAAAGACACTGTCAAAAGGACAAATTGGCAACCAACAAATTGGGAAAAGATCTTCACCAACCCCACATCTGACAGAGGGCTAATATCCAATGTATACAAAGAACTCAAGAAGTTAGACCCCAGAAACCCCAGTAACCCTATCCAAAAATGGGGTACAGAGCTAAACAAACACTTTTCACCTGAAGAAATTCGGATGGCTGAGAAACACTTTAAAAAATGTTCAACATCATTAGTCATTATCAAATGCAAATCAAAATAACCCTGAGATTTCACCTCACACCAGTCAGAATGGCTAAGATTAAAAACTCAGGAGACATCAGTTGCTGGTGAGGATGTGGAGAAAGAGGAACACTCCTCCACTGCTGGTGGGACTGCAAGCTGGTACAACCACACTGGAAATCAGTCTGGCGGTTCCTCAGAAAACTGGACATAACACTCTCAGAGGACCTGTTATTCCTCTCCTGGGCATATACCCAGAAGATTCCCCAGCATGCAATAAGGATACATGCTCCACTGTGTTCATAGCAGCCTTATTTATAATAGCCAGAATCAGGAAAGAACCCAAATGTCCCTCAACGGAGGAATGGATAAAAAAAATGTGGTATATATACACAATGGAGTACTGTTTAGCCATTAGAAACAATGAATTCATGAAATTCTTAGAGAAATGGATGGAGCTGGAGAACATCATACTAAGTGAGGTAACCCAGTCTCAAAAGAATACCCATGGTATTCACTCACTGATAAGTGGATATTAGCCTGGAATCTTGGGACACTAAAGACACAATCCACATATCAAATGATATCTGACAAGAAGGGAGGAGTGGACACTGGTGCTGGAAAGGATCAAAACATCAGTGTAGGGGAATATCAGAACAGGGAAGTGGGAAGGGGTGGATGGGGGAACAGGGGGAGGGAAAAGGGCATGTGGGACCTTTGGGGGGCAGGGAACCAGAAAATGGGAAATGAAATGTAAATATAGAATATATCCAATTTAAAAAATTAAAAAAACTGAAATAATAAAACATTGAAAGGCTCTATGGAGCAACATTTTAAAATGTAAGATCTTATTCATTGCTAATCTCATACAAAACAGTAGAGTGGAGTTAATTATTGAAGTAACATAATTACTCATTACATGGTGATATCCATGAAAAGCATTTGGTCTGAGTTCAGTGAAACAACTCAGCTTGACTCTCAGGACCCATATATTAAATGAAAAGAACTCCAAAAAGTTGTTCTCTGAAATCCACCCATTATATGTGAAATGTACACACAGAAATAAAGAAGTCAATGAAATAAATGTCAAAATAATCCAATACTCTTTTACTCTTACCTTGCATTGTCCCAGATTTACCTATTGGTTCATTACACCAACTATGATGCCTGGAATAACAACCCCACACAGTTATTCAATTCTTATCTCACTTTTTAAAATTTATATATATATATATATATATATATATATATATATATATATGTATATATACATGTACACATAATCACATTATAATTATAATACAACAGCCTTGTAATATAATTACTAATCACTGTTTTATGGATTACAAGTTAAGAATACATTTGTTGTTGCTGCAATTTATGTCCCTTATTATTACCATATTCAGAGAAATTTTGAACAAGAGAATTAAAAAATGAAGATAGACAAATGAAGTGGTTTTTGTTTGTTCACATTGAGTTAAATGCTTTTTACTAAGACAAAATATCTGTTGTTCAATGTTCCCTTGCATTTAATGATGCACTGAAGGCAATAAGTATAATAAGGTATTTAAGAAAATAATCAAGAAGCCAATCAGAAGACATTTGGAGAAGGAGTAATAGAGAAATCAAAAAGACTGCTCCATATCAGACCAGAAATAGAAGGAGTACCATTTTAGGGGTCAAGAACATGATTTCATGCAATTTAGGCATGATGTTTGACTTTTCTTTTAGATAGAATATGTGGACATACACATGAAAATCTGGACAAGAAAGACAAGATTGTGAGCTCTGACTGGTTTTGCTGCTATTGTTTTTGTTTGTTTTTACTTTAGCAAGTGGTTTCCTAAGTTGTAAAATTACCATAATACCTTCCTCATGTACTTGTGAGACCCCAATAAGAAGCATATGTAAATTCTGTGATCAGTATTAGCGATAAATAATATGCAATATACAGATTTTCCAGAATATCTGTGTATGTGTGCATGAGTGTAGGTACCTGTAGACCCCAAAGACCTATGATACCTCTGAAGCTGGACTTACAGGTAGATTTCTGCTGACTGACTTTGATACTTGGAATGAAACTAGCATCCCCTCCAAGGCCAATATGTGATCTTAACCACTGAGAAGTCTCTCTAGCCCTAATATGTTTTTTAATTTTATTTTTATTATTGACATCTTGGGGAAATTTAACTGATGTTGTTAACAATATCTTCACCTCTTCTTTTTTTTAATTTTTTTTTTATTTTCTATATTCTATGTTTACATTCCAAAGGCTTTCCCCTTTCCCAGTTCCCACCCACCATAGTTCCCATAGTTCCTCTCCCCCCCCAACTGTTCCCCAATCATTCCCCCTCCCCCCTTGGTTTCTTTACTAAACTGGATTAAGTCAATGTCTATATTTCTCAGAGAAATACATCAATAGTTTGTGTAATTATGTATTGAACCATATTTTACCAATTAGGATTATAAATGATAATGAAGATTACAACATCAATATTAGAGTATCTCTTTTCTTCCTCCCTTTCATGTGACAGAAATATAATACATGGAAATTTCAGATGTCAAACGAAACACAAAAAGGACTGGGAATATATGAAATGTTATGTTTCCGCTATCTCACTGTTTTCCAGGATTCCCTCCAGTACTCCATGTTTCTCACAGTTTCCTTTGTAACTCATCTTTGCTTGGCCTATGCTTATACATGATATTTCTAAATCTATCTTCTTCACAAATAAGCCTCCATGGACACACACAATCCTAAGAGGTTTACTTATTTAGGTTTCCATAAACACTGGGTTTCTCCACCTAATGGATGTGAGTTTGATTTATTTTCAAGAGGAGCACTGGATGAACATGTACACTATGTAATGGTTGGGGCCAAGAAGTGTTCTTTAACATCTACCTTGTCTGGGAGAGAGGCTGTGCATCCTCTGATAAAAAATGCCTAACATGTCCATGTCCTTAAATGTAAGTCTATATCATCTACACCCAGAAGATAATTTAGGGTATACCAAAACAGAAGTAAAAATGTTCTAGTTTTTTTTTAATCTAGAAGTATCAGGTAATCAATTGTTTCCATTATTTTTCATGATCTTATTTTTGTTTACTGGAGAGAAGAAAAATTCCACAAGTGAAACAAACTCTAAAGTTAAAAATATATTGATGATTTAATAAGAAGCAAATTGTAAAATGCCTACCCATTATTTAGTTTCCCCAGAAGTGAATATCATGTGCAATACACAAAAATCTATAAATAGATCATTAATCATTTTGTATGAATATGTATCATTTACTTTCTACTTTATAGATGACAATACCAAAATATTCTACTTCATACAATTGTCTAATATTCTCTATGCCTCCTGGCATTTATTTTTGTCCTTTCAATTTTTTATATCCCTACATAGACTTTCAGCTACAAACTGAGTCACAGTAATTTAAAGACAATGTCAAAGCTTCACCAGTCTTGCTCTATCTGCTTAAGACCTGGTGCCCAAGAACCTAGGAATACTGGCAGAGTTTAAGGCAAAATTTATAGACGTTGACAGAGATTAATCAATGTAGTGTCTACGAAGTAGATGGCTGTCTTATCAAAGTCATTTTTGCAGTTCTAAAGTGGAAAAAAAACTACCATTTACCACTATAATCAATAACCTTTAAAACTGATTCAACCAGGTCCAAATAAGCCAATCTATTCTGTCATTTACCCAGGATATTATATGTGTTTCCCAGATATCTTGAAACACTATCACAATTACAAGTATTTCTATAAGAAACAATATGTGAAATAAGTATTAAAAATAAAAATGATGCAGTAAACTTGATCATATTTCAACAACACTAGAATGCATACAATTATAAGATGTGGCCTAGCTAATTAAGGTTTACACATTCAAAGAAAGAAAGAAAAGTGAGAAAGTTCTCCAGAGATAGGAGAACCATTAGCTATTGTTGGATGGTGTAAAACAATCTGACTGCTTAACTTTAGTATTTATTTTTTCTTTCATTGTTTGAAAGTAATTTAGTTTTTGGAGACAATATGATAGGTACACTCTTTTAGAAAGACTCAAATGTCCTCTTAAAGTAACACTGTCATTTTCTCACATTTTTAAATTAATTATTTTTTTACACTCCATATTTTATTCTACATTCACCCCTGTCTACCCTCTGACTGTTCCACATCCCATACCTCCTCCCCACCCCTTGTCTCTACATGAGTGACCTACCCCTCACCTTACCTGACCTCTAAATTCCCTGAGGCATCCAGTCTCTTGAGGGTTTGATGCATCATCTCTGAATAAACACAGGCCCATCAGTCCTCTACTGTATGTGTGTTGTGGGACTCATATCAACTGGTGTATGCTGCCTGTTTGGTGGTCCAGTGTTTAGGAGATCTCTGGGGTCCAGGTTAAATGAGACTGATAGTCCTCCTAGAGGATCGCCTTTCTCCTCACCTTCTTTCAACCTTCTCTAATTCAACAACAGGGGTCAGACACTTCTGTCCATTGGTTGGGTGCAAATATCTGCATCTAACTCTTTTAGCTGCTTGATGGGTCCTCCAGAGTACAGTCATGCTAGGTCCCTATTTGTGAGTACTCCATAGACTTATTAATAGTGTCAGGCCTTAGGACCTCCCCTTGAGCTGGATTCTAATTTGTGTCTGTCACTGGACTTTCTTTTCCTCAGGCTCCTTTCCATTTTCATCACTGTATTTTTTTTTCAGACAGGAACAGCTGTGGGTTGGTGTTGTGACTGTGGGATGGACCCCCTTTCCCTCATTTGATGTCCTGTATTCCTGCTGGAGGTAGGATCTATAAGTTCCCTCTCCCTACTGTTGGGCATTTCATCTAGGGTCCCTCGCTGTGAGTCCTAAGTATATCTCACCTTCCAGGTCTCTGGTACATTCTGGAGTGTCCCCCCAAGCTCCTATCTCATGAGGTTGCCCATTTCCATTCTTTCTGCTGGCCATCGAGGCTTCAGTCCTTTTCCCTCACCCAATACCAGACCAGATTCCCCTTTCCCTTCCACTTCCCAATCCCATCCACTTTCTTTCCCAGGTCCCTCCCTTCCTTCCTACTTGTGATTGCTTTGTTCTCTCTCCCAAGTGGGACTGAGGCATCCTCAGTTGGGCACTTCAGCTTGTTGACCTTTTGGAGTTCTGTGGGCTGTGTCCACTTATTAGTGAGTACATACCATGCATGTCCTTTTGGATCTGAGTTATCTCACTCTGGATGATACGTTCTAGTTCCATCCATTTGCCTGAAAAACCCAGGATGTCCTTGTTCTTAATAGCTGAGTCGTATTCCATTGTGTAAATGAACCACATTTTCTGTATCCATTTTTCTGCCTGTGAGACATCTGGGCAGATTCCAGGTTCTGGCTACCCTAAATAAGTCATTATGAACATAGTGGAAGATGTACCCCTGTGGCATGGTAGGACATCTTTTGGGTATATTCCCAAGAGTGCTCTAGCTGGATCTTTAGGTAGATCTTTTTCTTATTTTCTGAGCAACCTCCAAACTGATTTCCAGAGTGGTTATAACAGTATGCAATCTCACCAGTAATGGAGGAGTGTTCTCCATCCCCTCTGACATGTGTTGACACCTGAGGTTTTGAACTTAACCATTCTGATTGGTGTAAGGTGAAATCACAGGGTCATTTTGATTAGCATTTCTCTGATCACTGAGGCCGTTAAACATTTCTCTAGCTGGTTCTCAGCCATTCAGCATTCCTCAGTTGTGAAATCTTGGTTTAGTTCTATACCCCATTTTTTGATTGGGTTGTTTGGTTTATTGGTGATTAATGTTTTGAGTTCTTTATATATTTTGGATATTAACCCCCTAATGGATATAAAGATAGTGAAGATTTTTTTCCCAATCTGTAAGTTGCTGTTTTTTGAGAGAATCAACAAACTAAACTACTAGTCAAACTAACTAAAGGGCCAAGAAGCAGTATCCAAATTAACAAAATCAGAAATAAAAAGGGAGACATAACAGAAAGAGAGGAAATTCAAAAAAATCATCAGATCCTACTATAAAATCTATACTCATCAAAGCTGGAAAATCTAGATGAAATAGATGGTTTCCTAGACAGATACTATATATCAAAGTTAAATAAAAAAACAGGTAAACTATCTAAACAGGCTTATAATTCACAGGGAAATAGAGGAAGTCATTAAAAACCTCCCAACCAATAAAAATCCAGGGCCAGACAGATTTAGTGCAGAATTCTATCAGCCCTTCAAAACAGACCTAATAACAATTTTTCTGAAACTATTCCATAAAATAGAAAGAGAAGGACACTACCTACCTCATTCTATGAAGCCACAATTACTCTGATACCTAAACCACATGAGGAACCAACTAAAAAAGAGAACTTCAGACCAATCTTGTTTATGAATATCGTTGCTAAAATAGTCAATAAAATTCTTTTAAACTGAATCCAAGAACACACCAAAAACATCATTCACCATGATCAAGTAGGCTTTATCCTAGGGATGCAAGTTCAGTTTAATATATGAAAATCCATTATTGTAATCCACTATATAAACAAACTCAAAGAAAAAATTCACATGATCATCTCCTTAGATGCAGAAAAAAACATTTGACAAAGTACAACACCCCTTAATGTTAAAAGTATTGGAGAGATCACGAATTTAAGGTCCATACCTAAACATAACAAAAGCAATATACAGCAAAACAACAGCCAATCTCAAATTAAATAGAGACATACTTGAAACAATCCCACTGATATTGGGGACAAGACAAGGATGCCCACTTCCCCATATCTATTCAATAAAGTACTAGAAGTGCTAGCTAAAACAATAAGGCAACAAAAAGAGATCAAGGGGACAAATTGGCAAAGAAGAAACAAAGGTATCACTATTTGCAGAAAATATGATAGTATACACAAATGACCACAAAAATTCTACCAAACAACTTCTCCAACTGATAAACAATGTCAGCAACGTAGCTGGATATAAAATTAACTGAAATAAATCAGTAGCCTTCCTTTATGCAAATGATAAACAGGATGAGAAAGAAATTGTGGAAATGACTCCCTTTACAATAGCCACAAGCAATATGTAATAACTTGAGGGTAACTCTAACCACACAAGTGAAAGACCTGTATGATAATAACTGCAAGTCTTTTAAGGAAGAAATTGAAGGTCTCAGAAAATGGAGAGATCGCCCATGCTCCTGGATTGGCAGAACTAACATAGTAAAAATGCTCATCCTTTCAAAGGCAACCTATGGAATCAATGCAGTCCCAACACAATTCTTCAAAGACATGGAAAGAGCAATTCTCAAATTCATCTGGAAAGGCAACAAACAAACAAACAAACAAACAAAAAGCAGATAAAAAAACAAAAACAGAATACTGAAAACAATTCGTAAAAATAAAAGCCAAAAGAAGAAAACCTATCAAATATAAAAAATAACATTAAAAATGACAGGAAGCAATAATCACTATTCCTTAATATCTCTTAACATCAATGGACTCAATTTCCCAATAAAAAGACATAGACTAAGAGACTGGATATGTAAACAGAACCCTACATTTTGCTGCATACAGGAAACACACCTCAGTGTCAAAGACAAACACTACCTTAGAGTAAAAGGCTGGAAGACAATTTTACATGCAAATGGTCACAGGAAACAAGCAGGAGTAAGCACTCTAATACCAGATAAAATTGATTTTCAACCTAAAGTCATCAAAAGGGACACAGAAGGACACTTCTTGCTGTTCAAAGGAAAAATCCACCAAGAAGAAATCTCAATTCTGAACATCTCTGCTCCAAATACAAGGGCACCCTCATTCATAAAAGAAACTTTACTAAAGTTCAAAGCACACATTACACCTAACACACAATAATAGTGGGTGACTTCAACACTCCTCTATCCTCAATGGACCTATCACGAAAACAGAAACTAAACAGGGACACAGTGAAACTAATTGAAGATTTAGACCAACTGGATTTAACCTATATATAGAACATTTCATCTTAAAGCAAAATATATATATATATATATATATATATATATATATATATATATATATATATATATACCTTTTTCTCATCACCTCATGGTACATTCTCCAAAATCGACCATATAATTGGTCACAAGCCAGAACTCAACAAATATAAGAAGATCAAACTAATCACATGCATCCTATCAGATCACTATGGAGTAAAAGAGGTCTTCAATAGCAACAAAAACAACAGAAAGCACACATCCACCTGGAAACTGAACAATACTCAATGATACCTTGGTCAAGGAAGAAATAAAGAAAGAAATCAAAGACATTTTAGAATTCAATGAAAATGAAGGTTCAACTTACCCAAATCTACGGGACACAATGAAAGCAGTTTTAAGAGGAAAACTCAAAGCCCTGAGTGCCTCCAAAAAGAAACTGGAGAGAGCATAAACTAGCAGCTTAATGGCACACCTGAAAGCCCTAGAACAAAAAAAATAGGGCTAAAATCAACCAAGTAGAAACAAAGAGGACTAAACAAAGAATGAACAAAACCAGGTGCTGGTTCTTTGACAAAATCAACAAGATAGAAAAACCCCCAGCCAGACTAACCAAAGGGCACAGAGACAGTATCCAAATTAACAAACTTAGAAATGAAAAGGGAGATATAACAACAGAAACTGAGGAAATTCAAAAAAATCTTACTACAAAAGCCTTTACTCAACACAACTGGAGAATCTGGAGGAAATGGACACTTTCCTAGACATATACCAAATACCAACAATAAATCAGGATCAGCTAAACAGTCCCATAAACCCTAAAGAAATAATAGGGGTCATAGAAAGTCTTCCAACCAAAAAAAGTACGGGACCAGATGGTTTTAGTGCAGAATTCTATCAGACCTTCAAAGAAGACCTAACAGCAATATTCTTCAAACTATTCCACAAAATAGAAAGAGAAGGAACACTACCCAACTCATTCTATGAAGCCACAATTAAGTTGATACCAAAACCACACAAAGATCCAACTAAGAAAGAGAACTTCAGGCCAATTTACCTTATGAATATCAGTGCAAAAATAGTAAATAAAATTCTTGCCAACTGAATCCAAGAACAAATCAAAATGGTCATCCACCATGATCAAGTAGGCTTCATCCCAGGGATGCAGAGATGATTCAATATACGGAAATCCATCAATGCAATCCACTACATAAACAAACTCAAAGAAAAAGAAACAAATGATCATTTCATTAGATGCTGAAAAAGCATTTTACAGAATTTAGCATCCTTTTATGCTAAAAGTCTTGGAAAGAACAGGAATTCAAGGCCCTTACCTAAACACAGTAAAAGCAATATACAGCAAACCAGTAGCCAACATCAAAATAAATGGAGAGAAACTGTAAGCAATTCCACTAAAATTATGGACTAGACAAAGCTGCCCTCTCTCTCCATAAGTTTTCAATATAGGTCTTGTGAGAGCAATTAGACAACAAACGGAAGTAAAAGGAATACAAATTGGAAAGGAAGAAGTCGAACTATCACTATTTGCAAATGATATGATAGTATTCTTAAGTGAGCCAACAAACCTCCACCAGAGAACTTCTACAGCTGTACAACAACTTCATCAAAGTGGCTGGTTATAAAATAAACTCAAGCAAATCAGTAGCCTTCCTATACTCAAAGGATAACAAGGCTGAGAAAAAAGTTAGTGAAATAACACCTTTCACAATAGCCACAAACAATATAAAGTATCTTGGTGTGACTCTAACCAAATAAGTGAAAGATCTCGATGATAAGAACTTCAGATCTCTGAAGAAGGAAATTGAAGAAGACCTCATAAAATGGAAAATCTTCCATGCTCGTGGATTGGTAGGATTAATATAGTTAAAATGGCCATCTTAACAAAAGTAATATACATATTCAATGCAATCCCCATCAAAATCCCAAATCAATTCTTCATAGATTTAGAAAGAGCAATTCTCAAATTCATCTGGAATAATATATATATATATATATATATATATATATATATATATATTATAGCTAAAACTATTCTCAACAATAAAAGAACTTCTGGGGGAATCAATATCCCCGACCTCAAGCAGGACTACAAAGCAATTGTGTTAAAAACTGCATGGTATTGGTAGAGTGATAGGCAAGTAGATCAGTGGAAGATAATTGAAGACCTGGAAATGAACACACAGAATTATGGTCACTTGATCTTTTATAAAGGAGTTGCAACCATGCAGTGAGAAAAAGATAACCTCTTCAACAAATGGTGCTGGTTCAACTGGAGGCCAACATGCAGAAGAATGTGCATTGATCCACTCTCATCTCCCTGTACTAAGATCAACTCCAAGTGGATCAAGGACCTCCACATAAAACCAGACACACTAAAACTAATAGAAAAGAAACTGGGAACGACATTGGAGGACATGGGCACAGGGGGAAAGTTCCTGGACAGAACATCAGTAGCATATGCTCTAAGATCAAGAATTGACAAATGCGACCTCATAAAATTACAAAGTCTTTGTAAAGCAAAAATAAAATTAAAAAAAAAAAAGGATTCCCAAGAAAAAGGAAGGAGAGGACCCTGGTCCAGAAAAGACTAAATCCAGTTTTGTAGGAGAGTACCAGAACAGAGAAATGGTCGTGGGGGGGGGTGATTGGGGAATGGGCGTGGGGGAAGAGGACTTATGTGACATATGGTGAGAAGGGGTGGGAACTGGGAAAGGGGAAATCCTTTGGAATGTAAACAAAGAATATAGAAAATAAAAAAAAAAAGTTTGAAGACCCAGAAATGAACCATACACCTATGGTCACTTGATCTTTCACAAAGGAGCTAAAACCATCCAGTGGAAAAAAAGATAGCCTTTTCAACAAATGGTACTGGTTCAATTGGAGGTCAGCATGCAGAAGAATGTGAATTGATCCATTCTTATTTCCCTGTACTAAGATCAACTCCAAGCGGATCAAGGACCTCCACATAAAACCAGACATACTGAAACTAATAGAAAAGAAACTGGGGAAGACCCTTGATGGCATGGGCACAGGGGGAAAGTTCCTGAACAGAACACCAATAGCTTATGCTCTAAGATCAAGAATTGACAAATGGACCTCATAAAATTACAAAGTTTTGTAAAGGAAAGGACACCGTAAATCAGACAAAGTGGCAACCATTTATCAATTCTTGATCTTAGAGCTTTGGAGTTCTGTTTAGGAAATATTCACACTGTGCCAATGAGTTCAAACATCTTTCCAAATTTCTCTTCTAATAGATTCAGTGTATTTGGTTTTATGTTGAGGTCCTTGATCCACTTGTACCTGAGCCTTGTGCAAGGTGACAAATATGGTTCTATTTTCATTTTTCTACATACAGACAGCCTGTTAGACCAGCACCATTTATTGAAGATGCTTTCTTTCTTTTTTTTTTTGATTTCTATAAAGTCATTTAGATGATATATTTTTTATTTTCCTGAGGGTAAAAGGACGTCTGTGTTTGTATGTAGGAAATGGCAATAAGATATCTTAAGCTTATCTTGACATGAAGTACAAATTTTGCAATGTGCATTTCTCTGCTGTGTCTATGCTCCAAAATGTGCCAATGAATGTATACAAAGGATTTACTTCTGTCAAATAATTCATAACTGGTGATTAAACTTCTTCATTTATTTATGTATTTATTTATTTAAAGACTTTTTATTTGTTGAGGACATAATATGTATTACGCTATGTTTGCACCACTTCACACCTCCTTTAAATCCTCCTTTGCCCTCCAGTGCCTTCTTCAAAATTTATAACCTCTTTTTATATTTTTATTGGTGTGTGTGTATTGTGTGGGGGGTGGGGATGTGTGTTTATAAAACCTACAGAGTTCAATCAACTTATCTCTTAACATCTGTGATAGTGGGCCCCTTATGACTAGTGTCTCCTCCCACAAAAGACAGAAAAAAAGGAAGTTAGTCAATCTGGTTCCCATTCCTTCAGCTGCCACAGACTGCTAAAGAGCTTTGTGTAGGGGTGGGGCCTTGTAGAAATGGTTTTCTAACCATTTTGGTATGGCTCTTCTTTTGGTCTTTACAGGTCTTTTGTGTTATTATTTGTGGTGGGTTTTAATGCAAATGGACACCAAAGGATTATACAGAGTACCATTATTGGGAGGTATGTTCTTTTTGAAGTAGATATGGCCTTGGATATCTACTTTGGGAGCTTTGAGGTTTCATTTTTTTTTTAATTTTTATTTTCTATATTCTATGTTTACATTCCAAAGGCTTTCCCCTTTCCCAGTTCCCACCCACCATAGTTGCCATAGTTCCTCTCCCCCCCAACTATTCCCCAATCATTCCCCCTCCCCCCTCGGTTTCTTTACTAAACTGGATGCAATCTTTACAGGCCCAGGGTCCTCTCCTTTCTTCTTCTTGGGAATCATTTGACTTGCTATATGTGTCTTGAGTATTTAGGGCGTCTGGGCTCATTAATATCCACTTATCAGTGATTGCATTTCATGTGTATTCTTTTGTGATTGGGTTAACTCACTCAGGATGATATTTTCCAGGTCTAACCATTTACCTACAAATTGCATGAATTCATTATTTTTAATTGCTGAGTAGTATTCCATTGTATAAATATACCACATTTTCTGTATCCATTCCTCCTTTGAGGGATATTTGGGCTCCTTCCAATTTCTGGCTATTATAAACAAGGCTGCTATAAACATAGTGGAGCATGTGTCTTTATTGCATGCAGGGGAATCCTCTGGGTATATGCCCAGGAGTGGTATGCCAGGGTCCTCTGGAAGTGACATGCCCAATTTTCTGAGGAACCGCCAAACTGATTTCCAGAGCGGTTTTACCATTTTGCAATCCCACCAACAGTGGAGGAGTGTTCCTCTTTCTCCACATCCTAGCCATCACTTGTTGTCTCTTGAGTTTTTTTTTGTTTTGTTTTTGTTTTTTTTTTTTTTTTTGTTTTTTGAGACAGGGTTTCTCTATGTAGCCCTGGCTGTCCTGGAACTCACTCTGTAGACCAGGCTGGCCTCAAACTCAGAAATCCGCCTGCCTCTGCCTCCCATGTGCTGGGATTAAAGGCGTGCGCCACCACCGCCCGGCTGTCTCTTGAGTTTTTAATCTTAGCCATTCTGACTGGTGTGAGGTGGAATCTCAGGGTTGTTTTGATTTGCATTTTCCTGATGACTAATGATGTTGAACATCTTTTAAGGTGCTTCTAGGCCATCCGAATTTCTTCTGGTGAAAATTCTTTGTTTAGCTCTGTGCCCCATTTTTTGATAGGGTTATTTGGTTCTTTGCGGTCTAACTTCTTGAGTTCTTTGTATATATTGGATATTAGCCCTCTGTCGGATGTGGGGTTGGTGAAGATCTTTTCCCACTTTGTTGGTTGCCGTTTTGTCCTTCTGACAGTGTCCTTTGCTTTGCAGAAACTTTGTAATTTTATGAGGTCCCATTTGTCTATTCTTGATCTTAGTGCGTAAGCAATTAGTGTTCTGTTCAGGAACTTTTCCCCTGTGCCCAAGTCCTCCAGGGTCTTCCCAAGTTTCTTTTCTAATAGTTTCAGTGTATCTGGTTTTATGTGGAGGTCCTTGATCAACTTGGAGTTGATCTTAGTGCAAAGAGATAAGAGTGGGTTAATTTGCATTCTTCTGCATGTTGACCTCCAGTTGAACCAGCACCATTTGTTGAAAAGGCTATCTTTATTCCACCGGATGGTTGTGGCTCCTTTATCAAAGATCAAGTGACCATAAGTCTGTGGGTTAATTTCTGGGTCTTCAATCCTGTTCCATTGATCTGCTTGCCTGTTGTTATACCAATACCATGCAGTTTTTAAAACAATTGCTCTGTAGTACTGTTTGAGGTCAGGGATATTAATTCCCCCAGAAGTCCTTTTATTGTTGAGAATAGTTTATCTATCCTGGGTTTTTTGTTGCTCCAGATAAATTTGAGAATTGCTCTTTCTAGATCTATGAAGAATTGAGTTGGGATTTTGATGGGGATCGCATTGAATCTGTATATTGCTTTTGGCAAGATGGCCATTTTTACTATATTGATCCTGCCAATCCAGGAGCAAGAAATATTTTTCCATCTTCTGAGGTCTTCTTCTATTTCTTTCTTCAAGGACTTGAAGTTCCTGTCATACAGACCTTTTGCTTGTTTGGTTAGAGTTACACCAAGGTACTTTATGTTGTTTGTGGCTATTGTGAAGGGTGTTATTTCCCTAATTTCTTTCTCAGCCTGCTTGTCCTTGGAGTACAAGAAGGCCAATGACTTGCTTGAGTTAATTTTATAACCTGCCACTTTGCTGAAGTTGTTTATCAGCTGTAGAAGTTCTCTGGTGGAGGTTTTTGGGTCGCTTAGGTAAACTATCATATCGTCTGCAAATAATGAGAGTTTCACTTTTCCTTTTCAATTTGTATCCCTTTGACTTCCTTATGTTGTCTAATTGCTCTTGCTAGAACTTCAAGTACTATATTGAAAACATATGGAGAGAGAGGGCAGCCTTGTCTTGTCCCTGATTTTAGTGGGAATGCTTCAAGTTTCTCTCCATTTATTTTGATGTTGGCTACTGGTTTGCTGTAGATTGCTTTTACTATGTTTAGGAAAGCAGAAACTAAACAGGGATACAGTGAAACTAATTGAAACTCTGGACCAATTGGATTTAACAGATATATATAGAACATTTCATCCTAAAGCTAAAGAATATACCTTTTTCTCAGAACCGCATGGTACCTTCTCCAAAATAGACCATATAATCGGTCACAAGACAGATGTCAACAAATACAAGAAGATCAAGCTAATCCCATGCATCCTATCAGATCACCATGGAGTAAGAGTGGTCTTCAATAACAACCAAAACAACAGAAAGCCCACATACACATGGAAACTGAACAATACTCAATGACACCTTGGTCAAGGAAGAAATAAAAAAAGAAATCAAAGACTTTTTAGAATTCAATGAAAATGAAGGTACAACCTACCCAAATATATGGGACACAATGAAAGCAGTGCTAAGAGGAAAACTCATAGCTCTAAGTTCATCCAAAAGAAACTGGAGAGTGCATACACTAGTAGCTTAATGGCACACCTTAAAGCCTTGGAAGAAAAACAAGTTAATTCACCCAGGAGGAGTAGAAGACAAGAAATCATCAAACTCAGGGCTGAAATCAATCAAATAGAAACAAAGAGAACCATACAAAGAATCAACAAGACCAGGAGCTGGTTCTTTGAGAAAATCCACAAGATAGATAAACCCTTAGCCAGACTAACCAAAGGACACAGAGACAGTATACAAATTAACAAAATTAGAAATGAAAAGGGAGACATAACAACAGAAACTGAGGAAATTCAAAAGATCATCAGATCCTACTACAAAGGTCTATACTCAAAACAACTGGAGAATCTGGAGGAAATGGACAATTTCCTAGAGAGATATCAAATACCAAAATTAAATCAGCATCAAGGCAGACCAGCTAAATAGTCCCATAACCCCTAAAGAAACAGAAGGGGTTATAGAAAGCCTCCCAACCAAAAAAAGTATGGGACCAGATGGTTTTAGTGCAGAATTCTACCAGACCTTCAAAGAAGACTTAACACCAATACTTTTCAAACTATTCCACAAAATAGAGACAGAAGGGACACTGCCCAACTCATTCTTCGAAGCCACAATTATGCTAATACCTAAACCACAAAAAGATCCAACAAAGAAAGAGAACTACAGGCCAATTTCTCTTATGAATATAGATGCAAAAATACTAAATAAAATTCTTGCTAACCGAATCCAAGAGCACATCCAAAGGATCATCCACCATGATCAAGTAGGCTTCATCCCAGGGATGCAGGGATGGTTCAATATATGGAAATCCATCAATGTAATCCACTACATAAACAAACTGAAAGAAAAAAACCACATGGTCATCTCATTAGATGCTGAGAACGCATTCGACAAAATTCAGCATCCTTGCATGCTAAAAGTCTTGGAAAGAGAAGATGCTTTCTTTTTTGCAATGTATATTTTTGGCTTTGTCAAAGATCAAGTGTCTGTAAGTGTGTGGTTTAATTTTGGGTTTCAATTCTATTCCATTGATCAACTAGTCTGTCTCTGTACCAATACCTTGCAGTTTTTATCATTATTGCTCTGTAGTAAAGCTTAAACACAGGGATGGTGATTACCCCTGAAGTTCTTTTATTTTTTTCTATATTCTTTGTTTATATTCCAAAGGCTTTCCCCTTTTCCAGTTCCCCCCTCACCTTATGTCCCACAAGCCCTCTTCCCTCTGTCCAATTCCCAATCACTCCCCCCCCATTTCTGTGTTTTAGTACTCCCTTACAATACTGGATCAAGTCTTTTCAAGACCAGGGCCCTCTCCTTCCTTCTTCTTGGAAATCATGATTTGCTAATTGTGTCCTGAGTATTCAGAGCTTCTGGGTTAATTAATATCCACTTTTTAGTGAATGCATTTCATGTGTATTCTTTGGGGTCTAATTTCTTGAGTTCTATTTATATATTGGATATTAGCCCTCTGTCGGATGTTGGTTTGGTGAAGATCTTTCCCCAATTTGTTGGCTGTTGTTTTGTCCTTCTGACAGGGTCCTTTACCTTACAGAAACTTGCTTAGCTAATTGTGCCTTGAGTATTCAGAGCTTCTGGGCTCATTAATATCTACTTATCAGTGATTGCAATTCATGTGTATTCTTTTGTGATTGGGTTAACTCACTTAGGATGATATTTTCCAGATCCAACCATTTGCCTACAAATTGTATTAATTCATTATTTTTAATTGCTGAATAGTATTCCATTGTATAAATATACAACATTTTCTGTATTCATTCCTCTGTTGAGGGACATTTGGGTTCTCTCTAGCTTCTGGCTATTATAAATAAGGCTGCTATGAACATAGTGGAGCATGTGTCTTTATTGCATTCAGGGGAATCCTCTGGGTATATGGCCAGGAGTGGTATGGCAGGGTCCTCTGGAAGGGTCATGCCCAATTTGCTGAGGAACTGCCATACTGATTTCCAGAGCAGTTGTACCATCTTGCAATCCCACCAGCAGTGGAGAAGTGTTCCTCTTTCTCCACATCCTTGCCAGCACCTGTTGTCTCTTGAGTTTTTTATCTTAGCCATTCTGACTGGTGTGAGGTGGAATCTCAGCGTTGTTTTGATTTGCATTTCCCTGATGACTAATGATGTTGAACATCTCTTAAGGTGCTTCTCAGCCATCCGAATTTCTTCTGGTGAAAATTCTTTATTTAGCTCTGTACCCCATTTTAATAGGGTTATTTGGTTTTTTGGGTCTAACTTCTTGAGTTCTTTGTATATATTAGATATTAGCCCTCTGTTGGATGTGGGGTTCTGGGTCTTCAATCTTATTCCATTGATCTACCTGCCTGTCTTTGTACAAATCCCATGCACTTTTTAACACAATTGCTCTGTAGTATTGCTTGATGTCCGGGATACTGATTACCTCAGAAGTTCTTTTACTGTTAATAATTTTAGCTATCCTGGGATTTTGTTATTACAGATGAATTTGAGAATTGCTCTTTCTATCTCTATGAAGAACTGAGTAGGGATTTTGATGGGGATTACATTGAATCTGTATCTTGCTTTTGGCAAGATGGCCATTTTTACTTTATTTATCCTGCTAATCCACAAGCATGGGAGATTTTTCCATTTTCTGAGGTCTTCTATTTCCTTTTTCAGAGACCTGATGTTCTTGTCAACCAACAAATTGGAAAAAGATCATCACCAACCCTACATCTGACAGAGGACTAATATCCAAAATATACAAAGAACTCAAGAAGTTAGACCCCAGAAAACCAAATAACCCTATTAAAAATGGGGTACAAAGCTAACAAAGAATTTTTACCTGAAGAACTTCCAATGGCTGAGAATCCACCTTAAGAAATGTTCAGCATCATTAATCATTAGGGAAATGTAAATCAAAAGAACCCTGAGATTTTACCTCATACCAGTCAGCAAGGATGTGGAGAAAGAGTAACTCTCCTCCTGTGCTGGTGGGAATGCAAGTTGGTACAACCACTCTGGAAATCAGTCTGGCGGTTTCTCAGAAAACTGGGCATGACACTTCTGGAGGACCATGCTATACCAATCCTGGGCATATACCCAGAGGATTCCCCAGCATGCAATAAGGATACATACTCCACTATGTCCATAGCAGCCCTATTTACAATAGCCAGAAGCTGGAAAGAACCCATATGTCCCTCAATGGAGGAATGGAAACAAATATTGTGGTATACATACACAATGGAGTACTACTCAGCAATTAAAAACAATGAATTCATGAAATTCTTAGGCAAATGGTTGGATCTGGAAAATATCATGCTAAGTGAGGTAACCCAATTACAAAAGAATACACATGGAATGCTGTCACTCATAAGTGGATATTAGCCCAGAAACTCTGAATACCCAAGACACAATTCACATAGCAAATCATTCCCAAGAAGAAGGAAGGGGAGGGTCCTGGTCCTGGAAAGGCTTGATGCAGCATTGTAAGGGATTGCCAAGACAGAATTAGGAGCAGCTTTATTGAAGAACAGGCAGAGGGAAGAGGGGTTATGGGATTTACAGGGAGGGGAGAACTTGGGAAAGGGAAAATCATTTGGAATGTAAACAACGAATAGAGAAAATAAATTTTCAAAGGTAAAATAAATAAAATAAAATAAAATAAAATAAAAGAATTGCTAAATGGGACCTCATGAAACTGGAAAGCTTCTGTAAGGCAAAGGACATAGTCAATAATACCAATCAGCAACCTACAAATTGGGAAAAATTTTCACACATTTTTATATCATTCTTTTGGGTTTTTACCCCAAAAAGTTAGTTAAAAGAAATACATGGCCCTCTGGCCTTGCACCGAGGCAGCGGGTGGCAGCCAGCTCGCTGTCCCTTGGAGAGGTGGTGGCGGTAGGCCTCCATATTGCTACCAGGACACAGCTAAGGAGACCATGTAGACAGACTCCAGCCAGGGTTACCATCGCGCAGGGGGATCTGCTAGGCTCTCGCCGCCAGGCAGGCCCAGCGCTGCCGAGGCTCTGCAGTGCTTCTCCACGCCCTCCAGCCTTGAACCAGGGCAGCAGGTAGCAGCCAGCTCACGGTCCCTTGGAGCAGTGGTAGTGGTGGGCCTCCATATTGCAACCAGGACACAGCTGGAAAGGCCCAGGTAGACAGACTCCAGCAGGGGCTGCCATCTCTTGGGGGGATCCTCCAGGCTCTCACCACCAGGCAAGCCCAGCACTGCCAAGGCTCTGCAGGACTTCTCCATGCCCTCTGGCCTTGCACCTAGGCAGAGGGTGGCAGCCAGCTCAAGGTCCCTTAGAGCAGTGGTCACGCATATTCAGCAGTAGAGAAACAACAGGTGAGGCCAGCCTCACAGGAGATTCAAACACCAGCCAGTGACAACAAGGCCAACTAACACCAGAAATAACCAGATGGCAAAAGGAAAACGAAGGAACGATAATAACAGAAATCAAGGCAACATGACAGCATCTGAACCCAGTTCGCCAACAACAGGAAGCCCTGGATACTGCAACACACCAGAAAAACAAGACATGGATATAAAATCACTGGTCAGGATGCTGGTAGCTGAACACATAGAAAAATCTCATAAATAAATAGAGGAGAAAATGGATCAAAGTTAGAAGCCTTTACAAGGCAAATACAAAAATCACTTCAAGAAATTCAGGAGAAGATGGGTCAAAAAGAAGAAGACAATAAGGAGGAAAGACAAAAATCACTTAAAAAAATACAGAAGAACGTGGGCCAACAAGTAAAAGCTATAAAAACGGAAACACAAAAATCTCTTAAAGAAATACATGAAAACACAATCAAGCAAGCGAAAGATCTGAACATATCCATCCAGGTTCTAAAAACAGAAGTAGAAACAACTAAGAAATCGCAGAGGGAGACAACATTGGAGATAGAAAACCTTGGAAAGAAATCAGGGGCCATAGATGCAAAAATCAACAATAGAATACAAGAGATAGAAGACAGAATCTCAGAAGCCAAAGATACCATAGGAACCATTTATTCAACAGTCAAAGAAAATACTAAGTGCAAAAAGGTTGTAACCCAAAACATCCAGGAAATCCAGGACACAATGAGAAGACCAAACCTAAGGATTATAGGTATAGACGAGAGTGCAGATTTACAAGTTAAAGGGCCAGCAAATATCCTCTACAAAATTATGGAAGAAAACTTCCCCAACTTAAAGAGAGTGATGCGCATGAATATACAAGAAGCCTATAAAACCCCAAACGGACTGGACCAGAACAGAAATACATCCCGTCACATAATAATCAAAACTCCAAATGTACTAAACAAAGAAAGAATATTAAAGGCAGCAAGAGAAAAATGCCAAGTAACATATAAAGGAAGACCTATCAGAATAACAGCAGTATTCTCACCTGAGACCATGAAAGCTAGAAGATGCTGGGCAGATATCATGCAAACTCTAAGAGAACACAAACTTCAGCCAAAACTACTTTACCCAGCAAAACTCTCAATTGCCATAGATGGAGACATCAAGGTATTCCATGACAAAACCAAATTTGCATGATATATTTCCACAAATCCAGCCCTACAAAAGATAATAGGGGGAAAACACCAAGATAAGGACGGAAACTACACCCGGGAAGAAGCAAGATAGAAACCTCCTCTCATCAAACCCAAAAGAAGATAACCTCTCGAATATAAAAAATAAATAAATAAATAAATAAATAAATAAATAAATAAATATAATTTCAAAAATGTCAGGAGGTAATAATTACTATTCCTTAATATCTCTTGACATCAATGGACTCAATTCCCCAATAAAAAGACATAGATTAACAGACTGGATACGGAAACAGGACCCTACATTTGCTGCATACAGGAAACACATCTCAGTGTTAAAGACAAACACTGCCTTAGAGTAAAAGGCTGGAAGACAATTTTACAAGCATATGGTCTCAGGAAACAAGCTGGAGTACCATTCTAATATCAGATAAAATTGACTTCCAAACTAAAGTCATCTAAAGAGACTCAGCAGGTCATTTCTTTCTGGTCAAAGGGAAAATCTACCAAGAAGAGCTCTCAATACTGAACATCTATGCTCCAAATGCAAGGGAACCCTCATTCATAAAAGAAACCTTACTAAAGCTTAAAGAACACATTACACATAACACAATAATTGTGGGTGACTTCAACACTCCACTCTCCTCAATGGACTGATCAGGAAAGCAGAAACTAAGCAGGGACACAGTAAAACTAATTGAAACGTTGGACCAATTGGATTTAACAGATATATATATATATATATATATATATATATATATATATATATATATATAAAACATTTCATCCTAAAGCTAAAGAATATATGTTTTTCTCAGCACCGCATGTTACCTTCTCCAAAATTGATCATATAATTGGTCACAAAACAGATGTCAACAAATACAAGAAGATCAAGCTAATCGCATGCCTCCTATCAGATCACCATGGAGTAAGAGTTGTCTTCAATAGCAATAAAAACAACAAAAAGCCCACATACACATGGAAACTGAACAATACTCTACTCAATGACACCTTGGTCAAGGAAGAAGTAAAAAAAAAAGAAATCAAAGACTTTTTAGAATTCAATGAAAATGAAGGTACAACCTACCCAAATATATGGGACACAATGAAAGCAGTGCTAAGAGGAAAACTCATAGCTCTAAGTGCATCCAAAAAGAAACTGGAGAGTGCATACACTAGCAGCTTAACGGCACACCTTAAAGCCCTGGAAGAAAAAGAATTTAATTCATCCAGGAGGAGTAGAAGACAGGAAATCATCAAACTCAGGGCTGAAACCAATCAAGTAGAAACAAAGAAAACCATACAAAGAATCAACAAAACCAGGAGCTGGTTCTTTGAGAAAATCAACAAGATAGATAAACCCTTAGCCAGACTAACCAAAGGACACAGAGACCATATACAAATTAACAAAATTAGAAATGAAAAGGGAGAGATAACAACAGAAACTGAGGAAATTCAAAAGATCATCAGATCCTACTACAAAGGTCTATACTCAAAAGAACTGGAGAATCTGGAAGAAATGGACAATTTCCTAGACAGATACCAAATACCAAAATTAAATCAGCATCAAGTAGATCAGCTAAATAGTCCCATAACCCCTAAAGAAATAGAAGGGGTTATAGAAAGCCTCCCAACCAAAAAAAGTATGGGACCAGATGGTTTTAGTGCAGAATTCTACCAGACCTTCAAAGAAGACTTAACACCAATACTTTTCAAACTATTCTACAAAATAGAGACAGAAGGGACACTGCCCAACTCATTCTTCGAAGCCACAATTACGCTAATACCTAAACCACAAAAAGATCCAACAAAGAAAGAGAACTACAGGCCAATTTCTCTTATGAATATAGATGCAAAAATACAAAATAAAATTCTTGCCAACCGAATCCAAGAGCACATCAAAATGATTATTCACCATGTTCAAGTAGGCTTCATCCCAGGGAGGCAGGGATGGTTCAATATACAGAAATCCATCAATGTAATCCACTACATAAACAAACTAAAAGAAAAAAACCACATGGTCATCTCATTAGATGGTGAAAAGTCATTCGACAAAATTCAGCATCCTTTCATGCTAAAAGTTTTGGAAAGAGCAGGAATTCAAGGCCCATACCTAAACATAGTAAAAGCAATCTACAGCAAACCAGTAGCCACCATCAAAATAAATGGAGAGAAAGTTGAAGCAATTCCACTAAAATCAGGGACTAGACAAGGCTGCATTCTCTCTCCATATCTTTTCAATATAGTACTTGAAGTTCTAGTGAGAGCAATTAGACAACATAAGGAATTCAAAGGGATACAAATTGGAAAGGAAGAAGTCAAACTATCATTATTTGCAGATGATATTATAGTTTACTTAAGCGACCCAAAAAACTCCACCAGAAAACTTCTACAGCTGATAAACAACTTCAGCAAAGTGGCTGGTTATAAAATCAACTCAAGCAAATCAGTATCCTTTTTGTACTCAAAGGACAAGCAGGCTGAGAAAGAAGTTAGGGAAATAACACCCTTCACAATAGCCACAAACAACATAAAGTACCTTGGTGTAACTCTAACCAAACAAGCAAAGATCTGTATGACAGGAACTTCAAGTCCTTGAAGAAAGAAATCGAAGAAGACCTCAGAAGATGGAAAAATATTTCTTGCTCCTGGATTGGCAGGATCAATATAGTAAAAATGGCCATCTTGCCAAAAGCAATTTACAGATTCAATGTGATCCCCATCAAAATCCCAACTCAATTCTTCATAGATCTAGAAAGAGCAATTCTCAAATTCATCTGGACAACAAAAAACCCCGGATAGCTAAAACTATTCTCAATAATAAAAGGACTTCTGGGTGAATCAATATCCCTGACCTCAAGCAGTACTACAGAGCAATTGTGTTAAAAACTGCATGGTATTGGTACAGCAACAGGCAAGTAGATCAATGGAATAGGATTGAAGACCCAGAAATGAACCCACTGACTATTGGTCACTTGATATTTGATAAAGGAGCCACAACTATCCCCTGGAAAAAAGATAGCCTTTTCAACAAATGGTGCTGTTTGAACTGGAGGTCAACATGCAGAAGAATGCGAATTGACTCACTCTTATCTCCTTGCACTAAGATCAACTCCAAGTGGACCGAGAACCTCCACATAAAACCAGACACACTGAAACTATTAGAAAAGAAACTTGGGAAGAGCCTGGAGGACATGGGCACAGGGGGAAAGTTCCTGAACAGAACACCAATAGCTTATGCACTAAGATCAAGAATTGACAAATGGGGGACATCCCCGAGCCCTCTGGCGAGCACCAAGGCTGCATTCTGCAACCAGCTCGCCGGCCCCTGGACCAGCAGTAGTGGAGGGCCTCCATATAGCAACCAGGACACAGCTGGAAAGACCCAGGCTCTGTGGGACAACCCCGCCTTCTGGTGAGCACCTAGGCTGTATTCTGCAACCAGCTCGCCGGCCCCTAGACCAGCAGTAGCGGCGGGCCTCCATATTGCAACCAGGACACAGCTGGAAAGGCCCAGGCTCTGTGGGACATCCCCGCCCTCTGGTGAGCACCTAGGCTGCGTTCTGCAACCAGCTCGCTGGCCCCTAGACCAGTGGTAGCGGCGGACCTCCATATTGCAACCAGGACACAGCTGGAAAGGCCCAGGCTCTGTGGGACATCCCCGTGCCCTCTGGGGAGCACCGAGGCTGCATTCTGCAACCAGCTCGCCGGCCCCTGGACCAGCGGTAGCAACGGGCCTCCATATTGCAACCAGGACATAGCTGGAAAGGCCCAGGTAAACACCCCTTCCAGGGCTACCCTCACGGGGGGATCTGCTAGGGTCTCGGAGTTCCTTGCAACCAGGTCACAGCTGGAGAAGCCCAGGTAGACAGACTCCAACAGGGGCTACAATCGCATGGGTGGCAGCCAGCTTATGATCCCTTAAAGCAGCAGTCACACATATTCACCAGTAGAGAAACAACAGGTGAGCCCAGCCTCACAGGAGATTCAAACACCAGCCACTGACAACAAGGCCAACTAAAACCAGAAATAACCAGATGGCAAAAGGAAAACGAAGGAACGTTACTAACAAATATCAAGGCAACATGACAGCATCTGAACCCAGTTCTCCAAAAACAGGAATCCCTGGATACCCTAAAACACCAGAAAAACAAGACTTGGATATAAAATCACTGGTCAGGATGCTGGTAGCTGAACACATAGAAAAATCTCGTAAAGAAATAGAGGAGAAAATGGATCAAAAGTTAGAAGCCTTTACGAGGCAAATATAAAAATCACTTCAAGAACTGCAGGAGAAGATGGATCAAAGAGAAGAAGACAAAAAGGAAGAAAGACAAAAGTCACTTAAAGAACTACAGAAGAACGTGGGCCAACAAGTAGAAGCTATGAAAGAGGAAGCACAAAAATCTCTTAAAGAAATACATGAAAACACAATCAAGCAAGCGAAAGATCTGAGCACATCCATCCAGATACTAAAAACAGAAGTAGAAACAACTAAGAAATCACAGAAGGAGACAACATTGGAGATAGAAAACCTGGGGAAGAAATCAGGAGCCATAGACGCAAGTATCAACAATAGAATACAAGAGATAGAAGACAGAATCTCAGAAGCCGAAGATACCATAGGAACCATTGATTCAACAGTCAAAGAAAATACTAAATGCAAAAAGGTGGTAACCCAAAACATCCAGGAAATCCAAGACACTATGAGAAGACCAAACCTAAGGATTATAGGTATAGACGAGAGTGAAGATTTACAAGTTAAAGGGCCAGCTAATATCTTCTATAAAATTATGGAAGAAAACTTCCCCAACCTAAGGAGAGAGATGCCCATGAATATACAGGAAGCCTATAGAACCCCAAACAGACTGGACCAGAACAGAAATACATCCTGTCACATAATAATCAAAACTCCAAATTTAATAAACAAAGAAAGAATACTAAAGGCAGCAAGAGAAAAAGGCCAAGTAACATATAAAGGAAGACCTATCAGATTAACACCAGACTTCTCACCTGAGACCATGAAAGCTAGAAGATCCTGGGCAGATATCATGCAAACTCTAAGAGAACACAAACTTCAGCCAAAACTACTTTACCCAGCAAAACTCTCAATTGCCATTGATGGAGACATCAAGGTATTCCATGACAAAACCAAATTTGCAAGATATCTCTCCACAAATCCAGCCCTACAAAGGATAATAGGGGGAAAACACCAAGACAAAGACTGAAACTACACCCGGGAAGAAGCAAGATAGAAATCTCCTCTCATCAAAACCAAAAGAAGATAACCTCTCGAATATAAAAAATAAATAAGATAAATAAATATAATTTCAAAAATGTCAGGAGGTAATAATTACTATTCCTTAATATCTCTTAACATCAATGGACTCAATTCCCCAATAAAAAGACATAGATTAACAGACTGGATATGGAAACAGGACCCTACATTTTGCTGCATACGGGAAACACATCTCAGTGTTAAAGACAAACACTGCCTTAGAGTAATAGGCGGGAGGACAATTTTACAAGCAAATGGTCTCAGGAAACAAGCTGGAGTAGCCATTCTAATATCAGATAAAATTGACTTTCAACCTAAAATCATCCAAAGAGACTCAGAAGGTCACTTCTTGCTGGCCAAAGGGAAAATCCACCAGGAAGAGCTCTCAATACTGAACATCTATGCTCCAAATGAAAGGGCACCCTCCTTCGTAAAAGAAACCTTACTAAAGCTTAAAGCACACATTACACCTAACACAATAATTGTGGGTGACTTCAACACCCCACTCTCCTCAATGGACCGATCAGGAAAGCAGAAACTAAAGAGGGACACAGTGAAACTAATTGAAACTCTCGACCAATTGGATTTAACAGATATATATAGAACATTTCATTCTAAAGCTAAAGAATATACCTTTTTCTCAGCACCTCATGGTACCTTCTCCAAAATAGACCATATAATCGGTCACAAGACAGATGTCAACAAATAGAAGAAGATCGAGCTAATCCCATGCCTCCTATCAGATCACCATGGAGTAAGAGTGGTCTTCAATAGCAACAAAAACAACAGAAAGCCCACATACACATGGAAACTGAACAATACTCTACTCAATGACACCTTGGTCAAGGAAGAAATAAAAAAAGAAATCAAAGACTTTTTAGAATTCAATGAAAATGAAGGTACAACCTACCCAAATCTATGGGACACAATGAAAGCAGTGCTAAGAGGAAAACTCATAGCTCTAAGTGCATCCAAAAAGAAACTGGAGAGAGCATACACTAGCAGCTTAATGGCACACCTTAAAGCCCTGGAAGAAAAACAAGTTAATTCACCCAGGAGGAATAGAAGACAAGAAATCATCAAACTCAGGGCTGAAATCAATCAAATAGAAACAAAGAGAACCATACAAAGAATCAACAACACCAGGAGCTGGTTTTTTGAGAAAATCAACAAGATAGATAAACCCTTAGCCAGACTAACCAAAGGACACAGAGACCATATACAAATTAACAATATTAGAAATGAAAAGGGAGACATAACAACAGAAACTGAGGAAATTCAAAAGATCATCAGATCCTACTACAAAGGTCTATACTCAAAACAACTGGAGAATCTGGAGGAAATGGACGATTTCCTAGAGAGATATCAAATACCAAAATTAAATCAGCATCAAGTAGACCAGCTAAATAGTCCCATAACCCCTAAAGAAATAGAAGGGGTTATAGAAAGCCTCCCAACCAAAAAAAGTATGGGACCAGAAGGTTTTAGTGCAGAATTCTACCAGACCTTCAAAGAAGACTTAACACCAATACTCTTCAAACTATTCCACAAAATAGAGACAGAAGGGACACTGCCCAACTCATTCTTCGAAGCCACAATTACGCTAATACCTAAACCACAAAAAGATCCAACAAAGAAAGAGAACTTCAGGCCAATTTCTCTGATGAATATACATGCAAAAATACTAAATAAAATTCTTGCTAACCGAATCCAAGAGCACATCAAAACGATCATTCATCATGATCAAGTAGGCTTCATCCCAGGGATGCAGGGATGGTTCAATATACAGAAATCCATCAATGTAATCCACTACATAAACAAACTGAAAGAAAAAAACCACATGGTCATCTCATTAGATGCTGAAAAAGCATTCGACAAAATTCAGCATCCTTTCATGGTAAAAGTCTTGGAAAGAGCAGGAATTCAAGGCCCATACCTAAACATAGTAAAAGCAATCTACAGCAAACCAGTAGCCACCATCAAAATAAATGGAGAGAAAGTTGAAGCATTCCCACTAAAATGAGGGACTAGACAAGGCTGCCCTCTCTCTCCATATCTTTTCAATATAGTACTTGAAGTTCTAGCAAGAGCAATTAGACAACATAAGGAAGTCAAAGGGATACAAATTGGAAAGGAAGAAGTCAAACTATCATTATTTGCAGATGATATGATAGTTTACCTAAGCGACCCAAAAACCTCCACCAGAGAACTTCTACAGCTGACAAACAACTTCAGCAAAGTGGCAGGTTATAAAATTAACTCAAGCAAGTCAGTGGCCTTCTTGTACACAAAGGACAAGCAGGCTGAGAAAGAAATTAGGGAAATAACACGCTTCACAATAGCCACAAACAACATAAAGTATCTTGGCGTACCTCTAACCAAACAAGCAAAAGATCTGTACAACAGGAACTTCAAGTCCTTGAAGAAAGAAATCGAAGAAGACCTCAGAAGATGGAAAAATATTTCTTGCTCCTGGATTGGCAGGATCAATATAGTAAAAATGGCCATCTTGCCAAAAGCAATATACAGATTCAATGCGATCCCCATCAAAATCCCAACTCAATTCTTCATAGATCTAGAAAGAGCAATTCTCAAATTCATCTGGAGCAACAAAAAAACCCAGGATAGATAAAACTATTCTCAACAATAAAAGGACTTCTGGGGGAATCAATATCCCTGACCTCAAGCAGTACTACAGAGCAATTGTGTTAAAAACTGCATGGCATTGGTATAGCAACAGGCAAGCAGATCAATGGAACAGGATTGAAGACCCAGAAATTAACCCACAGACTTATGGTCACTTGATCTTTGATAAAGGAGCCACAACCATCCGGTGGAATAAAGATAGCCTTTTCAACAAATGGTGCTGGTTCAACTGGAAGTCAACATGCAGAAGAATGCTAATTGACCCACTCTTATCTCTTTGCACTAATATCAACTCCAAGTGGATCAAGGACCTCCACATAAAACCAGACACACTGAAACTATTAGAAAAGAAACTAGGGAAGACCCTGGAGGACTTGGGCACAGGGGAAAAGTTCCTGAACAGAACACCAATAGCTTATGCTCTAAGATCAAGAATCGACAAATGGGACCTCATAAAATTACAAAGTTTCTGCAAAGCAAAGGACACTGTCAGAAGGACAAAATGGCAACCAACAAAGTGGGAAAAGATCTTCACCAACTCCACATCCGACAGAGGGCTAATATCCAATATATACAAAGAACTCAAGAAGTTAGACCGCAAAGAACCAAATAACCCTATCAAAAAATGGGGCACAGAGCTAAACAAAGAGTTTTCACCAGAAGAAATTCGGATGGCCGAGAAACACCTTAAGAGATGTTCAACATCATTAGTCATCAGGGAAATGCAAATCAAAACAACCCTGAGATTCCACCTCACACTAGTCAGAATGGCTAAGATTAAAAACTCAAGAGACAACAAGTGCTAGCAAGGATGTGGAGAAAGAGGAACACTCCTCCACTGTTGGTGGGATTGCAAAATGGTAAAACCGCTCTGGAAATCAGTTTGGCAGATCCTCAGAAAATTGGGCACGGCACTTCCAGAGGACCCTGGCATACCACTCCTGGGCATATACCCAGAGGATTCCCCTGCATGCAATAAAGACACATGCTCCACTATGTTTATAGCAGCCTTGTTTATAATAGCCAGAAATTGGAAGGAGCCCAAATATCCCTCAAAGGAGGAATGGATACAGAAAATGTGGTATATTTATACAATGGAATACTACTCAGCAATTAAAAAAATGAATTCATGCAATTTGTAGGGAAATGGTTAGACCTGGAAAATATCATCCTGAGTGAGCTAACCCAATCACAAAAGAATGCACATGAAATGCAATCACTGATAAGTGGATATTAATGAGCCCAGAAGCACTAAATACTCAAGACACAAATAGCAAGTCAAATGATTCCCAAAAAGAAGAAAGGAGAGGACCCTGGGCATGTAAAGATTGCATCCAGTTTAGTAAAGAAACCGAGGGGGGAGGGGGAATGATTGGGGAATAGTTGGGGGGGAGAAGAACTATGGGAACTATGGTGGGTGGGAACTGGGAAAGGGGAAAGCCTTTGGAATGTAAACATTGAATATAGAAAATAAAAATAACTAAAAAAAATAAAATAAAATGGAAATAATGGCTGGAAAAAAAAAGAATTGACAAATGGAACCTCATAAAATTACAAAGTTTCTGCAAGGTAAAGCACACTGTCAGAAGGACAAAATGGCAACCAACAAAGTGGGAAAAGATCTTCACCAACCCCACATCCGACAGAGGGCTAATATCCAATATATACAAAGAACTCAAGAAGTTAGACCCCAAAGAACCAAATAACCCTATCAAAAAATGGGGCACAGAGCTAAACAAAGAGTTTTCACCAGAAGAAATTCAGATGGCCGAGAAACACATTAAGAGATGTTCAACATCATTAGTCATCAGGGAAATGCAAATCAAAACAACCCTGAGATTCCACCTCACACCAGTCAGAATGGCTAAGATTAAAAACTCAAGAGACAACAAGTGCTGGCGAGGATGTGGAGAAAGAGGAACACTCCTCCACTGTTGGTGGGATTGCAAAATGGTAAAACCGCTCTGGAAATCAGTTTGGTTGTTCCTCAGAAAACTGGGCATGGCACTTCCAGAGGACCCTGACATACCACTCTTGGGCATATACCCAGAAGATTCCCCTGCATACAATAAAGATACATGCTCCACTATGTTTATAGCAGCCTTGTTTATAATAGCCAGAAATTGGAAGGAGCCCAAATATCCCTCAAAGGAGGAATGGATACAGAAAATGTGGTATATTTATACAATGGAATACTACTCAGCAATTAAAAATAATGAATTCATGCAATTTGTAGGTAATTGGTTAGATCTGGAAAATATCATCCTGAGTGAGTTAACCCAATCACAAAAGAATACACATGAAATGCAATCACTGATAAGTGGATATTAATGAGCCCAGAAGCCCTAAATACTCCAGGTACAATTAGCAAGTCAAATGATTCTCAAGAAGAAAGGAGAGGACCCTGGGCCTGTAAAGATTGGATTCAGTTTTGTAGACCCAGAACAGAGAAACCGTGAGAGGAGGGAGAATGATTGAGGAATAGTTGGGGGGGAGAGGAATTATGGGACGTATGGTGGGGGGGGGAACTGAGAAAGGGGAAAACCTTTGGAATGTAAACATAGTATATAGAAAATAAAAATTAAAAAAATACATTTATTAGGAATTACGTTAACATCTAAGAGTTTTATAGTTAGCAAGTTGAATATTTGTATATTTATCTATACCTATGTCTATATCTATATTCCATTTAATAATTTTGATTGTTTTAGTCTTTCAGCTCCTTTAGTCCTTCCCCTATCTTCTCGGCTAGTGTTGAGGTCTCTGTGCTCAGTCCTATAGGTGACTGTGAGTATTTGCATCTGTATTGTTCAGGTACTTTCAGAGCCTCTCAGGGGACAGTTATATCAAGTTCCTGTCAGCAAGCACTTCTTGGCATCAGAAATGGTGTCTAGGTTTGGTATCTGTAGATGGGATGGATCCCCAGATGTAGCAGTCTCTGGATGGCCTTTCCTTTAGTCTCTGCTGTACTCTCTGTCCCTGCATTTAATTTAGACATGAGCAATTCTTGGATAATATTTTTGAGATGGGTGTGTGGCTCCATCTCTCAACCTAGGGCTGTGCCTAACCTCTGGTATGGTTTCTACAGGTTTTATCTCCTCTTTTTTGGGTATTTCTGCTAATGTCATCCCCATTGGATCCTTGGAAATCTTAAAAATTCTAGCTTATTCTGTGGTCACAAAACACTGGTTTGAGCTATCAATACCTGTTTCCTAGCAGCAAGGAATTAAGTAAAAAAAAAAAAAATATTGCTGTCTCTCCTTTATCTGTCTAAACAACCAGAAGCCTCTCTAGCTATTTAATTCGTTTTTAACCAGAGAGGAAGGAAAGGCAAAGAATCAAGTTGCTTTTTATGGGTAAATATGCACAGACACATACACATTAATATGTATATATTTTTCATTCATATTCTCATTAATACATTGACACATTCACAGTTGTGTCAGGTCCACCACCTTTCTTATACACTCCATAAATATTCCTGTATGCTTACATACTCACATATACATATACACGTACATATTGGCAAACAGACATATACATTTAGATGGATGGATGGAATTATGGATGGATGGACAGATGAGATAAAGCCCTCAAGCCAAGCCATCCAACCAACAACTTTATTTCTCTTCTCTGGCCTTTTCATATTTTCTTAGACAAAATGTTCTTCAGAAAATTACCTCAGAGATAAAATGTTACATAAAATGTGAGTTACACAAAGATTCTGGCATTAAGTTCAAAGCTGTGTTTCATTCTATTATGTTCATTATAAGTTCAAAGAAACAGTTTTTACATGGCCTTTCCTTATCTTAGTGCACACCTATGGCTTTGTCCTTGGACCCAAATGGATTTCCTTGCATATAAATTTGTCTCAAGATTATCTTTCTTTTAGTATGATTATGAAAGCTGATTTCATTTTTTGTTGTGCAGCTATTATATTACCTTACTATTATAAGGAGTGGGCACATTCTATTATTGATTCTCATATTTTTACATCTATCTAGCAAAACAACTAAGATCATCTCTTAAAACTTTCTTCCTAAAATTATTTGAATCAAATCAGGAATTCTATAGAATCATTAATTCATCTAAACAACATTAATTTATGAACATTCATTTTTATATTGATCTGCAGGAAATCTGCTCAATAGGGTGGGATAATGTCCAGAGATTAGTGTATTAATGTAATAAACACAGGAAAGACATGTCAGCTATAAGATGCAGTCCTGAGATGAATTTTCTTTGGGACATTGACATCAAGTTCACCCATCACAGACCATGAAAAAACAGTGGGCTATCTCCAAGAAGGCCATCTGCTAGCCTTAGCCTAGCTTGTATGGTTCTTGACAGTGGAAGGAATCTTGGAGGAACAGAGGGAGGGAAAACTCTGGTTGGGATTATTTTATGAGAGAAGAATCTCTTTTCAATTAAAAAAGAGAGGTAGAAGAATAAAAGATAAGCCCAAATTCCTACCCTGTATAGATTACCAGTCTGTGCATGTGCATCCCTAAAGCTTTTTCTTTGCATACATACGAATCAAATTTTATAAAGCTACTAAAGTTAAACACTTGTAAATTTTATAGATCTTTATACAAAATGCAGTCTATTACTCCTTTATGATTATATTATCATATCTTACATTATTACACAGTATGTATCACTATGCATATGGCTCCTTTGACTAATAGATTTTAAAATTTGAATTTTAATGACTTTATATTATGGACTTAAGTATTCCTATAAATAACTACAAGAACTGCAATTACTAGACGAATATTGACAGCATTATAGATTATATTTCATTATCTTTATATGAGTACTTCTTGTCTGAGTCAGAAATAGTTGTGTTTCTTGTAAGGAATTGCTTACCTTCTTAAGCATATTCTAATTTCAATTTTACATGTATATGTGTTTTGCCTGAATCTATATAATGTACACCATTTGTATGCTTGTTATCCACAGAGACCAGAAGATGGTGTAGGATACCCTGGAGCTGGATTTACAATGGCTGCAAGCCACTATAAAGGTGTTAGGAATAAAATATAGGTCCACTGGAGGAGCATTCCATCCTCTTAATTGCTTATCTATCTCTCCAGGCCTGTTATATACATTCTTAACCATATACTTATTAGTTAATTTCTTTGATTTGCCTTGGGGTAAAAATAAACTCATTTCACACTAACCAGAATGGCTAAGATAAAAAATGCAGGTAACATCAGATGCTGGCAAGGATGTAGAGAAAGAGGAACACTCCTCCACTCCTGGAGGGACTGCAAGCTGGAAAAAAATCAATTTGGAAATCAATCTGGTGGTTCCCCAGAAAATTGGAAATAGTTCTACCTGAGACCCAACAATATCACTACTGGACATATATCCAAAAGATGCTCCAACATATAACAAGAATATATGCTACTCTATATTTATAGTGGCCTTATGTATAATAGCCAGAAGCTCAAAACAACTCTGATGTTCCTCAACAGAAGAATTGATACTGAAAATGTGGTACATTTACTCAGCCATTAAAAAGAGTGACTTCATGAAATTTGCAGGCAAATGGATGGAACTAGAAAATATCCTGAGTGAGGTAACCCTGAAACAAAAGAACACACATGGTATGTACTCACTGATAAAAGGATATTAGCCTAAAAACTCAGAATGCCATAATAAAATGCACAGACCATATGGAGCTTAGGAGAAAGTAAGTCCAGGGTGTGGATGCTTCAGTTCTACATTGAGGGGGAACAAGATGATCAGAGGAGGTGGAGGTAGGTAGAACCTGACAGGGACAAAATAAGAGGGGGATGTATCAGGTACCAGAGTATCACACGCGTCTCTTGGACACCGTAATTTCACGCAGCCAAGCTGTAATCCCGGCGGAAGCTGTGTGATATTTACTGGGAAAAGTCTTGTATGGCAGTGCTGTCCAAGATGAATGTCGCTGTGGGCATCCTTGGCTGGAGATAGGGCTGAGCTGAAATTTCTCATGGCAAGCTGTGTGACCCTTGTTTCTGACTTGTTCCTTTACTTACGAGATGTCCCTGCTAGCCGGAGGTGCGAGCATCCAGGCGTGATGGTTCACTGAGAGTTTATTCTTTGAGCTACAGCACTGGCCATGATTTATCTTCTAGAGATCCATTGCATTGCTTTTGATCAGCTGTACAGTTATTACCTAGATACATTAAAGAATTAACCTCCCAACAATATATATTATTTGTATAGTTAGGTGGCTTTGACACTGTGACATGGAAAGTATCAGTTAAGTAAAGTTTCTAAGTAAGCCTGAGGGAGTCTCACAAGAAGAAAGCAAAATATTAAACAAAGACTACACTAACAATACACCTAGTGGTGTAACATAGTGTTTCCAAGGACTCTTGAACTACTAGTTTATCATTAACTACAGAGGGACGCGATGGCTTTGTATGTATTCTCTAAAGTTCATACCTGATTGATTTTGTATTTCCTTGTGCCAGATACTCATGGTAACCATTCTTTGTAAACATTTCACTGGATACATTTTTTCTTTAGTAATGTAATACCAACTTGTATGTATAAAAGTTCCTGCCTCAGAACAGTAAAGTGCATTCAGACACATTCAGATCTTGTGTGTGTCTGTCTGTCATTTCACGCCGTGACCAGTGCCTTCCTGCATACCAAAGACCCTGATTCCTCCACGTGTGTCCCGACTGTGTCGGTCTGTGGCACCAGAGGAAACGAGAGAGAGGTACATAGGGTAAGAAAATTGAATAAAAATATATAGCAGTGGAGAGTGAGGAACTGGGCATAGCTACTGGAGAGTCCCATACACCAGGAAAGCAAGAGGCTCCCAGGACCCAAAAGGGATGACTTTAGCCAAAATGCATGCAGCAAAGGGAAGATAGAACCTGTTAAGATCAGCTCCAGTAAATAGGCATGGCCACCAGTTGAGAGATGGGGCCACACACACATCTCAAAGTTTTTAGCCCAGAAATATTCTTGTCCAAATGAAAGACAGGGACAAAATTTGGAGCAGAGACTGAAGGAAGGGGTATATGGGGACTGCTCCACCTGGGTATCCATCCTTTCTACAGACACCAAACCATCATATTGTTGTTGCCAAGAGGCACTTGCTGACAGGAACCTGGTGTGGCTGTTCCTTGGGAGGTTCTGCTAGCACCTGACCAATGCAGATGTGGATGCTTGAAGCCAACCATCAGACTGAGCTCAGGGACTCCAGTGGGGGAACTGGTAGAAGGACTAGAGGATCTGAGAGGGACTGTAATCTGTACAGACCACCCAGGAACTAGACCACCAACCAAGGAGTGTACAGGTCCAAGATACGTGTGTAGCAGAGGATGGCCTAGTCTGACATCAATGGGACGGGAGGTCCTTGGACCTGTGGAGGTTTAATGCCTGTCTTAGGCTTTTACTGCTGTGAACAGACATCATGAGCAAGGCAACTCTTATAAGGACATTTACTTGGGGCAGGCTTACAGGTTGAGATTCGGACCATCTTTTTTCAAGGCAAGAGCATAGCAGCATCTAGGTAGGCATGATACAGGTGGAGCTGAGAGTTCTACATCTTCATCTGAAGGCTGCTAGCACAATCCCGATTTCCAGGCAGCTAAGATGAGGGTCCTAAAACCCACACCCACAGTGACACACCTACTCTAACAAGCTCACATCTCCAAAGAGTGCCACTCCTTGGGCTAAGTATATTCAAGGTGATATTAAATCATTTTCTGAGAATAGACATGATATATCTCTATTCAATTCACATTTTACCTACAAACTGAAAAAGCTGAGCATCTTTTTTTTAATATACTCATTCTATAGATGCAAATTCTCTTCTATTTCAAGCTCTTTTATCTTTTATCTTTCCCATGTATCACATATGTGGCTGAACATTTTCTGTCTTATTACTCTTTTATCTTATTTTATAATTAGGATGTTGAATAAGTGTTAGGGTTATGCTTAGGTTACAAAGGATACTGACATGCCACTACTCTCATCTATAGTCCCTCTTTCAGGTGTAGCATTTTATGCCAACCTAAAGAAAGCCTCAAGTTTAATTATTAAATTAAACTCATGCTAATAATAATTCTTGTTCAATAGCATATTATATGAATGTTCCAAAAGTAGTTTGAGTGTGGTGATGTCTCATTATAGAAACTCCTGGGTCCTTCAAACAAAGAGGGGTCTCAAGCTTGTTTTGAACTGTTCTTCCTCTGAGGTCATTCTTAGTATTTATTGAGAGCAGTACATCAATTAACACCCTAGAAAATAATTAGGAATGTTTGTTTTAAACAATCTTTTAGCAGAATTTTATGAGGTAAGAAGTTGCTTTTTTGAGTCCTACTGACTAAGAACAGATCTGCAAGTGGATGCTATCAATTTATCCTCCAACATTTACTTTTAACATTTGTTGTAGAGATATGCTGTTTTCTTTTCTTTTTTTCTTTCTATTTTTTACATTGCATAGTTCATGCTCTCTCTTATTTTTTCTTTTTTATTCAATATATTAATTTACATTTCATATGATTTCCCCCTTTCCAGGCTCCCCCCTCCCCGCAAGTCCCATAAGCCTACTTCCCTTCCCCTGTTGCCCCATCTACCCCTTCCCACTTCCCTGTCCTGGTATTCCCCTACACTGCTGCACTGAGCCTTTCCAGAACCAGGGACCACTCCTTCTATCTTCTTGGACATCATTTGATAAGTGGATTGTGTCTTGGGTATTCCAAGCTTCTAGGCTAATATCCACTTATCAGTGAGTGCATACCATGAGTGTTCTTTTGAGACTGGGTTACCTCACATAGTATGATGTTTTCCAGCTCCATCCAATTGTCTAAGAATTTCATAAATTCTTTGTTTCTAATGGCTGAATAGTGTATATATACCACATTTTTTGTGTCCATTCCTCTGTTGAGGGACATCTGGGTTCTTTCTAACTTCTGGCTATTATAAACAAGGCTGCTATGAACATAGTGGAACATGTATCCTTGATACATGCTAGGGAATCCTCTGGGTATATGCCCAGGAGTGGTATAGCAGGGTCCACCAGAAGTGTCATGCCCAATTTTCTGAGGAACCGCCAGACTGATTTCCAGAGCGGTTGTACCATCTTGCAATCCCACCAACAGTGGAGGAGTGTTCCTCTTTCTCCACATCCTCGCCAACACCTGCTGTTTCCTGAGTTTTTAATCTTAGCTATTCTGACTGGTGTGAGGTGAAATCTCAGGGCTATTTTGATTTGCATTTCCCTAATGACTAATGATGTTGAACATTTCTCTTTATTATTATTATTATTTTTCTTTATTCTTTGTTTACATTCCAAAGGCTTTTCCCTTTCCCAGTTTCCCCCTCACCATATGTCCTATTAAGTCCTCTTTCCCCCCACTGCCCACCCCCTGCCTATTCAACAATCACACCCCCCACCACCACCATTTCTCTCTTCTGGTACTCTCCTACAAAACTGAATCCAGTCTTTTCAGGACCAGAGTCCTCTCCTTCCTTCTTCTTGGGAATCTTTTGACTTGCTAATTGTGCCTTGAGTATTCAGAGCTTCTACATTTCTTGTGTTTTTTTTTAATTGGATATATTCCATATTTACATTTCATTTCCCTTTTTCTGGTTCCCCTCCCCCCAAAGGTCCCACATGCCCTTTTCCCTCCCCCTGCTCCTTCATCCACCCCTTCCCACTTCCCTGTCCTGGTATTCCCCTACACTGATGCTTTGATCCTTTCCAGCACCAGTGTCCACTCCTTTCTTCTTGCTGGACATCATTTAGTATGTGAATTGTGTCTTTGGTGTCTCAAGATTCTAGGCTAATATCCCCTTATCAGTGAGTGCATACCATGGGTATTCTTTTGAGACTGGGTTACCTCACTTAGTATGATGTTCTCCAGGTGAACAGCTCTGTAGTATTGCTTGAGGTCTGGGATATTGAGTCCCCCAGAAGTTCTTTTACTGTTGAGAATAGTTTTAGCTATCCTAGGTTTTTTGTTATTCCAGATGAATTTGAGAATTGCTCTTTCTACCTCTATGAGGAACTGAGTTGGGATTTTGATGGGGATTGCATTGAAACTGTATATTGCTTTTGGCAAGATGGTCATTTTAACTATATTAATCCTGCCAATCCATGAGCATGGAAAATTTTTCCATTTTCTGAGGTTTTCTTCAATTTCCTTCTTCAGAGACCTGAAGTTCTTGTCATACAGATCTTTCACCTGTTTGTTTAGAGTCACACCAAGATACATTATATTTTTTGTGGCTATTGTGAAGGGTATCATTTTGCTGCTTTCAATGAATGAGGTTAGACAATTATTACAACACACAAACATTTTTCTGAGCCAGGGTCATGGAAAGGTCACAAGGAAAAAATATGGAACATAGTTTAAGATTAAAGCCATGTGTTCAACTTAGCTTGTAAATGTTGATTGCATAGAGAGCCCACGGTATAGTAAGATTGATTGCTTTGTTTTCTTAAAGTCAAGATAAATTTATCCAAGCTGAGTACACAATAGGAAAGCAGATTGAATGCATAGTTTTAAGTGATCTTAAAGTATATGATTAATCTGGCTACAAAGTTCAGTTTCTGAAGGTAAGCTTCAAAGAGTCATCCCCAGAAAAGTAAATTCCCATAGGCATACAATAAAAAGATATAGAATATTCTTTTTCTGAAGCATCCTGGATTAAGCACCTTATTTTATGCATGTAAATAATACATCTGCTTGCTATAAATTTCTTCATTAGTACACAGATTAACATATTTACATAAAAAAGTCTAGTCATTGTTATACTCTCCCTTACCCCTCCCTTCACCTACTAGAACTGTTCTCAACAGGCTCCATTTTTTATGTGTTTTTGTATGTGGTTTATTGAATTTAATTATGTCTTTTTACACAAGCAGAGCTAAGAGGTTGCTTACATTAATAAGGGCAGTTTATCAGTGGGTAAACTACTGATGAACGTGACAACTCTCATACAACAACCATTAACTATAGATAGTCTCTTAGGGAGAGATGTGCTGAAATGGGGAGTGGCTCACTCATACTTCACTTGGGCAGAAAAACATAGCTACAGTGAAATCATGAATTCATGAATTCAATAGCAATGTCATATTCACAAGACATCTTAAATTTTCTCAAGAAAACAGCCAGAGTTTTGTGGTTCCTCCATTTTATATATCATCAATTCCACAAATAAAAATGATCAATCGACTGTCTTTACTTTCAGGCAACTTTGCTTATTGTTTACATAAAATAGATAATAAAGTACAGAAGTGTATTGACATTGTAAGGGAAGACAGAGTTCATCATTGTGCAGATCTGTCTCCCATGCAGGAGAAAACTGTTTTTTAGCTATGGTTAATGTGATGGTTTGTATATGATTGGCTCAGGAAGTGAACCTCTTAGGAGATGTGGCCTTGTTGGAGTAGGTGTGTCATTATGAATGTGGGCTTAAAACCCTCACCCTAGTTGCCTGGAAGTCAGTTCTTCCACTAGCCGCCTTCAGATGAAGAGAGAACTCTCAGCTCCTCCTGCACCATATCTGCCTGGATGCTGCCATGTTTCTGTCTTGATGACAATGGACTGAACCTCTGAGCCTGTAAGCCAACCCCAATTAAATGTTGTCTTTTATAAAACTTGCATTGGTCATGGTGTCTGTTCACAGCAGTAAAACCCTAACTAAGACAGAAGTTGGTACCAGGAGTGGGGTATTGCTGTGATAGGTCTGACCATGCTTTTGTTCAGAAGAATGTGGATTTTGGGACTCTGGATTTGGAAGCCATGGAATCCTTTAAGTGGGGCTTAATGGCCAGAATAGTAGGAATATGGAAGACAGTGGTGCCTATGAGAGCCTTTGGTGAAGCATAGTTGCAGTGGAAGACCCTAGCATATTGGAGATGCCAGTACCATGGGATGACTACCAAGAACAGCAGTGGCAGTGGAGTGGATCTATCTGAACTTAAAGTGCTACAGAGGGCAGAGCTGGAGAAGTGACACCAGCTCTTTGGCGATGTACAAAAGATCATGTGTGGATCTCAGACACTGGAACAAGAAGCTGTGAAGCTGAAATTGACTTAGGGTACCCAAGATGTTAAAGATGCCAGAGCCACAGGAAAGCTGCTAACAGGGGAGTGGAATAAACCTAGGTGAAAGAACCTTGTTGAAGTCAACAAAGATGGAAAAGGAGTTGGATATCTGAAGACTGCTTTGCCATCAGACATGGAGATGCAGAGTTTGGGCTTTTCCCAGCTGTTTTCTGTCTTGCTTGGGGGATTACAGTTAAGTGACTGGATGAATTTCAAAAGAGACCTCGAACTTTAGACTTTTAACACTGCTATAGACTACAGGTTCTTTTGAAGTGGGACTAAATGCATTTTGTATTATGCTATGTTTAAGTATGGCCCCCATAACTCATGCTTGAACAAGCCTATGGTGGCCAGGGAGTGGAATGTGATGGTTTGTATATGATTGGCCCAGGAAGTGAACCTATTAGGAGGTGTGGCCTTGTTGGAGTAGCTGTGTCATTATGGGTGTGGGCTTAAATCCCTCACCCTAGTTGCCTGGAAGTCAGTTATTCCACTAGCCACCTTCAAATGAAGAGATAGAACTCTCAGCTCCTCCTGCACCATATCTGCCTGGATGCTGCCATGTTTCTGCCTTGATGACAATGGTCTGAACCTCTGAGCCTGTAAGCCAACCCCAATTAAATGTTGTCTTTTATAAAACTTGCATTGGTCATGGTGTCTGTTCACAGCAGTAAAACCCTATCTAAGACAGTTAACTATAAGCACATGACAGGTTGTGAAAATATTTTCATATTGACTGCATTATTTATGGTACACCAATACATGATATCACAAAGGTTCATTGACAAAATATTGTCCCTTATCTTTTTTGAGCTTGAGTAATGAATAAAGTATTGGTATAAACAATGTAATGAATGGATTTTCACAAGACCTAAAATATATAGCAAATTACAAAAATCACAAAGATGAGACTATTTTAAATCACACAACAGGGTTAGTAGCAAGAAGAGGAAAATTTAATTTGAATGTTTTTCTCTTTTTTCTTTTGTTTCTTTTTCATGTATTGGATATTTTCTCTATTTACATTTCAAATGTTATCCCCTTTCCTGGTTTCTCCCCTAGAAATCCTCCACCCCATCCCACTTCCTCCTGCCTCAACAAGGGTGCTCCCCCACACACTCTCACTCCTACCTCCCTGCCCTGGCATCTAGCCTTCACAGGACCAATGGCCTCTCCTCCCATTGATGCCAGACAAGTTCATCCTCTGATATATATACAGCTGGAGCCATGGGTCCCTCCATGTGTAATCCTTGGTTGGTGTTTGAGTCCCTGGGAGCTCTAGGGGGTCTGGTTGGTTGATATTGTTGTTCTTCCTATGGGATTGCAAACCCCTTCAGTTCTTTCAGTCCTTTCTCCATCTCCTCTACTGGGGTCCTATAAAAAGACATTATCTAACAGAAGAAGTGAAATCACTCATTCCAAAGTCAGAAAATAATGAGGATAAAGGAAATATTATCTGACTTAAAGGTGATTTATGAAACAATTGTACTGTTTAGGTAAAAGTTTAATTAATTAATAAAATTTTAAAAATATAAAAGGGTAGAATATCCACAAGGAAATTAAAAGGAAGGGAATGTGTAACCAAAGAATATAGAAAATTAAAAACAACAACAACAACAAAAGGAAGGGCATGTATCAAATGGTTTTGTTTCAATTTTTCCAATGTAATGGAAACCACTGAATATTTAATATTAAAATTTCTATATTATGGGTCCCAATACCTTTCATTATTTCCTTTTCAACAATTCTCTTTCATGTCTGATATTCACTGAGATCCCAGTACTGTCTTATATCTGATTTTAGAATTAATGAAAATAATTGCATCACTTATATCTTTGATTTTATAAGAAGCTGAAGAGGGGGGCAAACCTGTAGGAGGACCAGCAGTCTCAATTAACCTGGATTCCCAAGATCTTTCAGAAACTGGATCACTAACCAGGCAGCATATACCACCAGCTGGTATGAGGCCCCTAACATATATACAGCAGAGGAATTCAAGGTCTGATCTTAGTGAGAGAAGATGCACCAAACTCTCAAGAGACTGGGGAACCAGGGGGTTTAGGTGTCTGGTGTGGTGCTTGGGGACAACCTTGTGGAGACAGGGAGGCTGGGAGGAGGTATAGGATATGGAACAGTTGGAGGGTAGACCAGGAGGGGAATAAAATCTGGAGTGTAAAATAATAATAATAATAATAATAATAATAATATAATAATAATAATAATAATAATAATAATAATAATAGAAGAAAGCCAAATTGAAATCTTTCTGTGAATGAAACAATCAAGAAGCTAAGTGAAAACCTGAGTGGAAAATCTTGTTGATAAAATGAATTGTGTAAAAAACAAATTATCAAAACTGGAAAAATAGAGGAATTGGATAATGCAGTAAAGGTTTAAAATATACTTTAAAAAGCATATGAACAGATCATATACTGATATGATACCAAGAAAATCCCTTACCTTTGAACTCTGCATAGACAAAGGAAAACACAATCATGAAGGCACAGAGAAAATTTTCAATTAAACGACTGAAAAAAATTTCCCAAACCCAGAAAAAGGCGTTGCTATCTTCATATAAGAGACCTACAGAAAAATAAATCAATTTGGCCTGAAAAGGAACTCCTTGTGACATATTATGTTTAAACATTAAAAACATATAATTAAAAATGGATATTAAAAGCTGCAAGAGAGAAAGATCAAGTCACTTATGAAGGCAGGCCCATCAGAAACAAACTCATGATAATCCAAAAACAAACTGTTAAGCCAGAAGTGCATGAGACAATGTATTCTAAGTTCTAAAAGAACACAAGTAGATTATTATATTCAGAAAAACTATCATTAAAACATAAAAATAAATAAAACTTTATGTTTAAAAGTATTCAAAGGTGGTAGAGAAAAATGATTATTGTTTTTTTTTATAATTGTAAAACACGTAAAAGTGTCTATAGGTAGGTGAATAAGTAAACCTATTTTATGAAGATTATCTAATGAGGATTCCCAATAATTGGGGATATGGATTCACAAATTGCCATCTCTTGTCACCAGGTAAGTCTACCAGTGTTAGTACTGGGTTGCATTGATTTGTAAATGTTGGACAAGACATTCCCATGGAAATTCTCCAATAGCCCAGGCTGATCCTAAAACAAAAGATGTCTCTCCCCAAACTGACTACAGAACCTCATTGCCAAGGACAATACTTATAAAACTCACTGAACATGGAGAAGTTGAGTTGGTGCCTACATGAAACCCCCACCCCTATGTTCTATTATCTTTAGTGCAGGAAGGTACCCTTTAGGCTCCCAAGAGAGAAACATAGACTCTAACTCATCCACAAAAGCTTTGACTCACATTCTGTCCTGTGTACAAAATATAATAGGGCAATAATGGTATACAACTTGTGGGTGTATTCAATGAGTTTCTGACTTGATTTAAGGCCCATTCCATGGGAACGAATCAATACCTAACATTTCTGGGGAAACCAAGAATTAGACACCAGAAAGGCCAGGTATCTAGGATAAAATCAAGTACTGTCTAAAAAAAAATGATTCCTAATAATATTCTGCTATGCTCATAGATCAGCATCTTATCCAGTCATCATAATAGAGGCTTCTTCTGGCATCAGGTAGAATAAGAAAAACAAGGCCCTCTGAATTAACTAAGGAAGGAACAAACGTGCTCACAGAGATGGAAGCAAAAGGCACAGGGCACACACAGGTCTGCACCAAGTCCTCTGAATATATATGATAACTATTAGCTTACTATTTTTATGGGAACACAGACTTAGCATGTGAGACTCAATCTTGTGCATATTCTTAGGTCTATTTTCCACTTGTTGGATAGTCAAGTCCAACTTCAATATAAAAGTTTTTATATTATTATATTTTATTTTTGTCATGTTTGGTTATTATCACTTAGAAGTTTGTGCTATTCTAATAAGAGACAGCAAGTAGATTTAAATATGAGGAGAATGAGGAAGTACTGGAAGTAGAGGAAGGGGAAACTATGATCATGATAAAATGTATGAAAAAACTATTGTCAATAAAAAGAAAAAATTAAAATTGTATATGCTGTAACAAAAATAAGTAAACATATATAAGTATATATATGTTTATAATAAATATATAAATTTATTATAATGCATGTGTGCTATATATAAACATATGTGTTTGTAAATATATATTAATATTATGTATATGTATATCTATATATTAAATAAATACCAGGAATATTCCTGTCTTTTTCTATTACCTGAACAGTGAGGGAGAACATTTAAGGGAGCAAATAGCAATGCTTGGGACAAGTGATCAAAAGTATAGCTACAAACTTGTAAATGAGACAAATCAATGAATGTACCAGAAATGAAAATATTGATAAGCTGTATTGTCTTAATTTACATATTAAAAAATGTAGAGCAGGTAAATAAGCTTTATTTTAAACTATTATTTTCTAGTAATTCATGAGGATGTATATTTTATGAGATAATATTTAATTTTACATTGATCAACTGTCACCAGAATTTAAAATGGTATAACAAAGGTAATGTTAAAATGGGGACACTTTAAAAGGCAATTTGTTTTAGATTAATATAATGAAAGACAAAAAATTAATAAAACAAAATTGTTATGCTCTCTATTTCAACAATTTAAAGAGATGAAAATTATTATATACTGAAAGTTTTTGGATAAGATCCCAGAGCACTGTACTTAGTGCTTATTATTAATGATGAGCAACACTTGTTCTTTTTTCTAATTAGCTAGATAGCATTATGAAACAGCAAAGCAGCCAATTTTAGACTACAGAGAACATTTCTGACAAACTAAGACATATTCTAAAGGACTAAAGATAACTTCTTAAAATAGATCTATTTTTTACCTATATAGAAAAGAAACTATTTGCTACATTTTAACAAAATACTAGACAATTCAAAGGCACAGCTCAATACTTCCTCTTCCATCAAAGACTGTAACTGGCCATTACATTGAACTCACAGGAAGTTACTCAATACCCCAGTGTAGGAGAATGCTTGGGCAGGGAGGTGGGAGTCGATGGGTGGGTAGAGTTGCACCCTCATAGAAGCAGGGGTAGGGGAGATTGGATAGTGGGTTTCCTGAGGTGAAACTGGGAAAGGTAATAACATTTGAAAAGTAATCCAATAAAAATCATTTCCGATTTCCAAGAGTAATTTCTCATTTTTGTATTTCCATATATATATATGGCTTTGACTAAATTTTTATAAAGGATTCCTTAAGGCAATCCAGTATGTGGAATATTTTTGAGGGCTTTATGAGTAATTCTTAATATGAATCATGCATTGTAACAATTTAACTTAACTCAATTTAACACTCAACCTCTTTATGACTGAGTGAATATTTGACACTACATAACTAAGTGATAATGTAATTAATACCAAGATTTAAAGAAATATTAAAATATTTCATGACTTGATTCATTTTGGGGGGTTAAATACCAATTAATTGTAATACTGTTCCTCTAATATTAATTCCTTTTTATGTCCCCATTTCCAAAGAACAAGTTGCTCATTGATTTACAACATGGATAGGTCACATGTTTTAGAAATAAGAAAATGTGAAGAAGTAGACATTAAGATTTTAATACTGTTATAAAGGGGCTTCTCAAGTTTCTGCTAACCATTAGGGACATTAAACACATACTATGAAACAAACAACTCCTTGGTAGTCAGAATACATTTATCTTGAGCTCAAAATGGTGGAAACTTTAATTCCACTGAGATCTAGACATGGACTCTTCCAGATGAGTCACTGACTTGTCAGAAATAGAATTACACATATTGATTATGATAGTTAGCTTTAATTGTCTATTTGACAAAATTAGAATCATCTGGGAAGACAGAGTCAAAGTTGGATTGGTTATGTTGGATAGGACTTCAGACATATATGTGGAAGATTGTCTTAATGAGTTAATTATGATGAGATGTTTTGACCTGAATGTGCACAGCCCTGTTTGGTGAACTGTACCCTTCTGAAGAGAGGCATTGTTATTGTTAAAAACCTTTTATGATATTGTGATAGATATTGCCCTTGGGGAGAAATGTAAAAAGCATTAGAACTTGGGCTTGAAAAAGATTGAATAGGAATCTCAGGGTTGTTTGGATTTGCATTTTCTTGATGACTATGGATGTTGAACATTTCTTTAAGTGTTTTTCCACCATTTGAGATTCTTCATTTGAGAATTCTCTGTTTAGCTCTGTAACCCATTTTAATAGAGTTATTTGGTTCTCTCTTTCCCACAGAGTTCCAATAACTTGGGACCAAGTATTCAAACATGTGAGCCTATGGGGTCCATTCTTGTTCAAGCCACCACAGGGTTTTGGCTGAGTCTGTTTGCTCATTCGTCTGAACCTAAGAATTAGCTATTATTGTCAAAGACAAGAAGAGCACTACTAAATTAAAACAATTTGTGCATCATGAGACAAGAAAATATTTCCTCACAATTAATATAGAAAAGGTATGATTCAAGTGGCCTAAGATGTATATTGACTTTCCACAGAAATTGTGTACCTAGGAGTCATCTGTATGGTAGCATTTTTGAAGATGTTAAAAAATGTAAGATTGTGTGAACTATGGAGAACAACTTAAGCTTTGCACTTTATGGCACACTTGGAGTTCCTATTGATAAGCTCCAAGAGTCCTTCTGTGAAGCTGAAGCCGAACAATATAGATGTCAAGACCATGGTGCACACATCAAAGAGGGCTGCATGGAATTGAATGACAGAGTTTGAGTTGTGGAGTCCTGAAGCCCATTGGAGTCCAGAAGATGACATTATAAGTAAGTCCCAGATGTCATACACTGAGCAGATTTGGATTTTCACTGATAGATTTGGGTTTTGCTTTAATGTGATTGTTATACAATTGTTTGTTCTCTGTTCGAATAAGAATGCTGAATGATTTGACTTGGTTTTCATTTTACAGGTACTCATTGATAAGATGATTTTAACTACTTAAGTACTGGAATTCTTAACTTGGGGGGGAGGATAGAAGGTTACAGTTTTTGTTTTTGTTTTTGTTTTTAATTCTGGAGAGGAAAGAGTTTATTTCATCTTATATCTTATAGTACATTGTGAGTGGTAGTCAGGACAGGAAAACAAACATGGACTTTGAGGCAGGCACTTAAGAAGAGGTCATGAAGGAATAGAATTACTATCTTGTACATACTGATTTCTTATTCCAGATGTTTAGGGATGGCACCTGCAATAGTAAATCATCAGTCAAGAAAATACTCAATGATCTTTTGCCAAGTAGACAATCTGATAGAGACATTTTCTCAACTGAAGTTTCCTTTCTCAGTTTGACTACTGTTAGATTTTATTTGAAAAAATCAAAGAAAGAACAAAAAAATGAAAGAAAAAGAAAGAAAGAAAGAAAGAAAGAAAGAAAGAAAGAAAGAAAGGAAGGAAGGAAGGAAGGAAGGAAGGAAGAAAGAAAGAAAGAAAGAAAAAGAAAGAAAGGAAAAAGAATTATTTTCAAAGAAGAAGCTCCTGGTTTGGATGATGCTTTTTATAGTTCTTTTGATTTCTACTTGGTTGATTTCAGCCCTGAATTTGATTATTTCCTGTGGTCTACTCCTATTGGGTGTATTTGCTTCTTTTTGCTCTAGAGCTTTCTTTCTTTCTTTCTTTCTTTCTTTCTTTCTTTCTTTCTTTCTTCCTTTCTTCCTTCCTTCCTTCCTTCCTTCCTTCCTTTCTCTCTTTTTTGAGACAGGGTTTCTCTGTATAGCCCTGACTGTCCTAGAACTCACCCTGTAGATCAGGCTGGCCTCAAACTCAGAAATCTGTCTGCCTCTGCCTCCCAAGTGCTGGGATTACAGGCGTGTGCCACCACCTCCCAGCTCTGTTCTAGGGCTTTCAAGTGTGCTGTTAAACTGCTAGTGTATGCTAGCTCCAGTTTCTTTTTGGAGGCACTCAGTGCCATGAGCTTCCCTCTTAGCACTGATTTCTTTGTGTCCCATATATTTGGGTTATGTTGTGCCTTCATTTTCATTGCATTCTAAAAAGCCTTTAATTTTTTTCTTTATATCTTCCCTGAACAAGTTATCATTAAGTAGGGAGTTGTTCAGCTTCCATGTGTGCTTTCTGTTCTTTTTGTTGTTATTGAAGACCAGCCTTAGTTCATGGTGGTCTGATAGGATGTATGGGATTATTTCAATCTTCTTGTATCTGTTGAGGCCTGTTTTATGTCCAATTATATGCTCAGTTTTGGAGAAGGTGCTGAGGTGAAGGTACCATCTGTTGTTTTAGGATGAAATGTTCTATAGATATATGTTAAATCAATTCAGTCAATCACTTCTGGTAGTTTAACTATGTTTTGTTTGTTTGTTTGTTTGTTTGTTTGTTTTTGTTTTTGTTTTGTGATTTTTGTTTTGTTTTGTTTTGTTTTGTTTCTGTTTCCATGATCTGTCAACTGATAAGATTGGGGTATTGAAGTCTCCCACAATTATTGTGTGAGGTACAATGTGTGCTTTGAGCTTTAGTAAATTTTTTTTTTATGAATGTGAGTGTCCTTTGATTTGGAACATAGATGTTCAGAACTGAACGTTATTCTTGGTAGAATTTTTCTTTGATGAACATGAAGTGTCCTTCCTCATCTTTTTTTGATAACTTTTGGTAGAAAGTCGATTTTACTCTATATTAGAATGGCTTCTCCAGCTTGTTTCTTGGGACCATTTGCTTGGAAAATTGTTCTCCAGTCTTTTACTCTGAGGTAGTGCCTGTCTTTGACACAGGCGCATTTCCTGTATGTAGCAAAATGCTGGGTCCTGTTTACATACCCGGTCTATTAGTCTATGTTTTTTTTTTTTTTTTATTGAGGAATCGAGGTCATTTTGATTGAGGTCAAATTAATGTTAAGAAATATTGAGGAATATTGATCATTGCTTCCTGTTATTATTGTTACTAGAGGTGGAATTATGTTTGTGTGGCTATCTTCTTTTAGGTTTGTTGAAAGATTACTTTCTTGCTTTCTCTAGAGTGTAATTTCCCTCCTTGTGTTGGAGTTTTCCATCTATTATCCATGGTACAGCTGGATTTGTGGAAAAACACTGTGTAAATTTGGTTTTGTCATAGAAGATCTTGGTTTCTCCATCTATGGTAATTGAGATTTTTGATGGGTATAGTAGTCTGGGCTGGCATTTGTGTTCTCTTAGGGTCTGTATGACATCTACCCAGATCTTCTAGTTTTCACAGTTCCTGGTGAGTAGTCTGGTTTAATTGTGATAGGTCTGCCTTTATATGTTATTGACCTTTTCCCTTACTGCTTTTAATATTCTTTCTTTGCTTTGTGTATTTGATGTTTTGATTATTATGTAGTACGAGGAATTTCTGCTCTGGTCCATTCTGTTTGGAGTTCTGTAGGCTTCTTGTATGTTTATGGGCATCTCTTTCTTTAGGTTAGGGAAGTTTTCTTCTATAGTTTTGTTGAAGATATTTTCTGGCCCTTTAGTTTGGGAGCTTCACTCTATTATCCTTAGGTTTGGTTTTCTCATTGTGTCCTGGATTTACTGGATGTTTTTGGTTTGCATTTTTCATTTTTGACTGTTGTGTCAATGTTTTCTATAGTATCTTCTGCACCTAAGAGTCTCTCTTCTATCTCTTGAATTCTGTTGGTGATGCTTGTGTCTGTGACTCCTGATATCTTTCCTAGGTTTTCTATCTTCAAGATTGTCTCCCTTTGTGATTTCTTTATTGATTATATTTCCATTTTTAGATCCTGGATGGTTTTGTTCAATTCCTTCTCCTGTTTGGTTGTTTTCCTGTAATTCTTACAGGGATTTTTGTGTTTCCTCTTAAAGGGCTTCTACTTGTTTACCTGTGTCCTCATATATTTCTTTAAGGGAGTTATTTATGTCCTTCTTAAAGTCCTCTATCATCATCATGAGATGTGACTTGAATCACAGTCCTAGTTTTCTGGTTTATTAGGGTATCCAGGGCTTGCTGTAATGGGAAAACTGGGTTCTGATGATGCCAAGTAGCGTTGGTTTCTCTTGATTATGTTCTTGCCCTTGCCTCTTGTCATCTGAATATCTCTGGTGTTAGCTGGTCTTGCTGTCTCTAACTGTGGCTTGTCCCTCCTGTAAGCCTGTATGTCAGTACTTCTGGGAGATAAGTTCTCTCCAGGATGAATTTAGGTATGGAGACCTATGGCACAAGGTCAGCTACAGGGTACAGATGGAAACCTGAAGGATCCTGTTCCTTGGTTCCTGTGTCCTGATGACTCTGGGCTGGTCCCTCTTGATGCAGAATTTTGAGCAAAAGTTGTGGTGTTACCTGTGTTCACAGTTGTGCCAGCATTCCTGGGAGACCAATTCTCTCCTGGATGTATTTGGTTATGGTTGTGGCACAGGATCAGCTCTGGGCACAGATGGAAATTGTAAGAATCCTGTCCCAGCCTGATCCTCAGTTCCTATATCCTGAGGTCTCCTGGCAAGTCCCTTGGAGCAGAAGTGGTGGTCTTAACTGTGCTCACAGGTGTGCCAGCACTCCTGGGAGACCAGTTCTATCCCAGTGATGTTTGGATATGGAGTGCTGTGGCCAAGGATCACATTTCATGTGGCAGATCCTTTCCCAGAAGGTTATAGTTTTAAAAAGATATATGTATGTGTCAAGTTAAGAATGAGTAGGCTCTCACTAATTTACTGTCAATTTTATATAACCTAAAACCACCTGGAAAGGGAGTCTCTACATTGCATAGGTCTATAAGCATGGCTGTCAGAAATTGTCTTGACTGAGTTCATTGTAATGAAAAGACCCACCCTGCATGTGAACAGCACTATTTGATTGCATATACTCTTTATGAACTGCACAAGAGTAAAGAAAATTAGCTGAGTAAGCAAGTATGCAAGCAAACATGAAGAACCCATGCTTTGGTATCTGCTTTTAGTTGTGGATAAGTTGTAAATTCCTACTTTGACTTCCTGGAGTTATGTGCCTAGACTTTTAAACCAAATAAACCATTTCTTCCCTTAGTTCAACACTGTCAAGTTATTTTTGTCACAGAAACACAAATGAAATTACAGCACCAGTATGGTATAAGAAAGGGTATAAATACAGATCTGTAATCACCTGTATTGTTGGGGAAACTGACAAAGGATAGCTATAACAAAATTAAAGTCAGCTTCACCTAGAAAGCAAGTTTGAGGCCTGTCTTATCAACATAATGAGACATTTTTAAAAATAGAAAGTTAAACAAGGACTGGGACATTATAATTAAATGGCAGAGTACTCTAGCTATTATGAATGAGATCCTGGGTTTAATTTTCAGTACTGAAATAACAAAGACATTGGGTATGTCTTACTATGTAGCATTATAGAAATTGCTAATTGAAACAATGGTTATACATAGTTTAAAATTGTTCTTTACAGAACACCAAAACATAATGATATTGTATATATTCAGGTAAGAAGAAGAGGAGGAAACAGAAGAGAAGAGGAGGTAGATGAGATGGAGGAAAAGGAGGAGGAGGAGGAGGAGGAGGACAAAGTTGAGGAGGCTATCTGAAAGATCACCCTGTCAACTGTATGTGTCACTCAATTGCTCAATATTATGTGAACAGAACATGTATTATTTCATATATAATTTTGTCAGAGTATGATAGCATTATCTACATATATAAACACTATGCCTACTATTAAGAAATATCAAAGCAGGTTTTCCCTAACACAGAATACTCTATTCTTAAGAAAATAATGAAAATGAATATAAAAGTTTGTTTTATGTTCTAAACTTTCTAAAGTATTCCTTTTTTGCATTTATTATTTGAGATAGTGTCTCATTAATGAAACCTAGTTTTCAAATATTGGCATGAAAATGTTCCACCATAACCAGCTCTTTTGTTTGTGACACATAATTATTTTGCTTTAAATAGTTGTTATATGTTTTTCAATTCATATATCAAAATCATATTTTAATCAAATATGAGTAACTAGATTTTCTGTTTCCAAAAATGTTATCATTTCCATTTAGTGAGTACATTCTAATCTAATCTGGCTACTCTACTCTCAACATCTATTAGAGAAACATTTTTAAAATTTACATTTAATTAAGTTATATGATATTTTGTTTCTATATGTGGCACTATTTATAAGAGCCAACACATAAAATCAACATTAATGTTCAAGAAATGAATGGACTTAAAAGCTGTGCATCTTACCATGGACTAGTGTTCATTTATCCAAATAAATAAACCGATTATTTCCAGTGTATTAGTTAGGTTTTTCTTTGTGATGGGAAGAAGAAATTGAGATGGAGTCTCATTCAGGTCATTTTGGTCTTAAATTCCTAATCTTCCCATCTCCATGTCCCAAGGTATAGGATTATAAGCAGGTGGCAGTAAGGTCCAGAACACGATTTCAGTTTCTTATTTCTGTTATAAAATTCTCCACAGATGGAGAAACCAAGGTATTCCATGACAAAACCAAAGTTGCACAATACCTTTCCACAAACCCAGCCTACAAAGGATAATAGGGGAAAAACACCAACACAAGGAGGACAACAACACCCCAGAAGAAGCAAGATAGAAACCTCCTCTCATCAAACCTAAAATAAGATAAGCATTCAAATATAAAAAAATAATTTCAAAAATGTCAGGAAGTAATAATTACTATTCTTTAATATCTCTTAACTTCAATGGACTCAATTCCAAAATAAAAAGACATAGATTAACAGACTGGATGCTGAAACAGGACCCTACATTTTGCTGCATACAGGAAATACATCTCAGTGTCAAAGACAAAGCCTACCTTAGAGTAAAAGGCTAGAGGAAAATTTTACAAGCAATTGGTCTCAGGAAACAAGCCAGAGTAGCCATTCTAATATTAGATAAAAGTGACTTTCAACCCAAAGTCATCAAAAGAGACATGGAAGGTCACTTCTTGCTGGTCAAAGGGAAAATCCACCAAGAAGAACTCTCAATACCGAACATCTTTGCTCCAAATGCAAGGGCACCCTCATTCGTAAAAGAAACTTTACTAAAGCTTAAAGCACACATTCCAGCAAACACAATAATTGTGGGTGAATTCAACACTCCACTCTCCTCAATGGACCGATCAGGAAACCAGAAACTAAACAGGGATAAAGTGAAATTAATTGAAGCTTTGGACCAATTGGATTTAACATATATATAACATTTCATCGTAAAGCAAAATAATATAACTTTTTCTCACCACTGCATGGTACTTTCTCCAAAATCAATCATATAATTGGTCAGAAGAAAAACTTCAACAAATACAAGAAGATCGAACTAATCCCATACTTGAAGTTCTAGCAAGAGCAATTAGACAACATAAGGAAGTCAAAGGGATACAAATTGGAAAGGAAGAAGTCAAACTATCATTATTTGCAGATGATATGATAGTATACTTGAGCGACCCAAAAAACTTCACCAGAGAACTCCTACAGCAGATAAACAACTTCAGCAAAGTGTCTGGTTATAAAATCAACTCAAGCTAATCACTAGCCTTCCTGTACTCAAAGGACAAGCAGGCAGACAAACAAGTTAGGGAAATAACATCCTTCACAGTAGCCACAAACAATATAAAGTATCTTGGCGTGACTCTAACCAAACAAGTGAAAGAACTGTATGACAGCAACTTCAAGTCCTTGAAGAAATAAATCGAAGAAGACCTCAGAAGATGGAAAAATATTTCATGCTCTTGGATTGGCAGGATCAATATAGTAAATTTGGCCATCTTGCCAAAAACAATCTACAGATTCAATGCAATCTCCATCAAAATCCCAAATCAATTCATAGATCTAGAAAGAGCAATTCTCAATTTCATCTGGAGTAACAAAAATCCCAGGATAGCTAAAACTATTCTCAATAATAAAAGGACTTCTGGGGGAAATCAATATCCTTGACCTCAAGCAGTACTACAGAGGAATTGCATTAAAAACTGCATGGTATTGGTACAGCGACAGGCAAGTAGATCAATGGAATAGAATTGAAGACCCAGAAATGAACCCACAGAGATATGGTCACTTGATCTTTGACAAAGGAGCTACAACCATCCAGTGGAAAAAAGATAGTTTTTTTCAACAAATGGTGCAGGTTCAACTGGAGGTCAACATTCAGAAGAATGTGAATTAACCCACTGTTATCTCCTTGTACTAAGATCAACTCCAAGTGGATCAAGGACCTCCACATAAAACCAGACACACTGAAACTAATAGAAAAGTAACTGGTTTACAGAAACTTTGTAATTTTATGAGGTCCCATTTGTCTATTCTTGATCTTAGAGAATAAACGATTGGTGTTCTGTTCAGGAATTTTCCCCCTGAGCCAATGTCCTCAAGGGTCTTCCCCAGTTTCTTTTCTATTAGTTTTAGTGTGACTGGTTTTATGTGGAGGTCCTTGATCCACTTGGAGTTGAACTTAGTGCAAGGAGATAAGCGTGGATCAATTCTCATTCTTCTGCATGTTGATCTCCAGTTGAGCCAGCACCATTTGTTGAAAAGGCAATCTTTTTTCCAATTGATGTTTTCAGCTCCTTTGTTGAAGATCAATTGGCCATATATGTGTGGGTTCAATTCTGGGTCTTCAATCCTATTCAATTTATCCACTTCCCTGTCACTGTACCAATACCATGCAGTTTTTAACACTACTGCTCTGTAGTATTGCTTGATGTCGGGGATATTGATTCCCCCAGAAGTTCGTTTACTGTTGATAATAGTTTTAGCTATCCTGGGTTTTTTGTTATTCCAGATGAATTTGAGAATTGCTCTTTCTAACTCTATAAAGAACTGAGTTGGGATTTTGATGGGGATTGCATTGAATCTGTATATTGCTTTTGGCAAGATTGCCATTTTTACTATATTAATCCTGCCAACCCATGAGCATGGAAGATATTCCCATTTTCTGAGGTCTTCTTCAATTTCCTTCTTCAGAGACCTGAAGTTTTTGTCATATAAATCTTTCACATGTTTGGTTAGAGTCACACCAAGATACTTTATATTGTTTGTGGCTATTGTGAAGGGTGTCATTTCCCTAATTTCTTTCTCGGCCTGCTTATCCTTTGCTTATAGGAAGGCTACTGATTTGCTTGAGTTGACTTTATTACCAGCCACTTTGCTGAAGTTGTTTATCAGCTGTAGGAGTTCTCTGGTGGAGTTTTTTGGGTCACTTAAGTATACTATCTTATCATCTGTGAATAGTGATAGTTTGACTTCTTCCTTTCCAATTTGTATCCCTTTGAATTTCTTTTGTTGTCGAATTGCTCTAGCTAGTACCTCAAGTACTATATTGAAGAGATATGGTGAGAGGGGCAGAATTGTCTAGTCCCTGATTTCAGTGGGATTGCTTCAAGTTTCTCTCCATTTACTTTGATGTTGGCTATTGGTCTGCTGTAAATTGCTTTTACTATGTTTAGATATGGGCCTTGAATTCCTGTTCTTTCCAAGACTTTAAGCATGAAAGGATACTGAACTTTGTCAAATGCATTTTCAGCATCCAATGAGATTACCATGTGGTTTTTTCAAAGTTCCTGTAAGACAAAAGACACTGTCAAAAGGACAAATCGGCAACCAGCAAATTGGGAAAAGATCTTCATCAACCCCACATCCAACAGAGGGCTAATATCCAATGTATACAAAGAACTCAAGAAGTTAGACCCCAGAAAACCAAAGAACCCTATCCAAAAATGGGGTACAGAGCTAAACAAAGACTTTTCACCTGAAGAAATTCGGATGGCTGAGAAACACCTTAAAAAATGTTCAACATCATTAGTCATTAGAGAAATGCAAATCAAAACAACCCTTAGATTTCACCTCACACCTGTCAGAATGGCTAGGATTAAAAACTCAGAAGACATTAGGTGTTGGCGAGGATGTGGGGAAAGAGGAACACTCCTCCACTGCTGGTGGGACTGCAAGCTGGTACAACCACTCTGGAAATCAGTCTGGCAGTTCCTCAGAAAACTGGACATGATACTTCCAGAGGATTCAGCCATACCACTCCTGGGAATACACCCAGAAGACTCCCCAGCATGCAATAAGGATACATGCTCCACTATGTTCATAGCACCCTTATTTATAATAGCCAGAAGCTGGAAAGCACCCAGATGTCCCTCAACGGAGGACTGGATACAAAAAATGTTGTTGGTATATATATATATATATATATATATATATATATATATATATATATGCAATGGAATACTATTCAGCCATTAGAAACAATGAATTCATGAAATTCTTAGAGAAATGGATGGAGCTGGAGAACATCATACTAAGTGAGGTAACCCAGTCTCAAAAGAATACCCATGGTATGCACTCACTGATAAGTGGATATTAGCCTAGAATCATGGGACACCAAAGACACAATTCACATACCAAATGATGTCTGACAAGAAAAAAGGAATGGACACTAGTGCTGGAAAGGATCAAAGCATCAGTGTAGGTGAATACCAGAACAGGGAAGTGGGAAGGGGTGGATGAGGGAGCAGGGGGAGGGAAAAGGGCATGTGGGACCTTAGGGTGTGGGGAAACAAAAGAAAAGGGAAATGAAATGTAAATATAGAATATATCCAATAAAAAATAATTTAAAAAAAGTAAAAGAAAAGTAACTGGGAAAGACCCTGGAGGGCATGGACACAGGGGAAAAGTTCCTGAACAAAACACCAATAGCTTATGCTCTAAGATCAAGAATTGACAAATGGGACCTCTCCTTCCTTCTTCTTGGGAATCTTTTCATTTGCTAATTATGCGTTGAGTATTCAGAGCTTCTGGGCTCATTAATATCCACTTATCAGTGATTGCATTTCATGTGTATTCTTTTGTGATTGTGTTAACTCACTTAGGATGATATTTTCCAGATCCAATGCTGGGTGATGTGGGAATAGGCGGGAGGCTGGTGGGGGGAGTAGTTGGAAGAGGACTTATGGGACATAGGGTGAAGGGGAAACTGGGAAAGGGGAAAGCCTTCAGAATGTAAACAAAGAAGAATATAGAAAATAAAATTTTAAAAAAAGAAAAAAAAGAATTGACAAATGGGACCTCGTAAAATTACAAAGGTTCTGTAAGGCAAAGGACACTGTCAGAAGGACAAAACAACAACCAACAAATTGGGAAAAGATCTTCACCAACCCCACATCCGACAGGAGGGTTAATATCCAATATATAAAAAGAACTCAAGAAGTTAGACCCCAGAGAATCAAATAACCCTATTAAAAAATGGGGTACAGAGCTAAACAAAGAATTTTCACCAGAAGAAATTGAGATGGCTTAGAAGCACCTTAATATATGTTCAACATCACTAGTCATCAGGGAAATGCAAATCAAAATAACCCTGAGATTCCACCTCACACCAGTCAGAATGGCTAAGATTAAAAACTCAAGAGACAACAGGTGCTGGCAAGGATGTGGAGAAAGAGGAACACTCCTCCACTGTTGATGGGATTTCAAGATGGTACAACTGCTCTGGAAATCAGTCTGGCAGTTCCTCAGAAAATTGGGCATGACATTTCCAGAGGACACTCTCATACCCCTCCTGGGCATATACCCAGAGGATTCCCCTGCATGCAATAAAGACACATGCTCCACTATGTTCATAGCAGCCTTATTTATAATTGCCAGAAGCTGGAAGGAGCCCAGATGTCCCTCAAAGGAGGAATGGATACAGAAAATGTGATATATTTATACAATGGAATACTACTCAGCAATTAAAAATAATGAATTCATGAAATTTTTAGGCAAATGTTTGTATCTGGAAATTATCATCCTAAGTGAGTTACCCCAATCACAAAAGAATACACATGAAATGCAATCACTGATAAGTGGATATTAATGAGCCCAGAAGCTCTGAATACTCAAGGCACAATTAGCAAATCAAAAGATTCCCAAGAAGAAGGAAGGAGAGGACCCTGGTCCTGAAAAGACTGGTTCCAGTTTTGTAGGAGAGTACCAGAACAGAGAAATGGTGTGTATGTGGGGGGGGCAGTGATTGGGGAATGGGTGGGGGGAAGAGGACTTATGGGACATATGGTGAGGGAGGAACAAATAATGTAGAAAATTTTTAAAAAAAATTAAGATATCTCCCACAAAACAATGCAAAAATATATTTAATAAAATGTGTTTTAAAAATTTCCAATTATCTATTTAAAAAAAAAAACAAGTAAACAACAATGACAATAAAACACTTTGCCACTAATATTTGTGAAGTGTATAAATGCAGTTCCAAAAGGTTCAATGAGTGTTTCCAGGATAGAATCAGTGTTATTTTAGACATAATTCCTTTTAGAGATATGTGAAAAATTAATTTCCTTGGTTTTTAAGCTCTTGTAGTCCAGCTGAATTCATTAACTAATGACTTATTTCCTTCACTTATGAAGCTATGAACATTTGTACAGGTATATTTTATGCTATGATCTAGACTATTCTCCTAATTCTGTCTCCCTCTTTTACTTATAAGGACTATGATAATTAAACTGAATCTATGAAGCTAATTCAAGGTCTTCTCCTCATGTCACAGTTAATTGATAAGCAATCTTAATTGCATTTTCAACTTTATCTCTCTTCAATAATAAAGCCTAACTTTAAATAGCTTCTAGGAATTAAGAGAAAAACAATTTTGCCAATGGCATTTGACAACTAGTAGCACTATCAGTGACATTAGTATAAGGTATTATTATGTATGCTACTACCTATGCATACATTGCCATGTCCCTGTATGAATACACATATATGATAAATACTTATACACACCTGTAGATAGGTATAGATAGATGTATAGATATGTAGATATATATATAGATTAAATATAGGTATATTTATAGGTTTATACATATGCAGATTTAGAAATATATATCAGTGTCACACAGTAGTCTACAAAGATTGTCTCATCAGTTTTCAAGCTGAATATATTTTAATCAAGATATGAAAGTTCAATAGACTTGAATTTTCTCATCAGTAAAGTTGTAGGTAATAGTATAATCTGTATCAATATTTGTGAGCATTTACTGAAATATTATCCATAAAACCTTATTGTATTTAATGATTTTTGTAAATAATGACTGTTAGTGATTGTATGACTTGTATGACTGACTTGAGGAAGTCCATCATGACCAGGCTCACAGGAGGGAAAAGGTACAGTCAGAGATAACCAGATGGTGAGGGGCAAGCACAAAATCATAAGTAACAGAAAACAATAGCATTTGGCACCATTAGAACTAGTTCTGCCACTAAAACAAGCCCTGGATCCCCTAACATACCTGAAAAGCATGATTCTACTTTAAAATCCCATCTCATGAAGGTAATAGAGGACCTTAAGGAAGGTACAAATAAATCCCTTAAAGAAATATAGAACACAAGTAAATACATAAAAGAGTAAACACATAAGTCCCTTAAAGATATATATGAGAACACAATGAGACTTTTGCCTAATCTTTGGACTCTTTTCCTCATATTGCCTTGTCTTATTATTTCTTGTCCTATTTGACTGATATTCTTGGAGGCTTGTTCATTTCTGAAGAGGAAATGGAAGGAGAGTGTGTCCAGAGGAGAGGTGAGGCGGTGGATAGAAGGAGTGGAGGGAAGGCAAACAGTGGTTAGGATGTATTGTATGACAAAAGATGATCAGCAGAAAATTGAAAAGAAAAGACTGGAACAGGTATTCCATTATAATAAATTCTCCAGCCCCAAATAATTAGTACCTCATTTGAAACAATCTTTGTATATATTGGATATAAATAGCTCATATATAACAATGTAACATAGCTATTAGGGTGGAAACATTCACTGGCCTACTATAAAAATAAAAATAACAACATCTTGAAGATATTTTCATGTGTAAATACTGGAGACAATTGACTACAAAACTGAGAGAACATAAAAAATAAAATAATACTCTCCAAAGCAGACATATTGAAGATATCTTAATCACTAGAGCAATTAAAAGATCCATCTCAGGTTTGCTCTCCTTTTTCTGTTTGAGAAAAGTCTCATTCTATAGTCTGTGTTGGCATGAATATCAGTATGTAGCCCATACTAGTTTCATAGTCTTGACAATACTGACTCAGCCCTCTTAGTAATGAAGTTATATGGATGATCACACATAGACAAACATAGAACACTTTCATTTTTGTCTTAATAAAAACACCGTAATTGTACTGAAAAACTAGAAAGCTCTTTTGGGGAATATGTCAATGGAAAGAGAAAGACATAAAATAAAATGACATAAAACTTAAGATTAGCTTAAGTTTACACTCACTCAGTTCCTCCCATATGTACAAAATTTCTATTCATTAATGTATAATTATGAGTACATGCTCAGGTATCCATTGAAAATTTTTGATAGATTACATGATAATTTATAAGAAAAAATACAAAGAAAAGTGAGCAAAATAACAATAAAACAACATTTTTTATAATTTTCAATATTAAGGGTGATTTTTAATACTTTTTTAATTTCTTTTCTTTTATTTTCTATACTCTTTGTTTACATTCCAAATTATTTCCCCTTTCCTGGTTCCCCCCTCCCCATATGTCCCATAAGCCCTCTTCTGTCCACCCATTCCCCAATCACCCCCTCCCATTTTTCTGTCCTGGTACTCCCCTACAATGCTGGATCAAGACTTTCCAAGAGAGGGCCTTCTCCTTCCTTCTTCTTGGGAATCATTTGATATGCTAATTGTGTCTTGAGTATTCAGGGTTTCTAGGCTAATTAAAATCTACTTATCAGTGATTGCATTCCATGTGTATTCTTTTGTGATTGGGTTACCTGACTTAGGATGATATTTTCCAGTTCGAACCATTTTCCTACAAATTTCATGAATTCATTGCTTTTCATTGCTGAGTAGTATTCCACTGTGTAAATATATCACATTTTCTGTATCTATTCTGCCATTGAGGAGCATCTGGGTTCTTTGAAGCTTCTGGTTATTATAAATAAGGATGCTACGAACATAGTGGAAGCTTGAAGCAATCCCACTAAAATCAGGGACTAGACAAGGCTGCCCTCTCTCTCCATATCTTTTCAATATAGTACTTGAAGTTCTAGCTAGAGCAATTAGACAACATAAGGAGGTCAAAGGAATACAAATTGGAAAGGAAGAAGTCAAACTATCATTATTTGCAAATTATATGATAGTATACTTAAGTGACCCAAAAAACTCCACCAGAGAACTCCTACAGCTGATAAACAACTTCAGCAAAGTGGCTGGTTATAAAATCCACTCAAGCAAATCAGTAGTAGCCTTCCTATACTCAAAGGATAAGCAGGCTGAGAAAGAAGTTAGGGAAATAACATCCTTTCACAATAGCCACAAACAATATAAAGTGTCTTGGCATGAGTCTAACCAAACAAGTGAAAAATCTCTAAGACAAAAACCTCAGGTCTCTGAAGAAGGAAATTGAAGAAAACCTCAGAAAATGGAAAAATCTTCCATGCTCATGCATTGGCAGGATTAATATAGTTAAAATGGCCATCTTACCAAAAGCAATATACAGATTCACCGCAATCCCCATCAAAATCTCAAATCAGTTTTTCATAGAGTTAGAAAGAGCAATTCTCAAATTCATCTGGAATAAAAAAAAAACCCAGGATAGCTAAAACTATTCTCAACACTAAAAGATCTTCTGGGGGAAACAGTATCCCAGACCTCAAGCAATACTATAGAGCAATAGTGTTAAAAATTGCATGGTATTGGTATAGTGACAGGCAAGTGGATCAATGGAATAGGATTTAAGACTCAGAAATGAACCCACACACCCATGGTCACTTGATTTTCCACAAAGGAACTGAAACCATACAGTGGAAAAAACAATAGCCTTTTCAACAAATGGTGCTGGTTCATTTGGAGGTCAGCATATAGAAGAATACAAATTGATCCATTCTTATCTCCTCAGACTAAGCTGAACTCCAAGTGGATCAAGGACCTTCACATAAAACCAGACACAGTGAAACTAATAGGAAAGAAAATAGGGAAGACCCTTGAGGACGTGGTCACAGGGGAAAAGTTCCTGAACAGAACACCAATAGCTTATGCTCTAAAACTAAGAATTGACAAATGGGACCTCATAAAATTTCAAAGTTTCTGTAAGGCAAAGGACGTGGTCAAAAGGAAAAAAACAGCAACCAACAAATTGGGAAAAGATCTTCACCAACTCTACATCCAAAAGAGGACCCATTTCCAATATATACAAAGAACTCATTAGACCCCAGAGAACCAAATAACCCTATTAAAAATGGGGTACAGAGCTAAACAAAGAATTTTCACCTGAAGAATTTCAGATGGCTGAGAAGCACCTTAAAAATGTTCAACATCATTAGTCATCAGGAAAATGCAAATCAAAACAACCCTGAGATTTCACCTCACATCAGTCAGAATGGCTAAGGTTAAAAACTCAGGAGACAGCAAGTGTTGGTGAGGATGTGGGGAAAGAGGAACACTCCCTCACTGTTGGTGGGATTGCAAGCTGGTACAACCACTCTGGAAATCAGTTTGGCGATTCCTCAGAATACTGGGCATGACACTTCTGGAGGACCCTGTTAAGTGTGTTTATTCTGTATTTTTAGTGCACTTTATTTTTCATTTGTTCTCTTTGAGAATCTCAAATACACTCCATTAAGATACAACACTTCATGATTGATATCATTTGAAATGAATCAAAACGATTTTTTAAATGACAATATAGAAAAATGGGAAAATGTTTATACAAAGAAACACAACAGAAATCAAAATAGCCCACTAAGTATAGAAATATGTATGTCCATTAGTAAAAGAAGAACAAGCCTTCATATAGTCCTTCCCAACACCATTTTAAAATCTTAGTAAATCATTTTGTAAGATTCTCTGCTTGGTAATGCAGTGATTCCAGTGACCTGCATAAGGTCAAATACCAAATGATTAAGCTGGTATTTGAACATCCATCCAACGTGCCTCCAGACATGATAGCCATGAACAGTGCTCAAATAAAATTTAAAGACATATCTTCTGTCTAGTGGTCAAACTTTATGTGTAGCTTATTGCCCTAACTTCTTTTTTTAATCACTTTAATAAAATACTCAGAAGTATCATTGTACATACCATGTTTTTAGGCAGACATGGGAAATGAACTTCCTTTTAATCTTTTTAAATTTTTATGTATATGGGTGTTTTGTGTGCATATATATCTGTGCACCATGTGGGAGTTACAGATGATTGTGAGCTACTGTGTTAGTGCTGGGAATTGAACCCAGGTCAGTATTCTTTTTTTTACTATCTTTTTATTTTAATTATTTTTTATTCACTATATTTTTATTTACATTTCAAATGATTTCCTCTTTCCTGTATGCCCCACCCTGAAAGTCCCATAAGACCCCTTACTTCCCCCTCTTCCCCAATCAACTCATTCCCTCTTCCCTGTACTGGTATTCCCCTAAACTGCTGCACTGAGCCTTTCTAGGACCACTGGCCTCTCCTTACTTCTGGGGCATCATTTGATATGTGAATTGTTTCTTTGGTATTCCAAGCTTCTGGGATAATATCCACTTATCAGTGAGTGTATAACATGTGTGTTCTTTTGGGGTTGGGTCACCTCACTCATGATGACATCCTCCAGTTCCATCCACGTACATAAGAATTTCATGAATTCATTGTTTTTAATCCCTGAGTAGTATTTCACAGTGTAATTATACCACATTTTCTGTATCTATTCCTCCATTGAGGGACATCTGGGTTCTTTCCAGGTTCTGGCTATTATAAATAGGGCTTCTATGAACATAGTGGAGCATGTGTCCTTATTACATGCCTAGGAATCCTTTAGGTATGTGCCCAGGAGTGGTATACTGGGGTCTTCTGGTAGTATTATGCCCATTTTTCTGAGGAACCGCCAGACTGAGTTCCAGAGTGGTTGTACCAGCTTGCAACCACACTAGCAGTGGAAGAGTGTTCCTCTTTCTCCACATCCTCTTGAGCATCTGTTTTCTCCTGAGTGTTTGACCTTAGCCATTCTGACTGGTGTGAGGAGAAATCTCAGGTTTGTTTTGCTTTGCATTTCCCTGATGACTAAGGATGTTGAACATTTCTTTAGGTGCTTCTCAGCCATTTGATATTCCTCAGGTGAAAATTCTTTGTTTATCTCTGTACCCCATTTTTAATAGGGTTGTTTGGCTCTCTGGAGTCTACCTTCTTGAGTTGTTTGTACATCTTGGATATTAGCCCTCTGTTGGATATAGGGTTGATAATGATCTTTTCCCAATTTGCTGGTTGCCATTTTCTCCTTTTGACAGTGTCCTTTGCCTTACAGAAACTTTGTAATTTTATGAGTTCCCATTTGTCAATTCTTGATCTTAGAGCATAAGCTACTGGTGTTCTGTTCAGGAACTTTTCCCCTGTGCCCATGTCCTCCAGGGTCTTCCCGAGTTTCTTTTCTATTAGTTTTAGTGTGTCTGGTTTTATGTTGACATCCTTGGTCCACTTGGACTTGTGCTTAGTACAAGGAGATATGAATGGATCAATTTGCATTCTTCTGCATGCTGATCTTCAGTTGAACCATCACCATTTGTTGAAAAGGCTATCTTTTTTCCACTGGATGGTTGTAGCTCCTTTGTCAAAGATCAAGTGACCATAATTGTGTGGGTTCATCTTTGGACCTTCAGTTCCCTTCCATTTATCTACTTGCCTGCCACTATACCAATACCATGCAGTTTTTTGTTTTGTTTTGTTTTGTTTTGTTTGTTTTTGGAGACAGGGTTTCTCTGAGTAGCCCTGGCTGTCCTGGAACTTACTTTGTAGACCAGGCTGGCCTCCAACTCAGAAATCTGCCTGCCTCTGCCTCCCAAGTGCTGGGATTACAGATGTGCACCAACACCACCCAGCTACCATGAAGTATTTTAACACTATTGCTCTGTAGTACTGCTTGAGGTTGGCTATACTGATTCCCCAAGATGTTCTTTTACCATTTAGAGTAGTTTTAGCTATCCTGGTTTTTTTGTTATTCCAGATGAATTTGAGAATTGCTCTTTCTAACTCTGAAAAATTGAGTTGGGATTTTGATGGGGATTGTATTGAATCTGTATATTGCTTTTGGAAAGATGGCCATTTTTACTATATTAATACTGCCAATCCAAGAACATGGAAGATTTTGCCATCTTCTGAGGTCTTCTTTGATTACTTTCTTCAATGACTCGAAGTTTCTGTCATACAGCTCTTTCACTAGTTTGGTTAGAGTCATACCAAGATACTTTATATTGTTTGTGGCTATTGTGAAGGGTGTCATTTCCCTAGTTTCTTTCTCAGCCTGTTTATCCTTTGAGTATAGTAGGCTACTGATGTGCTTTATTCAATTTTATATCCAGCCACTTTGCTGAAGTTGTTTATCAGCCGTAGGAGTTCTCTGTTGGAGTTTTTTTTGGGGGGTCACTTAAGTATACTATCATATCATCAGCAAATAGTGATAATTTGAATTTTTCCTTTCTAATTTCTATCCCTCTAACCTCCTTTTGTTGTCTAATTCCTCTTGCTATAAATTCAAGTACTATATTGAATAAATATGGAGAGAGAGGTCAGCCTTGTCTGGTCCCTGATTTTAGTGGGATTGCTTCAAGTTTGTCTCCATTTAGTTTGATGTCGGTTTGCTGTTTATTGCTTTTATTATGTTTGGGTATGGGCATTGAATTACTGTTCTTTCCAAGACCTTTAACACGAAACGATACTGGGTTTTATCAAATGCTTTTGCAGCATCTAATGAAATGACCATGTGGCTTTTTTCTTTGAGTTTGTTTATCTAGTGGATTACATTGATGGATTGCTGTATATTGAACCATCCCTGCATTCCTTGGATGAAGCCAACTTGATCATGGTGAATAATCATTTTGATGTGTTCTTGGATTCAGTTGGCAATAATTATTGAGTATTTTTGCATTGATATTCATAAGGGAAATTGTCCTGAAGTTCTCTTTCTTTGTTGGATCTTTGTGTGGTTTTGGTATCAGCAAAATTGTGGCTTCATAGAACGTGTTGGGTAGGGTTCCTTCTGTTTCTATTTTGTGTCATAGTTTAAAGAGTATTGGTGTTAGTTCTTCTTTGAAGGTCTAATAAAAAATAAGCATGAATACAAAAGATAAAGAGGAAAAGTCTTGATGTCTTGAAAGATAAAATATCATATCTAGGCCATACAACCAAATGACATGAAACGTTAATATTCAGAAAATTAGAATAGTAAATTATTTTTCAGCTCAAATTCATCTTTTTTCATTTTATTAAAAAATATCTTTCTCACATAGCATCCTCTTTACAGTTTTCTCATTTTATTGCTACTTTTTTCTTTTTTAAGAAAAGTATTATTTCATTTTACTCTACATCTCTGGGACATAATGTCTCTGATTCTTGATTAAGCAAGCAGTGCCGTGTATGAGTTCATTCTCATGAAATGAGCCTTAAGTCAAATAAGTTCTGATTACTTCCATAAACTTACTGCCACAGCATATCATGCAGGCAGAATATGTTTGTACATTAATAAGTTTGTGGCTGTGTTCATGTCTACATTTCTCTTTTGGTAGTATGCAGAGTACATTCCTGTATCAAAGATGCTAGAACACATAGGTGGATGCTTTTTATAGCACCAACTCAAGTAGTGAATATTGAGTGAAGTTTGTAGGTGTTATATTCAGCAATGAGAACTTGATGTCAGTTTGTGAATTGTAACCTATAGTCTTGGCAACATTCTGTATTGTTTTGGAATACCCATGGGATCCCTATGGCCAATATCTAAAGAAGACATAACCCCATGAACTTACATTGCTGAAAGCTACATTTAGTGACAAGAGATAGCTCATTGGGGCTCTGTATTTTCCACTATTTGGGGATTTAAGTAGAAATAAATTTTATATATCAGAAGAAGGGAGGATCTCCCATGCTTATGGATCAAGGGGAATTAATATAGTAAAAAATGACCATCATACAAAAAGCCATTTATAGATTCACTGCTATTCCCCATCAAAATTTTAATGTAATTCTTCAACTATCTTGAAAGGTAAATTTTCTAAAACTACAAAGTTTCTGTAAGGCAAAAGACACTGTCAAAAGGATAAATCGGCAACCAACAAATTGGGAAAAAATCTTCACCAACCCCACATCCGACAGAGGGCTAATTTCCAATGTATACAAAGAACTCAAGAGGTTAGACCCCAGAAAACCAAATAACCCTATCCAAAATTGGGGTACAGAGCTAAACAGAGACTTTTAACCTGAAGAAATTCGGATGGCTGAGAAACACTTTAAAAAATGTTCAACATCCTTCCCAGCTCCTCTGGCCGTGCACCGAGGCTGCGGTCTGCAACCAGCTCGCCGGCCCCTGGACCAGTGATAGTGGCAGGCCTCCATATTGCAACCAGGACACAGCTGGAAAGGCCCAGGTAGACACCCCTTCCAGGGCTACCCTCACGGGGGATCTGCTAGGCTCTCGGTGCCAAGCAGGCCTAGTTCTGCCTAGGCTCTGCGGGACTTCCCCACGCCCTCTGGCCATGCACCAAGGCTGCGGTCTGCAACCAGCTCACCGGCCCCTGGACCAGCGATAGTGGCGGGCCTCCATATTGCAACCAGGACACAGCTGGAAAGGCCCAGGTAGACACTCCTTCCAGGACTACCCTCACCAGGGGATCTGCTAGGCTCTCACTGCCAAGCAGGCCTAGTTCCGCCTAGGCTATGCAGGACTTCCCAGTGCCCTCTGGCCATGCACCAAGGCAGTGGGCAGCAACCAGCTCGCCGGCCCCTGGACCAGCAATAGCAACAGGCCTCATTATTGCAACCAGGACATAGCTGGAGAAGCCCAGGTAGACAGACTCCAACAGGGGCTACAATCGCATGGGTGGCAGCCAGCTTATGATCCCTTAAAGCAGCAGTCACACATATTCACCAGTAGAGAAACAACAGGTGAGCACAGCCTCACAGGAGATTCAAACACCAGCCAGTGAAAACAAGGCCAACTAACACCAGAAATAACCAGATGGCAAAAGGAAAACGAAGGAACGTTACTAACAAAAATCAAGGCAACATGACAGCATCTGAACCTAGTTCTCCAACAACAGGAAGCCCTGGATACCCCAACACACCAGAAAAACAAGACTTGGATATAAAATCACTGGTCAGGATGCTGGTAGCTGAACACATAGAAAAATCTCGTAAAGAAATAGAGGAGAAAATGGATCAAAAGTTAGAAGCCTTTACGAGGCAAATACAAAAATCACTTCAAGAAATTCAGGAGAAGATGGATCAAAAAGAAGAAGACAATAAGAAAGAAAGTCAAAAGTCACTTAAAGAACTACAGAAGAACCTGGGCCAACAAGTAGAAGCTATGAAAGAGGAAGCACAAAAATCTATTAAAGAAATACATGAAAACACAATCAAGCAAGCAAAAGATCTGAGCACATCCATCCAGATACTAAAAACAGAAGTAGAAACAACTAAGAAATCACAGAGGGAGACAACATTGGAGATAGAAAACCATGGGAAGAAATCAGGGGCCATAGATGCAAGTATCAACAATAGAATACAAGAGATAGAAGACAGAATCTCAGAAGCCGAAGATACCATAGGAACCATTGATTCAACAGTCAAAGAAAATACTAAATGCAAAAAGGTGGTAACCCAAAACATCCAGGAAATCCAAGACACTATGAGAAGACCAAACCTAAGGATTATAGGTATAGACGAGAGTGAAGATTTACAAGTTAAAGGGCCAGCTAATATCTTCTATAAAATTATGGAAGAAAACTTCCCCAACCTAAGGAGAGAGATGCCCATGAATATACAAGAAGCCTATAGAAACCCAAACAGACTGGACCAGAACAGAAATACATCCCGTCACATAAGAATCAAAACTCCAAATGTAATAAACAAAGAAAGAATACTAAAGGCAGCAAGAGAAAAAGGCCAAGTAACATATAAAGGAAGACCTATCAGAATAACAGCAGACTTCTCACCTGAGACCATGAAAGCTAGAAGATCCTGGGCAGATATCATGCAAACTCTAAGAGAACACAAATTCCAGCCAAAACTACTTTACCCAGCAAAACTCTCAATCGCCATTGATGGAGACATCAAGGTATTCCATGACAAAACCAAATTTGCACGATATCTTTCCACAAATCCAGCCCTACAAAGGATAATAGGGGGAAAACACCAAGACAAGGACAGAGACTACACCCGGGAAGAAGCAAGATAGAAACCTCCGCTCATCAAACCCAAAAGAAGATAACCTCTCAAATATAAATAAATAAATAAATAAATAAATAAATAAATAAATGAATAAATAAATAAATAAAATTTCAAAAATGTCTGGAGGAAATAATTACCATTCCTTAATATCTCTTAACATCAATGGACTCAAATCCCCAATAAAAAGACATAGATTAACAAACTGGATACGGAAACAAGACCCTACATTTTGCTGCATACAGGAAACACATCTCAGTGTTAAAGACAAACACTGCTTTAGAGTAAAAGGATGGAAGACAATTTTACAAGCAAATGGTCTCAGGAAACAAGCGGGGGTAACCATCCTAATATCAGATAAAATAGACTTCCAACCTAAAGTCATCAAAAGAGACTCAGAAGGACACTTCTTGCTGGCCAAAGGGGAAATCCACCAAGAAGAGCTCTCAATACTGAACATTTATGCTCCAAATACAAGGTTACCCTCCTTCGTAAAAGAAACCTTACTAAAGCTAAAAGCACACATTACACCTAACACAATAATTGTGGGGGACCTCAACACTCCACTCTCCTCAATGGATCGATCAGGAAAGCAGAAACTAAACAGGGACACAGTGAAACTAATTGAAACTTTGGACCAATTGGATTTAACAGATATATATATATATATATATATATATATATATATATATATATATATATAACATTTCATCCTAAAGCTAAAGAATATACCTTTTTCTCAGCACCGCATGGTACCTTCTCCAAAATTGATCATATAATTGGTCACAAGACAGATGTCAACAAATAGAAGAAGATCGAGCTAATCCCATGCCTCCTATCAGACCACCATGGAGTAAAAGTGGTCTTCAATAACAACAAAAACAACAGAAAGCCCACATACACATGGAAACTGAACAATACTCTACTCAATGACATCTTGGTCAAGGAAGAAATAAAAAAAGAAATCAAAGACTTTTTAGAATACAATGAAAATGAAGGTACAACCTACCCAAATCAATGGGACACAATGAAAGCAGTACTAAGAGGAAAACTCATAGCCCTAAGTGCATCCAAAAAGAAACTAGAGAGAGCATACACTAGCAACTTAACTGCACCCCTAAAAGCCCTGGAAGAAAAAGAAGCTAATTCACCCAGGAGGAGTAGAAGACAAGAAATCACCAAACTCAGGTCTGAAATCAATCAAGTAGAAACAGAGAACCATACAAAGAATCAAAAAGACTAGGAGCTGGTTCTTTGAGAAAATCAACAAGATAGATAAACACTTAGCCAGACTAACCAAAGGACACAGAGACAGTATACAAATTAACAAAATTAGAAATGAAAAGGGAGACATAACAACAGAAACTGAGGAAATTCAAAAGATCATCAGATCCTACTACAAAGGTCTATACTCAAAACAACTGGAGAATCTGGAGGAAATGGACAATTTCCTAGACAGATTTCAAATACCAAAATTAAATCAGCATCAAGTAGATCAGCTAAATAGTCCCATAACCCCTAAAGAAATAGAAGGGGTTATAGAAAGCCTCCCAACCAAAAAATAGTATGGGACCAGATGGTTTTAGTGCAGAATTCTACCAGACCTTCAAAGAAGACTTAACACCAATACTTTTCAAACTATTCTACAAAATAGAGACAGAAGGGACACTGCCCAACTCATTCTTCGAAGCCACAATTACGCTAATACCTAAACCACAAAAAGATCCAACAAAGAAAGAGAACTACAGGCCAATTTCTCTTATGAATATAGATGCAAAAATACTAAATAAAATTCTTGCTAACCGAATCCAAGAGCACATCAAAACGATCATCCACCATGATCAAGTAGGCTTCATCCCAGGGATGCAGGATGGTTCAATATATGGAAATCCATCAATGTAATCCACTACATAAACAAACTGAAAGAAAAAAACCACATGGTCATCTCATTAAATGCTGAAAAAGCATTCGACAAAATTCAGCATCCTTTCATGCTAAAAGTCTTGGAAAGAGCAGGAATTCAAGGCCCATACCTAAATATAGTAAAAGCAATATACAGCAAACCAATAGCCAACATCAAAATAAATGGAGAGAAACTTGAAGCATTCCCACTAAAATCAGGGACTAGACAAGACTGCCCTCTCTCTCCATATCTTTTCAATATAGTACTTGAAGTTCTAGTGAGAGCAATTAGACAACATAAGGAAGTAAAAGGGATACAAATTGGAAAGGAAGAAGTCAAACTATCATTATTTGCAGACAATATGATAGTTTACCTAAGCAACCCAAAAATTCCACCAGAGAACTTCTACAGCTGATAAACAACTTCAGCAAAGTGGCAGGTTATAAAATTAACTCAAGCAAGTCAGTGGCCTTCTTGTACTCAAAGGACAAGCAGGCAGAGAAAGAAATTAGGGAAATAACACCCTTCACAATAGCCACAAACAACATAAAGTATCTTGGCGTAACTCTAACCAAACAAGCGAAAGATCTGTACAACAGGAACTTCAAGTCCTTGAAGAAAGAAATAGAAGAAGACCTCAGAAGATGGAAAAATATTTTTTGCTCCTGGATTGGCAGGATCAATATAGTAAAAATGGCCATCTTGCCAAAAGCAATATACAGATTCAATGCGATCCCCATCAAAATCCCAAATCAATTCTTCATAGATATAGAAAGAGCAATTCTCAAATTCATCTGGAGCAACAAAAAACCCAGGATAGCTAAAACTATTCTCAACAATAAAAGGACTTCTGGGAGGAATCAATATCCCTGACCTCAAGCAGTACTACAGAGCAATTGTGTTAAAAACTGCATGGTATTGGTATAGCAACAGGCAAGCAGATCAATGGAACAGGATTGAAGACCCAGAAATTAACCCACAGACTTATGGTCACTTGATCTTTGATAAAGGAGCCACAACCATCTGGTGGAATAAAGATAGCCTTTTCAACAAATGGTGCTGGTTCAACTGGAGGTCAACATGCAGAAGAATGGGAATTGACCCATTCTTATCTCTTTGCACTAAGATCAACTCCAAGTGGATCAGGGACCTCCACATAAAACCAGACACACTGAAACTAATAGAAAAGAAACTTGGGAAGACCCTGGAGGACTTGGGCACAGGGGAAAAGTTCCTGAACAGAACACCAATAGCTTATGCACTAAGATCAAGAATCGACAAATGGGACCTCATAAAATTACAAAGTTTCTGCAAGGCAAAGGACACTGTCAGAAGGACAAAATGACAACCAACAAAGTGGGAAAAGATCTTCACCAACCCCACATCTGACAGAGTGCTAATATCCAATATATACAAAGAACTCAAGAAGTTAGACCACAAAGAACCAAATAACCCTATAAAAAATGGGGACAGAGCTAAACAAAGAATTTTCACCAGAAGAAGTTCTGATGGCCGAGAAACACCTTAAAAGATGTTCAACATCCTGGGTGAAATTGCTTCTTTTTGTTACAGAGCTTTCAAGTGTGCCATTAAGTTGCTAGTATATGCTCTCTCCTGTTTCTTTTTGGAGACACTCAGGGCTATGAGTTTTCCTCTAAGCACTGCTTTCATTGTGTCCCATAGATTTGGGTATGTTGTGCCTTCATTTTCATTAAGTTCTAAGAATTCTTTGATTTCTTTCTTTATTTCTTCCTGGACTAAGTTATCATTGAGTAGAATATTGTTCAGCCTCCAAGCGTATAGGGATTTTCTGTTTTTTTTTTGTTTTTGTTTTTTTTTTTTTTTTTTTTTTTGCTATTGAAGAACACTCTTGCTCCATGGTGATCTGATAAGAGGCATGGGATTAGTTCGATCTTTTTATATTTGTTGAGATCTGTCTTGTGTCCAATTATATGGTCGATTTTGGAGAAGGTACCATGAGGGGCTGAGAAAAAGGTATAGTCTTTTGCTTTAGGGTGAAATGTTCTATATATATCTGTTAAATCCAATTGCTCCAAAGTTTCGATGAGTTTCTCCGTGTCTCTGTTTAGTTTCTGTTTTCCTGGTCGGTCCACTGTAGATAGTGGAGTATTGAGGTCCCCCAAAATCATTGTGTTAGGTGCAATGTGTGCTTTGAGCTTTAGTAAGGTTTCTTTTACAAATGAGGGTGCCCTTACATTTGGAGCGTAGATGTTTAGAATTGTGAGTTCCTCTTGGTGGATTCTTCCTTTGACTAGCAGGAAGTGACCTTCTGTGTCTCTTTTGATGACTTTGGGTTGAAAGTCAATTTTATCTGATATGAAAATGGCTACTCCAGCTTGCTTCCTGTGACCATTTGCTTTCAAAATTGTCTTCCTTCCTTTTAACTCTAAGGTAGTGTTTGTCTTTGACTCTGAGGTGTGTTTCCTGTAAGCAGCAAAATGTAGGGTCCTGTTTCCATATCCAGTCTGTTAGTCTATGTCTTTTTATTGGGGAGTTGAGTCCATTGATGTTAAGAGATATTAAGGAATAGAGATTATTACTTCCTGACATTTTTGATGCTATTTTTGTTTTTGAGTAGTTATCTTCCTTTGAGTTTGATGGAAGAAGTTTACTGTCTTGCTTTTTCTTGGGTGCCATTCCCTTCCTTGTGTTGGAGTTTTCCTCCTATCATCCTTTGTAGAGCTGGGTTAGTGGAAAGATATTGTGTAAATTTGGTCCTGTCATGGAATATTTTGATTTCTCCATCTATGTTGATTGAGAGTTTTGCTGGGTATAGTAGTCTTGGCTGACATTTGTTTTCTCTTAGGGTCTGCATGAGGTCTGCCCAGGATCTTCTAGCTTTCATGGTTTCTGGAGAGAAGTCTGGTGTGATTCTGATAGGTCTTCCTTTATATGTTACTTGGCCCTTTTCTCTTACTGCCTTTAATATTCTTTCTTTGTTTAGTACATTTGGGGTTTTGATTATTATGTGACGGGAGGTGTTTCTGTTCTGGTCCAGTCTGTTTGGAGTTCTGTAGGCTTCTTGTATATTCATGGGCATCTCTCTCTTTAAGTTAGGAAAGTTTTCTTCCATAATTTTGTTAAAGATATTTGCTGGCCCTTTAAGTTGTAGATCTTCACTCTCATCTATCCCTATAATCCTTAGGTTTGGTCTTCTCATTGTGTCCTGGATTTCCTGGATGTTTTGGGTTACAAGCCTTTTGGATTTTGCGTTTTCTTTGACTGTGGAGTCAATGGTTACTATGTTATCTTCAGCATCAGAGATTCTTATTTAATTATTAGGGAAATGCAAATAAAACAGTCCTGAGATTCTACCTCTCACCAGTCAGAATGGCTAAGATTAAAAACTCAGAAGACATCAGGTGTTGGCGAGGATGTGGAGAAAGAGGAACACTCCTCTACTGCTGGTGGGAATGCAAGCTGGTACAACCACTCTGGAAATCAGTATGGCGGTTCCTCTGAAAACTGGGCATGATACTTCCGGAGGACCCAGCCCTACCACTCCTGGGAATATACCGAGAAGATTCCCCAGCATGCAATAAGGATACATGTTCCACTATGTTCATAGCAGCCTTATATATAATAGCCAGAAGCTGGAAAGAACCCAGATATCCCTCAACAGAGGAATGGATACAAAAAATGTGATATATATACACAATGGAGTACTATTCAGCCATTAGAAACAATGAATTCATGAAATTCTTAGAGAAATGGATGGAGCTGGAGAACGTCATACTAAGTGAGGTGACCCAGTCTCAAAAGAATACCCATGGTATACAGTCACTGATAATTGGATATTAGCCTAGAAGCTTGGAACACCAAAGACACAAATTACATATCAAGTGATGTCTCACAAGAAGAAAGGAGTGGACACTGGTACTAGAATGGACCAAAACATCATTGTGGGAGAATACAAGAACAGTAAAGTGGGAGGGGGTGGATGCGGGAGCAGGGGGAGGGAAAAGGACATGTGGGACCTTTGGGGGTGGGGAACCAGAAAAAGGGAAATGAATTGTAAATATAGAATATATACAATAAAAAAAAGTTAAAAAAAAAAAGCTGTTCAACATCATTAGTCATCAGGGAAATGCAAATCAAAACAACCCTGAGATTCCACCTCACACCAGTCAGAATGGCTAAGATTAAAAACTTAAGAGACAACAAGTGCTGGCGAGGATGTGGAGAAAGAGGAACACTCCTCCACTGTTGGTGGGATTGCAAAATGGTAAAACTGCTCTGGAAATCAGTTTGGTGGTTCCTCAGAAAATTGGGCATGTCACTTCCAGAGGACCCTGGCATACCACTCCTGGGCATATACCCAGAGGTTTCCCCTGCACACAATAAAGACACATGCTCCACTATGTTTATAGCAGCCTTGTTTATAATAGCCAGAAATTGGAAGGAGTCCAAATATCCCTCAAAGGAGGAATGGATACAGAAAATGTGGTATATTTATACAATGGAATACTACTCAGCAATTAAAAATAATGAATTCATGCAATTTGTAGGTAAATGGTTAGACCTGGAAAATATCATCCTGAGTGAGTTAACCCAATCACAAAAGAATACACATGAAATGCAATCACTGATAAGTGGATATTAATGAGCCCAGACGCCCTAAATACTCAAGACACATATAGCAAGTCAAATGATTCCCAAGAAGAGGAAAGGAGAGGACCCTGGGCCTGTAAAGATTGCATCCAGTTTAGTAAAGAAACCGAGGGGGGAGGGGGAATGATTGGGGAATAGTTGGGGGGGAGAGGAACTATGGGAAGTATGGTGGGTGGGAACTGGGAAAGGGGAAAGCCTTTGGAATGTAAACATAGAATATAGAAAATAAAAATTAAAAAAAAAGTTCAACATCATTAGTCATTAGGGAAATGCAAATTAAAACAATCCTGAGATTTCACCTCACACCAGTCAGAATGGCTAAGATTAAAAACTCAGAAGACATCAGGTGTTGGAGAGGATGTGGAGAAAGAGGAACACTCCTCCACTGCTGGTAGGAATGCAAGCTGGTACAACTACTCTGGAAATCAGTATGGTGGTTCCTCAGAAAACTGGACATGATACTTCTGGAGGACCCAGCCATACCACTCCTGGGAATATACCCAGAAGATTCCCCAGCATGCAATAAGGATACATGCTCCACTATGTTCATAGCAACCTTATATATAATAGCCAGAAGCTGGAAAGAACCCACATGTCCCTCAACAGAGGAATGGATACAAAAAATGTGGTATATATACACAATGGATTACTATTCAGCCAGTAGAAACAATGAATTCATGAAATTCTTAGAGAAATGGATGGAGCTGGAGAACGTCATACTAAGTGAGGTGACCCAGTCTCAAAAGAATACCCATGGTATACAGTCATTGATAAGTGGATATTAGCCTAGAAGCTTGGAACACCAAAGACATAAATCACATATCAACTGATGTCTCACAAGAAGAAAGGAGTGGACATTGGTGCTAGAATGGAACAAAACATCATTGTGGGTGAGTAAAAGAACAGTAAGGTGGGAGGGGGTAGATGAAGGAGCAGGGGGAGGGAGAAGGGCATGTGGGACCTTTGGGGGTGGGGAACCAGAAAAAGGGAAATCAATTGTAAATATAGAATATTTCCAATAAAAAAAGAAAGGTAAATTTTCAGCTTCATATGGAAAATCACTCACACACACACACACACACACACACACACACACACACAAATCAGTATAGTTAAAATAATATTGAATAATAGTTATTGAAGTATTAAATTCTTTCACTATCACTGTGTAAGAATCAATATGTAATTTAAGTTTCACTTATGAACTTAGAGCCTCTGTGTTTAGTGCATCGATGTTTATACTAACTTCCTGGGTTTTATTCTTTCTATTGATAAGTATATAGTGTCCTTCCCTATCTCTTCTAATTAATTTTGGTTTAAAGTCTATTTTGTCAGATATTCTAATGGCTATACCAGCTTGCTTCTTATATCATTTTGCTAAGAAAAATCTACTTCCATATTTTTGTCCTGTTACATCTATCTCTGATGTTAAGGTATGTTTCTTGGATGCAGCAGAAGGATGAATCCTGTTTTCCAATTCATTTTAAAAATTAAACTCTGTGTCTTTAATTGGTGAATTGAGATCATTGGAGTTGAGCATTGTTAGTTTCTTTTGTTTTGTTGTTGTAGAGTGTATGTGTGTGTCTGTGTCTGTGTTTCTCTTCTTTTGATTTACAGATCTGGAATTACTTATTACCTGTATTTTATTAGGTGTGGTTAAACTCTATAGGTTGGAGTTTTCCTTCTAGTACCTTTTCTTAATTTTGATTTTATCATGGAGTATCTTATTTTCTCCATCTATGGTAACTGAACATTTTTTTGAGGATAGTAGTCTGGAGTGCTATACGTGGTCTCTTAAACTCTGTATCAGATCTGATCAGGCCCTCTGGCTTTTAGATTCTCCATTGAGAAGTCAGTTATATTTCTAATAGATAGACTAGGTAAATATTATATAGATTTCATTTTATTGTGAAATATCTTATTTTCTTCATCTATGTAGATTGAGGGTTTTGTTAAGTGTGGTAGTGTGGACTTGTAATTGTGACATTAGAGCCTTGAAGATATCTCTCCATGCCTTCTGGATTTTATCATCTCCTTTGAGAAGTCAGATGTAATTATAATAGGCCTACTTCTATATATTAGTAGGTCTTTTTCTCCTGCAGCTTTTAATATTTTTCTTTGTTCAATACATTTAACATTTTGATTGCTATATGCCAAGTGTACTTTCTTTTCTGCTTTGGTATAATTGTTGTTCAGTATGCTTCTTATACCTTTATAAGCTTCCCCACTAAAATATAAAAGTTTTCTTTTATGATTGTTGAAGAAAAAATCTGCTTTTGAGCTGGGTTTCTTCCCCATCTTCTATTCCTATTATTCTTGAATTTTGTGTTTTCCTAGTGCCCCAGATTTTCTGGATGTTTTGTGCCTGAATTTTCTTTCTTTTTAAGATTTAACATTTTCTGTGTTTAAGGTTTCCGTTTTTTTCTATCTTTTCTTCAATTTCCAAGATTCCTCTTCTATTTCTTACACTCTGTAAGGGAGGCTTGCTTCTAATGTTCTTAGTTGAGTTCTTAAACTATTCATTTTCAATGTTATTTCAGTTTTGGTTTTGTTTCTTGGTCCCATTTCAAATTTCATGTTTTAAACTATTTTCTTTGTTTCATTCCACTATTTGTATTTTCATAGATTTCATTAATGAATCTATTCATATTCTTGTTCAGAAACTCTAACATAATCATACATACTATTTTGAAATCCTTGTCTTGTGCTTCAGCTATGTTGGAAAATTCAGGGTTTTCTGTGGTAGGGTTACCTGCCTCTAGTAAAGTAGTCTAAGTGCTAATATCTGTTCTTAACTATGATGGATACGTGTTTTGTGCCTTGTATTCTGTTGTACTCTGGATCAAAAGAGAGTGTTATAGGTGTGTGCTGTCTGGTAGAAAATTATTCTGGGATCCTGATAGGTGTGGCCACTGTGGATTCCATGAAAATGATTCTAAGTTTTGGGAGCTGACACTTGGTAATGTGGATGAGCGGAAGGGTGAGGGAGGAGCTAATGACATTCAGGGGAGAGAAGAGAGAAGCGTGTTCCCATAGGACCTGCTTAGCCCTCTTGGAATTGGGGGAGATGGTGAGGAAAGGCTTAAGGGTGTTTTTCTACAGAGCTGGGGATGAGAGACTGGCAGGAGTGGATATTAGGAGGAGCTGAGGAAGAGGTAAGAATCTGTAGATAACCTCCCTATTTCCTTATCCTTTGGGATCTCAGGGAGAGTTTGCTAGGGTTAGAGTCTTGGAAAAAGCAATGATTTAGAGGAGGGAAATTAGGAGAGTGAGATCTGTGTAATCTACTGTATATGGGAAAGAAGAGAAGCCAAGGTTGGTAGTCTATTGCAGAGCTAAAGGTGGCAGTGAGGAAATGGGTTTGGAAGAACAGAGCTGTTGATCATATGCAGTTAATCTACCTGTTTTCAGGGCTGGAGTGGCCCAAGTGTTTTCAAAGCCCATCTTTTCAAATGTTGTATATATTTATTTAGACATGTGTATCACTATATACTTATTATTTACAGCAGCCACAAGAGGGTGTTGGATACCCTAAAACTGGAGGTATACACAATTGTGAACAGCCCTGTCAATTCTGGGAACAAAATTTTGATCCCCTTCAGGGATAATGAGTGTACTTTAGCTGCTGAGCCATCATCTCACCAGGTCACCTGTACTGATCTTTCTACTCTTTGATGCAGGATCTTAGGTTTTATTTCATTTTTTATTTTATTGAAAACAAATTCCTTCCTCATACAATATAACCTGATTAGTTTCCCTTCCCTCTACTGTTGTGTGCATATCTAGATTAATTTTAGCCTTTAATTCTGTGTTACTATGGTAGCTAGCCATTTCCTGCAGCTAACTCTGTAAGTTTTCCTTTTCCTTTCATTTGTCTTGACATCAGACTTCCATCTAGTTGATGCTTTTTGTATTCAATTGTTCCTATTTTAAAATGAAAATGAATAAATGCCAAAATCTTAGTAAAGATATTGGAAGATTGGATGGAACAAATCTCTAATAGAATTAGAAAACATTCTGAGGTAGCCTATTAGCTAAAAGATAAAGAAGAACAGAAGAAATAAACAAAATATTCACAAAACTTTCTCCAAATTGAAATACAAAAGAAGGAAGGAAGGAAGGAAGGAAGGAAGGAAGGAAGGAAGGAAGGAAGGAAGGAAAGAAGGAAGGGGGAAAGTTGGTTTTTAGAGAAAAATCAGCAAGATAGACAAAACCCTATCCAAACTGAACAAAAGGGGAGATATAACAACACACGTCAGGGAAAACCAAGTTTTATCTCAAGAAATAGTACTCAAAAAATGGAAAATCTAAAAGAAATGTTTAAAAGTAACTTTCATTTCCCTGTAGTAATTGTTATCTCTGAGGCTTATTGCTGAATAAGCTCACTCTTAATAGTTCTCTCTGAGCTCTGACTGGCTGGACCAACTCAGCTGTTTTTGCTCACATTCCTCTCTCAGATTCAAGTTGGATACTCTCAGCTTCTCAAAAAATTGTTCTGCTTTGCCTCAAAATAACTCTGGTGATCTGTTCTAATATGGCTCCTTCCTATTTTAACTGCCTCTGCTGACCTGCCCTGAACTTCATTACCTCAACTCAATTGTACTGCACTAGACTCACTACACTGAATCCCAAATGACTCAACTCTCAACATCACTACACTCAACTCAGCTGCCTGTAAATCACTCACTGATATAACTCATCTCAGCTCAATCTAACTGTCTGAACTGGACTTTTGTTCTCTTCTTCAATAACTTTTCTTTCCTGTGTTTTCATGAGATTGGACATGTCCTATCCTCTCAAATCTTTCTATGATTTGTCACTTCATGTATAAATTAGATATCATTGTTTAGGATTAAAGGTGTATACTAAGATCATGCCTGTATTCCAGCCAGAGCAGTCATATTGCTGGGTTAAAATTTCTCTGCAGAAATGGCAACTTTCTCTAAAGAAATGAAAAATTTCTCAATAAATACCACTTACAGAAGATAAATTAAGATCAGGTAAACAATTTAAATAGACATAACCAATAAGGAATGAGAAGTAGTTATTAAAAGTCTCCCACCAAAAAGTTCAGGGTCAGAAATTTTTAACACAAAATGCTAGCAGATTTTTTAAAAAGAGTTAATACCAAGACTCCTAAAAATTTTCCACCTAATAGAAAGATAAGAAACATTGGAAAATTCATTGTAAGGGGTCATGGTCTCTCTGATGCTCGAATCATACTACTACTCAAGAAGGAAGAGAGGATACTTTCCCCCATGGGCATTGTTGCAAAAACACGCAATCTATTACTGGCAAACTGAATCCAAGTACACATAAAGAAGATGATCAAGAAGGCTTCATCCTAGAGATACAGAGGTGGCTCCACATATGAAAATCTGTCAATATAATCCACCATGTAAACAAACTGAAAGAAAAAAGCCATATGGTCAGCTCACTAGATGCTGAAAAAGCCATTGACAAAGACTAAATTCCCAGCAGACCAGCTTGCCAGCTCACAGCTCGCAGGGAGGTTGCCATCTTGCCTTGGGACACTGCGTACTGCTGGCATCTGAGGTCAGGTTCATGGACAGAGACCTAGCTTAGCTTAGCATAGGCAACCAGATCAGGCCCTTGCCAGTGCCCAGAGCCAGAGGACCTAAGCAGGAGATCTGTGCACCTACAGCTCAGTGGCTGGTTGCTAACCATTGGAGACCAGGTAGCCGGGCTTGCAGCAAGGCTGCCATCTTGCCTTGGGACACCGCAGAATGCTGGCAGCTGGGGTCAGCAAGGCTGTCATCTTGCCTCAGGTCACTGCTGACCACTGGCGGCTGGGGTCAGGAGCACAGATGCCCTCTACTACAGCAGCGCCAAAGGCCAGGCTCACAGGAGCTTCAAACTCCAACCAGTAGCAATAAGACCAACTAACTCCAGAGATAAACAGATGGCAAAAGGGAAACGTCGGAACGTTACTAACAGAAATCAAGGCAATATGGCACCATCTGAACCCAATTCGCCAACCACAGCAAGTCCTGGATACCCCAGCACACCAGAAAAATAAGAGTTGGATATAAAAGCACTGGTCATGATGCTCCTAGAGGAACACAAAAAAGACATAAACAAATCTCTTAGAGAAATGCAAGGGAACATCAATAGGGTAGAAGCTCTTACCATGCAAACACAAAAATCACTTAAAGAACTCCAGGAGAATATGGACCAACAGATAGAAGCCAATAAAGGGGAAACAAGAAAATCACTTATAGAAATGCAGGAGAACTTGAACCAACAGGCAGAAGTCATGAAAGAGGAAACACAAAAATCTCTTAAAGAATTGCAAGAAAACACAAACAAATGAAGGAACTGAGCAAAACCATCCAAGAGCTGAACACAGAGGTAGAAACAACTAAGAAATCACAAAAGGAGGCAACATTGGAGATAGAAAACCTTGGGAAGAAATCAGGGGTCGTAGATGCAAATATCAACAACAGAATACAAGAGATAGAGATAAGAATCTCAGATGCTGAAGATACCATTGTAACCATTGACTCCACAGTCAAAGAAAACACAAAATGCAAAAGGCTTGTAACCCAAAACATCCAGGAAATCCAGGATACAATGAGAAGACCAAACCTAAGAATTATGGGGATAGATGAGAGTGATGATCTGCAACGTAAAGGGCCAGCAAATATCTTCAACAAAATTATGGAAGAAAACTTCCCCAACCTAAAGAGAGATGCCCATGAATATACAAGAAGCCTACAGAACTCCAAACAGACTGGACCATAACAGAAATACCTCCCATCACATAATAATCAAAACCCCAAATGTACTAAACAAAGAAAGAATATTAAAGGCAGTAAGAGAAAAAGGCCAAGTAATATATAAAGGGAGACCTATCAGAATCACACCAGACTTCTCTCCAGAAACCATGAAAGCTAGAAGATCCTGGGCAGATCTCATGCAGACTCTAAGAGAACACAAATGCCAGCCAAGACTACTATACCCAGCAAAACTCTCAATCACCATAGATGGAGAAACCAAGATATTCCATGACAAAATCAAATTTACACAAGATCTGTCCACAAACCCAGCCAAACAAAGGATAATAGGTGGAAAACTCTAATACAAGGAGGGAAACTATACCCTGGAAAAAGCAAGATAGTAACCTTCTTTCATCAAACCCAAAAGAAGATAACCACTCAAATATAAAAATAACATCAAAAATGGCAGGAAGTAATAATTACTATTCCTTAATATCTCAACATCAATGGACTCAATTCCCCAATAAAAAGATATAGACTAACAGACTGGATACAAAAACAAGACACCACATTTCGCTGCATATAGGAAACACACTTCAGTGTCAAACAGTACCTCAGAGTAAAAGGCTGGAAGACAATTTTACAAGCAAATGGTCTCAGGAAACAAGCTGGAGTAGCCATTCTAATATCAGATAAAATTGACTTCTAACCTAAAGTCATCAAAAGAGACACAGAAGGTCACTTCTTGCTGGTCAAAGGAAAAATCCTCCAAGAAGAACTCTCAATTCTGAACAACTATGTTCCAAATACAAGGGAACCCTCATTTGTAAAAGAAACTTTACTAAAGCTCAAAGCACACATTGCAACTAACACAATAATTGTGGGTGACTTCAACACTCCACTCTCCTCAATGGACCGATCAGGAAAGCAGAAACTAAACGGGGACACAGTGAAACTAATTGAAGCTTTGGACCAATTGGATTTAACAGATATATATAGAACATTTCATCGTAAAGCAAAAGACTATACCTTTTATCTCGGCACCTCATGGTACCTTCTCCAAAATCTACCATATAATTGGTCACAGGATAGTACTCAACAAATATAAAAAGTTCGAACTAATCCCATGCCTCCTATCGGATCACCATGTAGTAAGAGTATTCTTCAATAGCAACAAAAACAACAGAAAATCCTCATACATGTGGAGGCTGAACAATATTCTACTCAATGATACCTTAGTTAAAGAAGAAATAAAGAAAGAAATTAAAGATATTTTTAGAATTTAATGAAAATGAAGGCACAACATACCCAAATCTATGGGACACAATGAAAGCAGTGCTAAGAGGAAAACTCATGGCCCCGAGTGTCTCAAAACAAAACAAAACAACAACAACAACAACAACAACAACAACAAACAGGAGAGAGCATATCCTAGCAACTTAATGGTGCACCTGAAAGCTCTAGAACAAAAAGAAGCTATTTCACCCAGGAGGAGTAGAAGACAGGAAATCATCAAACTCAGGGCTGAAATCAATCAAGTTGAAACAAAGTAAACCATACAAAGAATCAACAAAACCAGGAGCTGGTTCTTTGAGAAAATCAACAAGATAGATAAACCCTTAGCCAGACTTACCAAAGGGCACAGAGACAGTATTCAAATTAACAAAATTAGAAATGAAAAGGGAGATATAACAACAGAAACTGAGGAAATTCAAAAAATCATCAGATCCTACTACAAAAGCCTATACTCAACACAACTGGAGAATCTGGAAGAAATTAACAATTTTCTGGACAGATACCAAATTACAAAATTAAACCAGGATCAAATAGATCATCTAAACAGACCCAAAACCCCCAAAGTAATAGAAGGGGTCATAGAAAGTCGTCCAACCAAAAAAAGCACAGGACCAGATGGTTTTAGGGCAGAATTCTATGAGACCTTCAAAGAAGTCCTGATACCAATATTCTTCAAACTATTCCACAAAATAGAAACAGAAGGAACACTACCCAACTCATTCTATGAAGCCACAATTACCCTGATACCAAAACCACACAACAATCCAACTAAGAAAGAGAACTATAGGCCAATTTCTCTTATGAATATCGATGCAAAAATACTAAATAAAATACTTGCCAACCGAATCCAAGAACACATCAAAATGATCATTCAACATGATCAAGTTGGCTTCATCCCAGGGATGCAGGGCTGGTTCAATATACGGAAATCCATTTATGTAATCCACTACATAAACAAACTCCAAGAAATAAACCACATGGTAATCTCATTGGATGCTGAAAAAGCATTTGACAAAATTCAGCATCCTTTCGTGCTAAAAGTCTTGGAAAGAACAGGAATTCAAGGCCCATATCTAACCATAGTAAAAGCAATTTACAGCAGACCAATAGCCAACATCAAGGTAAATGGAGAGAAACTTGAAGCAATCCCACTAAAATCAGGGACTAGACAAGGCTGCCCCCTCTCACCATATCTCTTCAATATAGTACTTGAGGTACTAGCTAGAGCAATTCAACCACATAAGGAAGTCAAAGGGATACAAATTGGAAAGGAAGAAGTCAAACTATCACTATTCACAGATGATATGATAGTATACTTAAATGACCCAAAAAAACTCCACCAGAGAACTCCTACAGCTGATAAACAACTTAAGTAAAGTGGCTGGATATAAAATCAACTCAAGCAAATCAGTAGCCTTTCTATATGCAAAGGATAAGCAGGCTGAGAAAGAAATTAGGGAAATGACACCCTTCACAATAGCCACAAACGATATAAAGTATCTTGGTGTGACTGTAACCAAACAAGTGAAAGATTTATATGACAAAAACTTCAGGTCTCTGAAGAAGGAAATCGAAGAAGACATCAGAAAATGGAAAAATCTTCCATGCTTGTGGGTTGGCAGGATTAATATAGTTAAAATGGCAATCTTGCCAATAGCAATATACAGATTCAGCACAATCCCCATCAAAATCCCAACTCAGTTCTTTATAGAGTTAGAAAGAGCAATTCTCAAATTCATCTGGAATAACAAAAAACCCAGGATAGCTAAAACTATCATCAACAGTAAAAGAACTTCTGGGGGAATCAATTTCCCGGACCTCAAGCAATACTACAGAGCAGTAGTGTTAAAAAAATGCATGGTATTGGTACAGTGACAGGGAGGCGGATCAATGGAATAGGTTTGAAGATCCAGAATTGAACCCACACATCTATGGCCAATTGATCTTCGACAAAGGAGCTGAAAACATCCAGTGGAAAAAAGATAGCCTTTTCAACAAATGGTGCTGGCTCAACTGGAGGTCAACATGCAGAAGAATGAGAATTGATCCACTCTTATCTCCGTGCACTAAGCTCAACTCCAAGTGGATCAAGGACCTCCACATAAAACCAGACACACTAAAACTAATAGAAAAGAAACTGGGGAAGACCCTTGAGGACATAGGCTCAGGGGGAAAATTCCTGAACAGAAAGAACACCAATTGCTTATGATCTAAGAGCAAGAATAGACAAATGGGACCTCATAAAATTACAAAGTTTCTGTAAGGCAAAAGACACTGTCAAAAGGACAAATTGGCAACAACAAATTGGGAAAAGATCTTCACCAACCCCACATCCGACAGAGGGCTAATATCCAATGTATACAAAGAACTCAAGAACTTAGACCCCAGAAAACCAAAGAACCCTCTCCAAAAATGGGGTACAGAGATAAACAGATACTTTTCACCTGAAGAAATTCGGATGGCTGAGAAACACCTTAAAAAAAAATGTTCAACATCATTAGTCATTAGAGAAATGCAAATCAAAACAACCCTGAGATTTCACCTCATACCAGTCAGAATGGCTAAGTTTAAAATCTCAGAAGACATCAGGTGTTGGCGAGGATGTGGAGAAAGAGGAACACTCCTCCACTGCTGATGGGACTACAAACTGGTACAACCACACTGGATATCAGTCTGGCGGTTCCTCAGAAAACTAGACATGATACTTCCGAAGGACCCAGCCATACCACTCCTGGGAATATACCCAGAAGATTCCCCAGCATGCAATAAGGATACATGCTCCACTATGTTCATAGCAGCCTTAGTTATAATAGCCAGAAGCTGGAAAGAACCCAGATGTCCCTCAACGGAGGAATGGATACAAAAAAAATGTGGTATATATACACAATGGAGTACTATTCAGCCATTAGAAACAATGAATTCATGAAATTCTTAGAGAAATCGATGGAGCTGGAGAACATCATAGTAAGTGAGGTCACCCAGTCTCAAAAGAATATCCGTGGTATGCAGTCACTGATAAGTGGATATTAGCCTAGAATCTTGGAACACCAAAGACACAATTCACATACCAAATGATGTCTGAGACGAAGAAAGGAGTGGACATTGGTGCTGGAAAGGATCAAAGCATCAGTGTAGGGGAATACAAGAACAGGGAAGGGGAAGGGGTGGAAGAGGGAGCAGGGGGAGGGAAAAGGGCATGTGGGAACTTTGGGGGGTAAGGAACCAGAAAAAGGGAAATGAACTGTAAATATAGAATATATCCAATAAAAAAAGACTAACATACTTTCATGAAAACAGTCTTGGAGAGATCAAGCATAAAAGTTACATGCCTAAACATAATAAAGTCAATTAATACCAAGCTGATAACTAACATCAAATTAAATTGAAAGAAACACAAAGAAATTCCACTAAAATGAAAAACAAGACATAGCTGTCCACTCTCCCCATATATATCCAATATAGTACTTGAAGTGCTAGCTGGAGCCATAAAACCACTAAAGTAGACCAATTGGGATAAAGTTTTCAAAAGAAAATATAAAAATATTGTAATTTTCAGATGATATGGTAGAATACATGTGACCTCAAAAATTCCACAAGGTAATTATTATAGGTGATTAACCACTTCAGTAAAGTGAATCAACACAAGATTAAATAAATAAATAAATAAATAAATAAATAAATAAATAAATCCCATGTGCAAATGAAAAATGAGCTGAGAAGATATCATGGAAACATCAACCTTCACAATAGCTACAAATAATATAAAACACCTTACGGTAATCCTAACCAAACAAGTAAAAAAAAAAAATCTATGGCAAGAACTTCAAGCCCTTGAAGAAGGAAATTGAAGAAGATATCAGAAAGTAGAATGACCTCCAATGCTCATGGAACAGTTGGAGTAGTATTAGCAAAGTAAAAATTGCTATCCCACTATAAGCAATCTATAGATTCAATGCATCCTCATCAAAATTCCAACACAAACCCTGTCTTGAAAACCCCCAAAAAAATCCAGCACAATCTTCAATTTTATATGGAAAAACCAAAACTAGCCATTATTGTAAAAATGATCCTGAACAATAAAAGAATGTCTAGAAGTATCACTATCACTGACTTCAAGTTATACTACAGAGCAATATTAATAAAAATTGCATGGTATGGTATAGAAACAGACAGGTCAATCAATGACATTGAAGGAAAATCCAGAATTAAAAAGACACACCTACAAATACTTGATTTTTGACAAAGAAACTAAAACCATACAGTAGGGAAATAAGTATTGTAAACAAATGCTGCTGTTCTAACAGGATGTATACATGTAGAAGACTGCAAATAGATCCATATATCACTCTGCACAAAACTCAAGTCCAAGTGGACCAAAGACCTCCATATTAAACCAGATATACTGAACCTGATAGAAGAAAAAGTGGGAACTGTTTTGCATTGGTAAAGGAGACAACTTTGTGAACAGAACACCAACAGCTCAGGTACTATGACCAATGACCTCATGCAACTGTAAAGCCTTCAATAGTACAGAATGGCAACCTACAGAATGGAAATAGATTTTTATCAACTTTACATCTGACAGGGGGCTAATACTTAAATATATATAAAGAAATCAAGAAACTATATATCATCAAACTAGGGTTCAGGCCTAAACAGATGAAACACAAATGGATGACAAACAGTTAGCAAAATGTTCCACACCATTTGCTGTCCAGGAACTGTAAATCAAAAAGTTTCTGAGCTTCCATCTTACATCTGCCAGAAGGACTAAGTTCAAAAATCCAAGTGTTAGCTTATGCTGTTGATGATTTGGAGCAGGGGAGCAAGGGATACACTCTTTTTGCTGGTAGGATTACAAACTTTTACAGTCACTTTAGAAATCAATATGGTAGTTTCTCAGAAAATTGGTAATCTACCTCAAGACACAACTGTATCATTTTTGAGCATATACCCAAAGGATGTTCCATCCTACTACAGGGACTCTTGCTCACCCATGTTCATTGTGGCTTTATTCATAATAGGTAGAAACTAGAAACATCCTAGACATCTCTCAACCACAGAATGGATTTTTAAAAAGTGGTGCATTTACATAAAGTAGTGTTACTTAGCTGTTAAAAATAACATCATGAAATTTTCAGGCAAATGGATGGAACTAGAAAATAAAAATATCCCAAGTGAGGTATCACAAACTCAGAAACAGAAGCATGGCATATATTCACTTATACATTGTAAATAAAAGATATTAATTCTACAATACAAAGGCTAAGTCGCATTTAGCAGGACTCAAGGCATGGACACATGAATCTTCTTGAGAAGAGGAAATAGAATAGATAACATGGATGGATTAAGGGTGGGCAGAGATGGGATTGTGCTTGAGAAAGATAAAGGAAGAGAGTAGTTGGAAAGGCAACTAGAATATGTGCATGGGAAGTATATTTTGTAGGTGAAGTAGAGACCTATCACAATGGAAATCTCATGGAATCCATGACTGTGACCCTATCTAAGCCTCCTAGTAATGGGAGCATATGTAACTTGAAAAGGCCATTGTTGCTGGATATTTGATCACATTGTGAACCTCAAGATTGTGAACTGACAAAAATTTTGTTTCTTATTGTGGTATGACTCAGCCCTACCAAATATCTTTAACCCAAATGCTTTCTGTAAATGAGTAGCTGTGGTGTGGATCAGCCCTACCACATTTCTTTTTAACCCATGACCTTTTCTATAAACAAAAACTAAATAAAGTCAATGATAGATCAAGAAGTTGAGCAGGTAAACTGTTGAGAGGGAGTGAATACTTTTTCTCTGTGTATATTGCTACAGATCCTAAGATAGAAATTTTAAAAAAAAATACGAAATTACTAGCACATGTTTACTGAAATTGAAGTGATGTTTTAAATAAAAATGGCTGAATATTTGTATATACTTTGTGAATTATAGATGTATGTACATGTATAACATTATATGCTCTTCCTTCTTCTATCTCCAGATAAATATAGCTAGTCTTTACTACTTTGTGGGTTCTTCTTTTTCACACATTTTATCCTTTTGATTTAATCCTCTATCACTAGATAGGAGAGAAAGGAGAGAAGAGAGAAAGATATAGATCCTTGAATCAAATTTATTTCTTCTTTGAGCATGACCACTAACAAACTTCAGCCAACCACTATGAATGACTAAAATCTATGCCCTCTGAAAACTTCCCAGAATTTCAAATGTCCTATAATCACAGAAACTATCTTCAGTTGGTAAAACTATGCCTCTGCTAGAGCATGAGGCAAATCATAGTTGGCTGCTGTGGACAGTCCAAAGCAGCCCCACATCCCTCTGTCTGCAAGTTTAAAAACAAAAAACAAAAGTTCCAGAATTCTTACTACATTAAAACAGTTTAGGAGTAGACACTGGTACTAGAATGGACCAAAGCATCAGTGTAGGGGAATACAAGAACAGAGAAGTGGGAAGGGGTGGATGAGGGAGCAGGGGGAGGGAGTAGGGGGAGGGAAAAGGGCATATGGGACCTTTGGGGATTGGGGAACCAGAAAAAGGGAAATGAATTGTAAATATAGAATATATCTAATAATAAAAAAAGAAAAAGAAGAAAAAACTGTTTAATTAGTCCAATATGTTTACTTTTAGGTCAGAAGAATGCAAAAATGAAGAGGAATGCAGTATCTCTATATTTTTGTTTCCAAGATTGCAAATGCATTAAATTTGTTATATGTGTCAGTGATAAAATTGCCTTAAATAATAGTTTATTATCAGCTATTTATTACCCTCCAAACCATTTGTTTTGGAAAGAAAGCCACAATCCATTTCTTGACATGTTTGCAAGACATCCAACTGAATAATACTTGACTTCTAAGATGCTTTATCAGCATTTGTAGCAACATACAAAAGGTATAGAACTTGAATGGTACAATCTTCCATGAAAACTAGTCACACAATAAAAGTCAAGTGCACTATGAGGAATGTTACTCTTTCTTCACAGCATTTGCTAGTGATTCAGAACACATATACAATTTATATATGACTTATCATCCAGATCAATATCCTTCAAGTAAGCAGAAATATGACTTACATGTGTTTCAAAAAATACTTACTGTAAGCATATTTATTAAATATTTTTAAATCCAACTTAACACAAGTACATGAAAAAGAAGCATTTAGCCTTGCTAAAAGACTCATTTTTCAGACTAAATAGATTAAGAAAGTTAGAATAATAATACCATATATTATGCTTAAATCAAAGGATGAGACAAGAAAGTGACAGTCTTTGGCTTTATCAATTCATAGTATATTGCTCAATAATAAATATTTGCATATCATTTTATTTTACTTTAAAAAATTGGTTCCATAATCTTTACATGACAGATTATGTGTAATTTATTAACTTGTCCAAAGTAAAATAATTTTAAGTGATAATATGGAGATTTAAACTTAAATTTACCTTACCCATTTGTAAATTTTCAGGTAGTAGAGATTACATAAGTTGTTTTCAGAAATAATTTGTTTCAAGGTATAAAGGGCATTAAATGTTAACAGAAATTCTTCTAAGATTAAACTATCTTTATTACCATTTGACATTTCAGCATAGTTAATGAAACTCAGTGCACTGATTTGATTATGTCTGAAATTTTAGACATATTTCTCTGAAGAATGCTGTTAATGCAAGCAGTTGCAATATACTTCACTTCCCCTGTCCTGAAAGTTCAGAATTCTATTACACAGTATTTTCATTTTCTGACTATTCTATTTAAAGTACTAATAAAAAGAAAAACAGAATTTTAGAATCAAAAGTAATTTTGGTATCATATAGTCCAACTACAAATTGTGCTAGCAAAGAACTAAACAAGTTCTAGAGAAATTAAATAACTAGTGAAAGATCAGTGTTCATGTAAAAGCAACTTGGGATTTAAATATACTTGATCTCTGCCTTGCTGTATACGAATGCACAGGGAATAGCGAGGAATCACCATGCAGACTGTTTTATTATTTTCCTGGCTTTTGGTTCATAACTACTTTTTAACACTATCTTTTAACAAAAATCTCATGCAAGTATATGTTAACATAAAATTATTTAAATGACTTTGAACACAGCATATCCTTGGGTTTCACCCCCTCATGCAACTGCTCTGTCATTAGACAGCCAAGTTAAATAGCCATGTTATTTAAGGTTAACTCTTTTTGTGTGTGTAGTGGGGCAAGTTCTGGCAATCTTTGATGTTATGTCACCCCATATAAGAGGTATAAGAGGATTAAGAGCTGTCACCAATATTAGAGACTAGTTTCTTAGCTTGTGGATCCTTTCTGTGTTGGCCTGACTGCCCAAAACTCAGTTTTATGTGAAGGAAAGTGAAGCATCAAACTGCATCTTTGCTAAATATAACATTCTTTATCACTATGGGTAATGATTAAACATTCAAATCAAAATTTCCATGGCTGTTTCCAACACTAATAGCAATGTGATTCACCATGATGTGAGATATAACAATAGTCATTGGTTCACATTGAGTAGGGCTAACCTTGCCTGGAATGATGCTGCTTCTTAATTAATTTTTAGGTGCTACCAGCTCGTTCAGACCTGCTCAAGGATAAGAACTCAGAAAATGAATATCATTTGCTATTTTCATCGGATTACAGGAAGAAGTGTCCCTGGCCCTACTAAGCTCTGCCAGACTATCATGAGCATCGAGAGCCTAAAATTTACTTGAAGCAGTGGCAGCCTGTGAATGAGGCTACTTTTGCAGTCTTTTCTGTGAAGCATATAATGTTTAATACAGTCCCAATAGCAGTGCCTCCAGCTGTGAGTTCATAGATTCTTGCCATGGCAGCTTTGATTCTTGGCATTGCATATTGGATGTGTTGCACATAACCAGTAATGCTAGTCAAAGATTAAGTGGAATAACACTATGTGTGAGAGCGCACCCAAATTTGATGATTAGTGCAAATTCCTGATTTTATACTGATCACATCAAGCAGCTTCTGTAGTTCTCATAGCATGAACTTGTGAACTTCTACCAAAGCAGCAAATATTTTCAACTATGGATAAAGTTTAATTGAAGTTCTGGATTTTATTAGCATGATCACTGGGGCACATTCTCTGGCTTCTTGCTGCCAAGTTCACCTATTAAGATTTCAGTTGATCTATTTGCTAAGGTTCATGTTTCAGTTTTCTGCCATACCACAAAAGGCAAGTAACCACTCAATTTACCTTCACTTACCTCATGTGCTGCCTTCATTATTGCACTAACAATCTTTGGATAAAGACCATAATCCTGATTAACTTCAAAAGCAGCTCACATCAAGATGCCAACAGCTTTAATGACTGAAATTGGCATCTGTTCCACCCTCAATCTGAAAGTTCGTTGTAGATGTCATGGTCTTGGCATCACAATACTTATCAGTTGTGGCCTTTATTTCACTGATGGTCAATATACAAGGGGTTCTAGCTTGCCATCTAAATAGTGTTTAGGTCCCAGCACTGGAGGAGGACACCACGGCCCCTGAGCTCCCATCTCTGGCCTATCTGCCTGGAGGAGGTGCAGGAGTCAACTTAGTATGTGGTGCTGAGGCATTTGGATTGAAGGCTAAGGTAAGGCCACAACCCCACATCAATTTCTGATGTGTTTTTAAAACTAACTAGTAAGAGCCCAGAAAAAATATTCTATGAGAAAATATGTATGATTAGATAAATAGCACATGAGGAGTATTAAATTAATTTTAAAATTTAATAACCATTAAAAGTACTAAAGGACATTGAAAAACAATTACCTGTCCATAGAATCCCAAGACAAATCATTGAAGAAACGAGAACTACAGCATTTGCATATATTAATCATACAAAAATAATATATATTTCAAGGATATAAACATTATAGGATGCAACAAATATAGTTACTACCCATAGTATTATGTGATGAGAAGGAAATTAGGGTGTATATTGAAGTAAATGTTAATGTAACAACATTTTAAATAAATACTAAAAATATGAGACATTGCACATCCTGCTTATTTGAGAAGCATCCACTTATCAGTGAGTGCATATCATGTGTGTTCTTTTGTGATTGGGTTACCTCACTCAGGATGATTTTCTCCAGTTCCATCTATTTGTCTAAGAATTTCATGAATTTGTTGTTTTTAATGGCTGAATAGTACTCCATTATGTATATGTACCACATTTTCTGTATTCATTCCTCTCTTGAGGAACTCCAAGACACAATTCACATATCAACTGATGCCCAAGAAGTAGGAAGAACAAAGTATGGATACTTGGGTCCTTTGTAGAAATGGAAAAACTACCCACAGAAGGAGATACAAAGATAAAAGGTTGAGCAGAGGTAAAGACCATCCAAAGACTACCCCACTCAGGGATGCATCTTATATATTGTTACAAAACCCAGACACTATTGTGGATGCCCACAAGTGCTGGCTGACCAGAGCCAAATATAGCTATCACCTGGGAGGCTCTCCTAGTGCATGACAAATATAGAGGGGGATACTCTTAGCCAGCCACTGAAGTGAGCACAAGGTCCCCGATGAGGACGCTAGAGAAAGGATCCAAGGAGCTGAAGCGGTTTGCAATGCCACAGGAGGAATAAAATTATGAGTCACCCAGTACTCCCAGAGTTCCCAGGGACAAAATCATCAACCAGAGTACACATGCAGTTACCCATGGCTCTAGATGCATCTACAGCAGAGGATGGCCTTGTTAGACACCAAAGGGAGGAGAGGCCCTTGGTCCTGGAAAGACTTAATGCTGTAGTGTAGAGGAATACCAGGACATGGAAGCAGGAGAGGGTTGAGTGGGGAAGGGAAGATGGCTTATGGGATTTTGTGGAGAGGGGGGGAAAACCAGGAAAGGGGGCATTTGGAATGTAAATAAAAAATATACCTAATAAAAAAAGAGAAGCATCTTTGAGGTTCCTGTATGAGTTCCAAAAGCCAATTAAACCATATAAATATTTTTTATGTTCTTTAATATAGAAAAATTATTTATTAGAGGGTAATCACAAGCAATGAATGATAAATCAATAAATACAAAAAATAGCACAAGCCTTTATCATAGGTTGGTATCATTGTCTTCAACTTTCTAATCTATTAAACCATGTGACAAAAGAGCATCCCTTCTTTATGAATTACTCAGCCACTGATGTTCTCTTATAGAATCAAAACACAATCTCAGAAACATGAAGAGTTTGATGTCTTGTCTTGGGGTCCTATATCCCTAAAGAGCTCAGGTGATTGCAAAGGCTATTGGTTGCTTTTCAAAACATGACAGTAAAGTTCTAACAGAGAACATTGCCAGCTAGGGAGTATAGCATTCCCCCTCTCTCCCTCCTCCCACACACTTCCCTGTCAGAGAACAACCGGGGTTCTGGTCCTGCAGGATGCTGGTACCCAGAGCCCTAGGGTAGCCACCAGCCCAGCTAAGCTGAGATTCTGCAGCAACTGTTTCTCTCCTCCACCTCCAGAGCTAAAGATGCGCATGGATGACAGCAGCCTCTGTGTAGTGCAGCCTCCAGAGACAACAATAATGTCCTACTTTTCAGTGTCAGGACCAGAGAAGCCCCAGCTAAGACTCTCAGGACATCTCTGGCTGGAGGCTGGAATGGCAGCCATCTAAATGTTAATGATGGAATTTCAGGGCCTCTGCAGCCTGAGAGAATGGGTCTGTGCAAGAATACTAGACCATCCCTGGGAGGGTTTGCCCCATGGAGGATCCCTCAAAGGAGCCTTCACACCTGGATGAACAGAAGCCTCAATGGGCCTGGACTTTGATGAGTAGAGCCCCGCATAGCAGCAAGGACACCAAGATTGTTGGACCACGTGGGTCTTTCTTCTACCCAAGAGAAACAGAGACAACTTATGGGGCCATTTAGAAACACTTGTGAATACTTAGTGCTGCAGTAGAAGGACTGTGTATATAATATGAACAAACTGCACTCAACCTTCTCTCCCCCCAACCATTTAAAGAGACTTTTGGATAAATCTGGACATCTAGCTGTAGAGATTGATGACTCAGGGTAAAGAAGGATTAGGAGATCACATATGTACCCATGCATCATAATTTTAGACACATCTACAAGTGACTTCGACTGGAATTGTTTAGGCCTCCTCTAGAAAGACCTGGGAGATGCACTCATCCTTGTTTGTTCAGTAGGTTAGAGGACCCAGCAGGAGGAGGAGGAGGTTCAGGGATTGGTCCTATAAAGATGTCTTTTTGTCTCTTTTTTTATTCTATTGTACTTTGTATGCATTTTATTCCTCATTTCTTACTGTCCATCCCATGTGTATGTGTGTATGTGGGGTGTGTGTGTGTGTGTGTGTGTGTGTGTGTTTGAGTATGTTTGAAAAATCCCATGTTACTTGGAAATGTCTTTCTAGATGCTCTGAAGTGCCTGACATATTTTATAAGAAGTAGGAAAATTTATGTAAGTATGTTTTTGTTAGGATTCATTTGAAAGATTTTTGGTGAGAAATAGACAAACCTCCCCTAAGTTGACTACATTGTTTCCATGCCCTGGTTCCCAAGAGAAGAATATTCAGTGTTCTAAGCTATTGTGCTCTGTGGGTGGAAAGGAACCATTTTCCCATTTTGTTTGGCTTTGCTGTGTACACAGTGTATGTAAGTAACAAAGGGGTCCTCTTTGACAACATCTAGTCACTCTAGATGTTAAAGAGGTTGCCAGTGTATGACAAAGTAAAATTAGTAGAATAGTCCTTTTATTTACTTTTTGTGTTAAAGAATAAATTACTCTCATTATATGTGAGCTATTCACTGGACTGCTGTATACATAGTGACCAACAGTCCTTACTTGAAACATCTGGTCTGTCTAGATGTTTAGAAGTAGTCAATGTATACTAAAGGTAGAGGTAGTAAAATATCACTTTGCAAATATCTTTTTGTTGAAATTCATGAACTGCTGTATTTAGGGGTAGAGTGGTGAGTCACACTGAACAATATTATCTGTACTTGATCAGCGTTTTAGAGGAAGTGCTGGGAAGCAACAACAACTATGTAATGGTGTGTTTATATGGGACCTTTTCAGACACCATTTCTATATACTTTCATTTTGTTTTGCTGTATGGCTAAACATTTCAACATCTAGATTCTAAATGTTAAAGAGTTTGCCAATGTATTACAAAGTAGTAAAATTAGCACATGGTGTATACTGTTTAACTTCATAAAAAGATTGTTCTGTAAATTACTTGGGAATAGGAATTTATTTAGCTGATTCTAAGCATTACACATTCCTATATTAGTCTATTGGTTTGAAGGCAGAGAGAAGGGAGAAGAAAATGGGGGGGGGGCAAATGGTTATATTTAGAAGATACCTCAGATAATATCCATTGCTTTGCATACAGTTTTATTTACCAGTGCCATGTGAATAGCATATAAGTTCTTACATGAAACATCTAGTCTTTCTAGATATTTGAAAGTGTTTGATACATTTAAAGATACAAGTATAGAATAATATTTTGTGTAAATAATTTTTAAAAACTGGAGAAACAATGTGTATAGTAATATAATTGTTAACCATACTCTGAGAACAGTGTACCAGCTGTACTTGTTCAGTGGAGGGAAGAAACTGCAAAAAAGATTCCATTTGTGTGCTAGACATTTCTAGCTTACCTATCACTCTGTATGTTGTGTGCATCTCATGTAACTTCGCTATACTCTATATATTATACATACTGGACAAATGAGTCCTATGATATGTAGTCTCTAGGTATTAAAAATGTTGCCAGTGTATGACAAAATAGAGTTAGTAAACTCACACATTCTGTATACTCTGTGTTAGATTATACCAAGGGTGTCTTCTGAAGAGTTGTGAAAGTGTATCATCCAAGTGACAGGAGTCTGTGTCATAGGATACAGGAGACAGGCTGAAGGGAGAAAAGGTCTGAGACCAGAATATTATCACTGAAAGATGCTTTGAGATCTAATCATTGTTATATGTGTTACACGTGTGTGGTTTCAAAACTGCTGTGTACATAGGAGACAGTTTTATGTCCTGATCTAAAACATATAGCATTTCTAGGTGTTTATAACTGTACAAAGTATGCTAAAAGTAGACATTGTGAATAATACATATTATAGATTCTCCTATATAAATTCATGGTGAGATGCTGTCATTTGGAACTAGAAAGAAAACAAACAGTTCTGAGCAATGCAGCCTTGCTTGTGAGGGTTTGGGAGAGAGGAAGAAAGAAAATGAACGAAGGGCCTAACGGTAATGTAAGTTTGGTAATACAAGAGTGGTCATTGTTCCTTATATCTGTGCAACTTATTTTCCAAATGTATTGAAGACGTGTCCAAATTTGCAGTATCTAGTCTTCCTAGACAGCAATAAGGTGCCAGTGTTGAAAAAGTAGAATTAGTGAAAACACATGTATGTAAATTATGTTAAAATTTATAGGAAAAAAACTCTTCTTAAAACCACTTATGATGTGAAATTGTTAATATTCCCCAAAAACATGACAGCTGCATACATGTGGCCCCTGGGTAAAGAGAACTGGAAGAGGGTCTAGACCAGAACATTTCTGTTTAGAAGGTAGTTTCTAACTACAGCCTTTGTTAAGTGTACAGTGTATTCACTGCAATGTACACATCCTGAGGAAACTGAAGTGCTTATTGGAAACATCTGGCCTCTCATATACGTACATAATAGACTTTGATGTAGTAATGCATGCCTTTAATTCTAGAGTGAGGCAGTTGGATCTATATAGTCTTTGTAAACAGTAAGAAAGTGTGCAAAATGGACTGGGAGGATGGTTCAGCATGTAAAATTGCTTGCTAACAAGCTGATGATCAGATTTTGATTACTAGGATCCACATGATAGGAGAAAAGTGACTCACAGCTTGTCTTTTAGCTTCCACACAAGTGTAGTGGCACACATGTGCACACATTCATACACTAATGCATAAATGCAATAAGTACACAACATGATAAAAAGAGAGGGCTGAAACAACTCTTTAGGATTGTTTTGTTGTTTCGTGGAATGGTCACACTGGAGAAATGGAAATTTGTTAAGCAAGAATACCCCTTCTGCATATGCTAGTATGTAGATCTGATAATAAGCTTAGGAATGCTATACTTAGTGTGGTCTGTTGCTATGTGTATTCTTGTGAGCTGAGCACAGAGGAAATACCGAATTTGATTGTAACTTTGCCAGTACATCTATCTAGAGGCCTGCTGCCATTTTTGTCTTCTATGAATATTTTTGTCAAAGAAGACATGATTACAATTTTGTCTGACAGATTAAGATGGTATGGTGTATTCTTGCTTAACAAAATACTCATGCAGTGTGTAGTTTCTAGTTGGTGAATATTCACAATGTGGAAAAAAGCATGGTACATACTATATGATCTCCATTACCTAAGTGTACGTAGACTTGTAGGATCCAGAAGGACACATCAATATGAGCTGCTTGTGCCTGTATGACTATGTTCTTGCCTTTCTGTGTTTGTTTTCCTGTAATGCACATGTTAACACATAAAGAAACATTTCTTTTAAAAACTTAAAAAAAACACAACAGTAAGGTCCTATTGCTAAAGTCAACACCTACATATATCATGGAACATGGAGCAGTTGTGTGAGTATTTAACTAGAGCCTTCACTGCTACTAACTACTGCTAATGGTACTGGAAGTTACTCTATATGCTACTGGAGGAGAAAGATAAACACCAATCCAGCTACAAACCCTTAAAACCACAATATAAACTGTCTTCATGGTATTCTGGTACAACAGTGGCAAAAAAGTTGTGGGAATAAACAACTCTTATCTGCTTTGATGTAAGTTGGATTAAGTTCCATGAGATGAAATGTGCTTGACATTCTTCTAGTAGCCAAGAACCTGAAACTAGACAGGCCATGAACCTAGGGGAAAACAAAATACTACTTATTGTTCTGCTAAAGAAGCACAATAAAATGACTCTTTTTAACATTCAGCTATACCCATGTATCAGTGTCTTAACCAGTATCAGAGAAGCTTCCTCCTGCAGAAGGTGGGAACTAATCTAGTGACCCACAACTAACTGGACAATGCATAAACTGATAGACCTTAGAACATTGAGTACTAAATGAGATGTCTTCAGAAAACACCTCTCATGTTTCAGAGAATCATATGGAAGAGGAGGTAGAAAAATTGCAAAACCCAGTGGGGATAAACAACACCAAGGAAACTGGAAACAGTGCCTTCCAGATATAACAGGACTGACTAGAATATGAAATCAAGTCATAGAGGTTGTGTCAGAATGTACAGAGTCTAAGGCAGATAGGGTCCCAGCACTGAGAAGAAAAGTAGACCTAGGCTCTTACATGGTCAAACTCCTATCCCTATTCAAGAGATTATGTAAGTGTCAACCACTCTCAAAAGAAAAGTTCATTTCTGCAACAAAGTCTCACTAGGTATTCAAACAACAATTAAGAGCATGCCCATATCTAGGAGTCAGTGGCCAATACAAAACAAACTCAATGATATTTTTGGATATTTTACTTTGTTCCTTAATGTTTATTTTGGAAATTTTAAAAAAAGTACCAATTTTTTGCTTAAATATTATTGTTTCTAATTTGGGGATTTTATGTTTTATTTGTGTATATGTGCAACTCTCTCTCTCTCTCTGTCTCTCTGTCTCTCTGTGAGTCTGTGTAGTGTGTGTGTGTGTGTGTGTGTGTGTGTGTGTGTGTGTGTGTTTCTTAGGCTTTTCTTCTGTTTCTGTTTCATTTGACTCTGGTTCATTTTTTTACATGCATATTTGTTTTGTAAAAAAAGAGAGAAAGAAGGCATAGAATTGGATGGATGGAAAGGTGGGATGATCTGGGAGGAGATTCTGGGTGAGTAAATTGTGATTAGAATGAATTGTATAAAAACTTATTTAAAAAGATAAGCAAATATAAATCTTGGTTACATCCTTTTTATTCCAAATATGGTCACACATTTTTAAGCCTAGGAAGAATCACAACACTGTTTAACATCAAACAGTATTCCCTGTAAGAATGAAATTATTTATTCAAAATTGAAGCATAGAAATTGCCAAGTCCATAACCCAAAGATGCTGAAAGATATAAAGTTTATCAAACTCAAGTAATATATGTATCATGAATAAGTTCCATTAATATGTTGGTAATAGAAAACTTACTCAATTCTTTCATTTCAAAATGTTCTCCATTCATATGAATTACAAAAGAAAAATAGACCTAGTTCAATTTTTCACAATCTCATTATAACATGGTTAATTTCACTTAAACAAGCAAAGGAGAACTGTAATTCATTCTAAGGAAAACTCACTAAGAAAAGTTTCTGGGGCTGATAAAGGTTTATAGTCATAGGTGTATGTACATAAATAATTATATATTTACACATTATATATAAATTCATTTGAAATATTTTCTATTTCAATGAGCAGTATATGTGAAGAAAAACTTTACTATGTGTTTGTTTCTAATATTTTATATGCGTTGGAGTATGACAATTCTGTTCTAAGTAATTTGTCTGATCCCACACACACTGATATATCGATATCAGATTAATGAGCCAAATAACAAATGTCACCATTCAAATATTATAGTAACAATTATTACTAGAATTTTTTAAAGTATTAACTTCAAAATCATATTTCTAGACTCTGATCATTGATAAACAAGTTTATTTACAAATATTTATAAACATACACCTTCAGAGTTGAAATAAAATATCCAAAGGAGAAGTTGATAGTATATTTATAGCTTGAAGGAGGACGATAAATAAATTTTGATAGATAATGTATTTCATAATTTTTAGTCTCCTTTCTATTGAAGGATGATAATTCTATGCGGTCTTTCAGTCCTAGTACTAGGGCATAAGGATATATGTCTCTTTAATGATAGAAAATTGTAAATAATCTTGATCAATTTATGAAATTCTATTTGCAGAGTGCTTAGAAATGACCAGTTTTAACAAGTGAAATATACTTTAGATTTTGAGGGAACACATGTATACCCGTACTATCTTACTTGAGTAGATAAGACTTCTAGGTCTTGAACCATATGTTGTTGTGATGGACTTAATGCTTTATAATGCATTACTGTATGTCCTCATTTGCACTAAGTTGCTTTATGTTAGAGTAATAAAAACCTTATGTTAAGTTTATTAGAGTAGTTTTAGGTTTAAAACCTCCAGACTTTTCTCCATCTGTTAACTTAAATAACATTTCTTTGTGAAGGCAGAGCAAAATAAATGTATTTCAATTAAGCTACTTGTTTCATAGTCATATGATTTATTTTTTCATCATATATTTTCAGTGTCTGTGGTAGTTGGAGACAATTTAGAGGTAATGATGCTTTTATAAAATGTTTGATTCTAGTCAAGAAAAATAAATATTTTTAATGGAAAACATTTTGTAAATTAAAGGAAAGGCATAAACTAGAACAAATGTTCAAACATATAATTATAAAATCTCATATATCATCTATTTATTACTATTTATACACATATATATCAAAGAAAATAAGAATCAGGCTAGTATATCTGTTCTGATCTCATTTTGTACTTTTTTTTATATCTTATTTAGTTCAACTGTAGTTATGGCCAATTGCCAAATCTATTTAAAAATAGGAGTGAGATCACATATTGAAGATAAGCTTAATTAAAATATTTATTTTATGTGTGTGTTTTGCCTACAAGTGTCTGTTCCATGTGCATGGAGCTTCCATAAAGGCCAGAAGATGGCACAAGATACACTAGAGATGGAGTTACTGATGGTCATCAGGTGGGAACTGAAAAAAAGATGGCTGCCTCTGCCTTGGATCGCGCATATGGGCACCTGCTAATGCCATCCGTGCGGGCCTCTAGGATTCCTGCTCCCCGGTGCAATATTGCAAAGACAGATCTGAATAAAGTCACCACTGCTACCTCAGCATGGGCCAGAGCCTTTCATGAGACAGTGGACCTGTGCCAAGGGTGAACTTCCATACAGGTCTTCAGCATCAGGACAAGAGCAAAGAATTAACTTGGTACTGAAGCATTGCATCAGCAGGTCATATGGCAGCATGAATCCAAGGGCCCACTGGGACAAGATGCCATTGGGATATCCCATCCAGGAATGGGAAACAGGAAACATAGATTGAGAAGAGGACATATAAGGCCTTTGTCTTTACATTTAAACCTTTTCTAGAGAAAACATAGTGGGTCCTCCTAGTCATTGAAGAAGAGCATTTGGCATGTTTCCCTCATCTGAACCATCATCATTTGTCCAACATGTCCTTTAATTACCTGGTACCAGTACCTCGGCTAGTTTTTTTGTGCTTTTTTTTTCTTTTTGAACCAGCCATCTTGTAAGAAGATGATCAAATGAAAATGTTCATTCCTTCAGGAAAACCATCAACTTCATCTTCATCACTTTTTGTAGAAATACAAAATGGTTGGTTTAGCATGGAGGGGATATTTTTGAAGACGTAATGTTTTGTTTGTTTTGTTTTTTAATGTAACAAAGAACTTGCTCTCAGAAAAGCACTGGCCAAAATGTTTAAGCGCTGATCTTTAAAGGGTCTGTGATGTGCTCTGTCTGTGCTTCCAAGGGTACCTCAAGGGTTTCATCCTTTCTTCAACAGTGGCACTACCGTAGACAAACCCTGCAACATTGTGTTTATGTTGAAACTCAATGAAGATTTAATTTGATGATAGCTCTTAGTTTGCAGTTATATATGTCTGTGCAGCTTGATAGAGGCATTTTCCTTTAAAGGGACACAAAGTAAAGGGTGTTTCTTCCAAATAGTTCTTGAAGGTTATCTAACAAGAAAATTTGGTTAATTAACAATACTTCTCTATATTGTCCAGCCTATTTTAACAATTAGGGATAGAGCTTATACATGGCTTCAAAATAGGAAAAAACAATGCATTTAGCTATGGTTACTGTACCTCACTGACAGATTTTACTAATTTCTAACCTTTCATTCATGGCTGTTTGAAAAGTCATAATTTTTGGAGTGAATGCAAAAGAGTAGTGTCAGGAAAGAAAGCTGACACCTGTCAAAGTGCTGACTGTCCCTCACCTTTGTAAACTGAAAAGTAATGAGTTCGTTATGTAATGTTTGAATTTGATCATTTTGCAAGATTTTCATTTGCTTTTAAGTATAATTAGTTTCTCAAAAATTAGAGCAAAATAAAAGTGATAATGGGAAAAAAAGAACAAGAACTCTTTCTTCCCCATTTTCTCTTCTATGAGTTTTAGTGTGTCTGGTTTTATGTGGGTGTCCTTGATCCACTTGAACTTGAGCTTAGTACAAGGAGATAAAAATGGATCGATTTGCATTCTTCTGCATGCTGACCTCCAGTTGAACCAACACCATTTGTTTAAAAGGCTATCTTTTTTCCACTGGATGTTTTCAGCTCCTTTTTCAAAGATCAAGTGACCACAGGTGTGTGGGTTCATTTCTAGGTCTTCAATTCTATTCCCTTGGTCTACCTGCCTGTCACTGTACCAATACCATGCAGTTTTTAACACTGTTGCTCTGTAGTACTGCTAGAGGTCAGAGATGGTGACTCCCCAAGAAGTTATTTTATTATTGAGAATAGTTTTAGCTATCCTGGGATTTTTGTTATTATAGATGAAATTGAGAATTGCTCTTTCAAACTCTATGAAGAATTGAATTGGAATTTTGATGGGGATTTCATTGAATCTGTACATTGCTTTAGGCAAGATGGCCATTTTTTTTACTATATTAATTCTGCCAATCCATAAGCATTGAAGATTTTTCTGTCTTTTGAGATCTTTGTTTTCTTTCTTCAAAGACTTGAAGTTTTTGTCATACAGATCTTTCACTTGCTTCATTAGAGTCACACCAACAAAATATCAATGGAAGGAGATACAGAGACAAAGTGTGGAGCAGAGACTGAGGGATCGGCCATCCAGAGACTGCCCCACATGGGGATCCATCCTATATACAGTTACCAAACCCAGACATTATTTTGGATGCCAACAAGTGCTTGCTGAGAGGAACCTGATATACCTGTTTCCTGAGAGGCTCTGCCAGAGCCTGACAAATATAGAGGCAGATGTTCTCAGTCAACCACTGGACTAAGCATGGGGTCCCCAATGGAGGAGCTAGAGAAAGGAACCAAGGAGTTGAAGGGGTTTGCAACAACATAGGAATTAACCAGTACCCCCAGAGCTCCAAGAGACTAAACCATCAACCCAAGAGTACACATGGACGGACCCATGACTCCAGATGCATAGGCAACAGATGATGACCTTCTCTGTCATCATTAAAAGTAGAGGTCCTTGGTCCTGTGAATGCTTGATGCCCCAGTGTCGGGAATGCCAGGACAGGAAAGTGGGAGTGGGTTGATGGGTAGAGGAATACCCTCATAGAAGCAGGGGCAGAAAGGAATGGGATAAAGAGTTTGGAGGGGAGCACTAGGAAAGGGAACAATATTTGAAATGTAAAAAAGAAAATATCTAATAAAAAAGGAAAAAGAAAAGTACTCTTCGCTCCTTAGCCGTCTCTCTAGCCCAAGATAACCTTAATTATAAAGACATGGTCATGCTGAGCTAAATGAGGAAATTAAATATCTGGCATCAAAATTGAATGTACATTATTTCTTCCCTACTACTATTGTCATAACATTATCTTACATGATCAAATTGTGACAATAAATGTAGTGTAACAAATTGTTTTATGTGATCAAATAGTTCATCAAGAAATAGTGCATTTCCATTGATTCTGGAAATGGATTTATTTATGATTTATGTTGAAGCAAAATATTTTCCTGCAATACATATAAAATATCTGTCATACCTTTATTTATATTATTTTGTCTCTGATAAATGACCTTTTGACCTCAACATTTCATTGCTAACATCTGTAATATACAGAACATTTAAACTTTTCAAATACAATACTGAGTAGCTGCCAATAACCTGGAGATACAGATGAAGCATAACATTCAAAATTGATTTTTCTCTTATGAACTACTCTATGTCCATAATATTCTTTCTATTTTACTCCCAACAAAATCTACCGTAATATGACATGCTTATATACAAAGTCATAATGCTTATGAATTTACTATCCATTAAATATAACAATAACAACACAACGGAGATTACAATAGTAGTATTTGAAGCCTAAGAGAACAGTAAATTAAAATTTCAGTCATTATGCTCAAAAAGCACTAAACTGTATCATTCATTACAAATAATCCGTAGTTAGATTATTTTAAAATCATGGAACACAAGAGAAAATTCTTGTTTTCCAAATGAAAGATATAAAACTTAGAATCTACTGAGAAGTATATAATTTAATATAAAGGGAAGAGTTATAAAATTTAGCTATAATTTATTGTTTTGAGCAAATAATAATTAAATGCATTTATTTTAAAAAGCAAGAGTAAAACAATATGCATCATAAAAAGCTGATGTAAATCTCAGCTCTGACAATGCTTTTTTTTATTAATACTTTGAATATCCAGGTATTACTTCTTTGCATTTGGCTTTTACACTAAGAAAGCTGTATTTTTTCCCCATTGGCTAGAATCCAACCTTACAAAAAAAGAACTAGGGCAAAAAAAAATGAAGGTAGAAGAGGGAAGAAGGCTGTTCAAAGAAGAAAATGCTAACTGGTCCATGTTGCAAATTTCTATTATAGAAAACAGAACATTTGAATTAACAAAGGTTTTACTGGGTGGGGAGAATTAAAATGTTTCCAACTCTCCCAAGACAAGAAAGACAAAAAAAAAATTCCTTGGCCTAAATACAAGTTTTATAAGATTTGATAGAAATGGCATGTATCTGATATATCTTACAAATCAGTTTTTATTCTAAACACCCTTTTCTTCATACACTTCTGAAACTTTTTCTCTCCTATCTTGGAGTACGAAACTACAAACTGGGAGGCAGTATTTCAGGAAATATTCTTCTGTTGGGAGCCATAATGGGACAAGCTAATATACTAGCAGGTGATCATCCTGAAATGCCTACTTCAGATTACTATATAATCTGTGACAGGTGAGCCCACATTCAGCAAGGCTATGTGGGACTAATTTTTGGAAAGATTCCTGCTATTAATATGCTTTTTCTGTTATTATTAAACATATATAATAATCAATAAGTAATAGCACACCCATTTGGAGCAGATCTCTACAGATCCATGAAGATGTACTGTCTTATAGTAATGCTATGTAGTGGGACTTAAGTTTTAATGATGATCCTATAAGAATTCCTAAAATTATATCTGTGATTATTAAGCTCTTTTATAATGGGACTGCTACTAGGTCCTTTTCTGATAGTCAAAATTGCAATAAGAACTCTGCCAGTCTCCCAAGTATCACAAGTTAATTGCTTTTAGATGGCAACCAGACTTTCTCCTACTCAGAGCACATTCCAAGTGGTTGTAAAAACAATTAACCAAAGGTCATAAAAAGGGAACTATCAATTTATTATAGGTGCTAGGACGGAAGATAAAATATCGACTGGGTTTATCTATACAAAACTTTACTTATAACTTAGTTATGGTTTTAAACCTTCTATGAACCTGTGGAGAAGACAAATGATAGCTAGATAATTACTCCTAATGGATATGCATGTAAACATTCTCTGTTGTAAACTTCTATTTCAATTTATGACTTGGTATTTTGTGTGAACTTGTGATGAACTTTGTAACATGTGATCATGTATTCTGAAAGATGTTTAAGGGCTGAGGACAAAAAGAAGAGAGACCAGAGGAATTTAATGATAGGAACAGAGCTGAGAGAAGAACTGAACTGAGAAGTTTTTAGTCAGAAGAGAACAAGATTAGAAGGAGAATGCAGAGTGGAATAACGTAGAAACTATAGGTAACATAAAATAAGTACAAGAACAATGTACAGGATGCAGAGGGAAAGAGGAAAAAAGAAGATGTTGCAGAGAGCAGAAGGAGCAGGCAGGCTTCTCCTTACCATGGGACAGGACAAGACTCATGGTAAGGACAAGGCAGGCTGGGGGTTGGGGGGGGGTTGGGGAATGGGCTGAGGGAAGAAGACTTATGGGACATATGGTGAGGGGGGAACTGGGAAAGGGGAAAGCCTTTGGAATGTAAAAAAATATAGAAAATAAAAAAATATATCAAAACAAAACAAAAAAGAGAAACAAAGCCTTTTTCTTACAAACATGCATTTAAGTCATTTAGCATTAAAAGGGTGGAGGCTTTTTCTTTCTTGATGCAATAAATATTGGAGCCCATTTTTCATCCAGAATGAGTGAGTTCTTTCTGCACCAGTGCTTGGTCTTTTGCTCCATATGCATATGTAAGTATAGATGTGTGTGTAAGTATGTAATTGTGAAAATGTATGTGTGTATGTGTGTGTGTGTGTGTGTGTGTGTGTGTGTGTGTGTGTAAGTATGAAATTGTGAGAATGCATGCAAGATGGGCCCAACGGACTTTGCCAGGAAATATGTTTGTATGAATTTATGTGAGATTATGCATATTCACTTATGTAGAAGTTTTTCTTTCTGCAAGTGTTGGTCTCTTCTCCTGGTTCAATCAATAGAAGTTTATTGCTCCTAACTTTCCCCGAGACTGACAAGCAAGAGGCATCTGGACAATAGGGAAAAGGCTCTGGCACGATTTACTTAATCTCCTGCTGTTTTAGGATGAGGTGTTAAATGCCTGAGACTGCAGTCTCTGGCTTCAGAGGAACACAGAAGGCAGGTCAGCTACATTAGCATAGTAACTTAGACTTAGATAAGTAAACCTTTTATTATACAGCAACCCTAAATTTTCCATAAGACAAAGCCTTACCCCCTCTGCTGCCTCAAGAAGAACCAAGAAGAAAGAAACACCTCTGCTGGGGCTGGCCCCAGCATTCTTCAAAGGATTTGCAAATGTCTTAAACTTCATGTGTTTATTCTCTTTAAAATCTGCTTATTATTTATGGTTATTGACTCATTTTTACTTCATTTTGGGACACAAAAATGAAATGATTCTTTTCTTCTCTGTACAACACAACTTAAACCTATTCGATATACAATTGTTATGGACGTTAACTACCCCACTTAGAATATAAAATGTACCATCTGCTTCCATAGAATGCACTCAAGAATTTCCCACTTATCATTGAGAAATTTAAGGAAAAGACAGGATAGTTAAATCAAAAGCTAACGCCATCTTTCAGCATTATGCTTTTAATTTTTGTTTCCAATTGACATAGAAGGGAAGAATTCTGGAACTATATATGATCTGTGACACTCTATAAACATGTAGAAACTTTATTGTGAGAGCAAGTGTCTATACTTTGCTCAAAAATGTCAAGTGGGATAGGAAAACTAAGTGTGTTCCTAGAACAATTTTGCATTTTTGCAACACTTTACCTTCATTTCCTAAAGTAATTATCCTCTCCATAATTTACTGCCTCTGTCTACTAACCTAGGCTTAGTCCTGGAAACTTCTAGACTCTATACAGTCTAATCTGAGCTCTGACTGAGAAGTTCAACTCAACTGTACAGGCTTAAATGCCTCTCCAAGCTAACTGATTTAATCTGGCGTCTTTCTCTACTTCTTAACTAAATTGCTTTGTTTTGCTTCATACTAACTTTAGCAGTCTGTTCTAATTTGATTCCTTCTCATTCTCTGGCATGTTCTGACTTCACCTGTGTCTAGCTTGTTCTCTCTCTGCAACCTGTCTATCATTGCCTGGGTAAAACTGCTTCCAATATCTCTGCACTGTTCTCTTAAGTAGTTTCCCTTTCTCCTCTGTTCTTGTGAGTGTTGGGCATATCCTATTCTATCAAACCTTTGTCTGATTCATCACTTTGTCAGCCACTCAATTAAACATCACATTTAAACAGGGCTGCTTCCTTCTACAAACTAACTTTACCTTCATTGTTTGGAATTAAATGTGTGTACTAAGGCCATGTCCATATTCCACCCCGAGATATATAAAGGTGTGTGCTAAGGACTGAGTCATATCACAACTACATTTTTTTTTCTTTTTCAGTAAGTAACACAATCTCAGGGTTCTAGGTATGATCAAATAAACTGCAACACAGCATCTTTTATAATACCAGAACTATTTTTTTTGGTAATGTAAACCTACTATTACATGAAAACAAACATATTTGATTACAGTACATTAGAATATAGGACATCTATAAAGTTAGGCACATGAAAATTCCAAAAATAAATTATTACCTTGTCTTTTCAAAATTATGATTTACGTTTTTTAATAATTTCTGCTTCATATTTTGCTTTTTCATACTTGGAAATAAAAATAAGAAAGCAATAATGGAAAATGCTAAGTTAGGCAATGGTAAAACACTGTTAAAGTTTTAGAAATCCAGTTTTGGTGCATATTAAAGAGTGGAGGCCCCAGGGATGGGGAAGGCCTGGTGGGGAGAAGGACCTTTTCAGAGGCAGGGGCAGGGGGTGAAGGGGGGAGGAATGGGATGAAGAACTCTGTGAGGGGAGACAAGGAGGGGGTACAATGGATGGATTGTAAATAAGTAAAATAATAAAAAAAAGAAAAAAGGGAATGATATATTAGTCCTGGCCAGATGAGCAAATGTCAACCATTATTAAAAGGTTAAAAATGGACCAATTACAAATTTTTATGTATTTGATCACATTATTTTCTCATTTAAATTATTTTTTGGTATTCTAGATATGACACACATATTTGTGTACATGTGTGTATATCTTGCATATTCTGATTACAAAATTAGATGTAAATCCTCTGTTTCAATAGGCCATCACACAAATATGTAAGCTGAATAATTGTAAGATATGCATTTGCTTCAGAGCAATACTACTGCAAGAATTTGATAAGAGAACATAGAAATATGACTTTAGATAATATAGCTAAGAAGAATTTTTCATTATTACTTTTTTTAATATATGAGTTATTTAATCTACTTGTTTGTCTTTTGAAATTTTCCCAATTTCCTCATAATACATGTGCAAAGAAAATAAGATTATTTGTGTTTGGCCTGCTCTAGGTTAAATAGTGTGTATTTCAGAAAGAACTCGACTTAATAATTCCAGTGGTAGGTCTCTGTCTTAGTCAGGGTTTCTATTCCTGCACAAATGTCATGACCAAGAAGCAAGTTGGGGGGGAAAGGGTTTATTGAGCTTATACTTCCACATTGCTGTTCGTTACCAAAGGAAGTCAGGACTGGAACTCAAGCAGGTCAGGAAGCAGGAGCTGATGCAGAGGCCATGGAGGAATGTTCCTTACTGGCTTGCTTCCCCTGGCTTGCTCAGCCTGCTTTCTTATAGAACCCAAGAATACCAGCCCGGAGATGGTACCACCCACAAGGGGCCCTCCCCCCTTGATCACTAATTGAGAAAATGCCCCACAGCTGGATCTCGTAGAGGCACTTCCCCAACTGAAGCTCCTTTCTCTGTGATAACTGCAGCCTGTGTCAAGTTGACACACAAAACCAGCCAATACAGTCTCCCAGTTAAAAATTATTTCTTTTCCATAAAGTAAAATACACTAAATTTTTTGTGAAAATATGCCCCAAGTTTTGTACTCCTTTGATTCTAAAGCTAATGACAGAAGCTGCGTGAACCACCTTTGACTTAGGATAATCACAGTTTCTAGCTTACTTTTATGTAAAATGTGACAATACACTTAATCACAGGCTTATAGTGATATGAAGTAAATTAATAACTAATGCAATAATTACATGGTAAATATACCTAGAATTGAAATAAAGTAATGACAAAAACACAATTTATTATCTGTTTCATTAATTTCACTTGCATATAATGTTGTAGGACTTTATAAAACAATATTATAAGAAGTTAGCACAACACTTGAAAAGTAATTTGAAAGAAAATAAGCTAATTATTGGTTATTCAATAAGAAGCGGTCAGTGTGTGTATATATATACATATATGTATATGTGTGTATATATACACATATATGTATATATGTATATATATGTTCATATATATAAACATACTAAACATACTATATATATATATATATATATATATATATATATATATAAACATTGTAATTATAAAGACTGAGTGGGTTACATCTCTATATCTCAGGATATTCAGGAATATATATGCATAGACATTATATTCAAGAAAAAATATATAATTTCTTTTCATTGCCATAAATTTGAGAGAGAGCAAGGGAGAGTTGGAAGGAGGAAAGAAAAAGGAGAAAATGATGTAATTATATTTTAATTTCAAAAACTATATAAAATGAACCAGAAAGGTAAAATCAGTATACCAATGGAAAGATTAATATTTTAATGGACTATTAACATATTGTTCTCATTTGTTAAAATTTTTGTATTATGATTATATGTCCATTTGCTTTGAGGAAAATATCCATAGTATTTACTATAGTAATAAAAAGACCTTGGTTCTCAAAGTAATTTTATCTTTGATCTAATAAATCAGCTTATTTTTAGGAAGGGTTTATTTTGGCTCATAATTTAAGGAGTGATAACAATAGCATGAAGTAACTACTTACAATGTATACCAGTCATGAAGCAGACAGGGGGGTAGGAGAGAGGAAGGGAGGAGGAGAGGGGAGGGACGGAGGGATGGAGAGAGGGAGAGAGGGAGGGAGAGAAGGAGAAAGTAATAAAGTACTCAGTTCTCTTTCTACCTCTGATTCAGCTCAATCCCCCAGTCTATGGAATAGTACAACTCTTATTCAGGATGGGTCTTCCTCTCTCAATTAAATATTTCTGTAAATACATTCATAGACAAACACAGATACGTTTTATAGTGATTATAAATCTAGTGAAACTGACTCTGAAGATTAACCATCTTCCTACTATCACTAGAAGTCTTTGAAATTAACCTTGTCTTTTAAATTTCTTTTGACTCTAAAACTCAAACTTGTTTTCAAAAACCATAATTCTTTTTTCAATGCACTGAAAGATTTGAGTACTATACAATTAGTCAATTATAAAGTTAATCATTTTAAAGTCAAGCTGAGATCCCCTTAAATCTGATATTCATCTTTTCCATGATGCAAAGAATGATGAATACTTTTAAATTTACTGGAATTTCCTCTCAAAAATATAACTATACTTTCTTTAAATTCCTAAAAATTATTTTGTCATTCTATTGAAAATACTTTTTTTCTTACATAATATATCCTGATTGTTTTTCCCTCCTTCTTCCCCTCCTAGTTCCTTTGCATATCCATTCCCATCAGAATCAACTCATTTGTTTATCTCTTTCTCATTAGAATAAGAACATCCTTAAAATAAGATCAAACAAAATCTAACACATCAGAGTTTAACAAGAGAAAGAGCACAAAACACAGCATAAGAATCAGAGATTCACTCTCTCAGGAATCCCATAAAAATCACTAAACTAGGAGTCCAGATTTTCAAAGGACCTGATGGAGACCCTTATAAGTCCTGTGCATGTTGCTTCTATCTCTGTAATTTCATAGATCTTTGCTCATGTCTATTTAGAGGACCTTGCTTTCCTGGTATGTTCCATCCACTCTGGCTCTTAAACTCCACTTCTACTTCTACATACCTCCTAGATCCCTGAGGTGAGAGATTTGATGGAGAAATTCTGTTTAGAGTTAAATAATACAACGTATCTTATTCTCTGTACAATTTCTGGATGTGGATTTCTAAGTTTGTTCCCATCTCCTGCAGAAGAAACTTTCTCTGGCAATGGTTGAGAAAGACACTGATCTATGAGTATAGCAGAATGCCAGTAGAAATCATTTTATTGCTTTTCTAAATAACTGTTGTATATCTGGTTTTCTAACCACATTTTCAAATGCTTTTGCAATAAAATAACAACATATTTTCGGTTTTGAATATCACTTCTATTGTTAAAAAATTTTTGGCTTCTTCTTATAGATCAATATTATTGCAATGCTATATTTTGAACTCTGGAAGGTGAAAATGACACAATAAATCTGTGAATATTGACGTCAATGAGGGTCACAAACTTATTTGCAAAGCAGAATGCTTGAGAGAATACTTGTTTTTTTCTTAATGATAATAGGAAGGTTATTTGATAAGCAAAATCAAAAGAGTGAGCTTTCATTTCACATAAAAGAAAACAAAAGATTACACAAAACACAAAGGAATTTAGGGTTTTGCTTCCTATTTTGATTTGCTTTGACTTGCCCTTCCCTAACTAAATGTCTGATGGTACAAATTAATTTGTCAGAACCTTTTATCTAAAAAGAAAAGTAAATCTGTAAATGTCACAAAAATTATTCTGGAAAATATGATGTATTTTTAAGAGGAATGTAATTTGGGGTTACTATTAAGTTGTCTCTGACAGTACTCAAGTATAAGTATTGTATACGATTAAAATAAGTAACAGAAAAATTGTTTTAATGTCATTCTGATTTTATTAGGTTAAGAAAAGAATATGATCCTTCTACTGCCCTTCTAGCCTCCTACAAGTAAATTTGGATGTGTTTTAATAACCTTTCCTTTAAAGAAAATTCTTTATTAAAATAAGCTTTAATTTTTTAAGTCACATATACACATGTGTCAGCCATAATTCAAATAAAGTAACAGGATCTTAATGAATTATAGAAATTGATTCATTCATCTTAGGTGTTGTGATTATAAAAAGATAAAGGGGTACTTTTAAAGAACATAAAATATGATCTATGGGAAAGTAATGTGGTGTGGGAGAAGGCGGTATCACAGCAGGCCCATGCTAAGGCATCCCTTCCCCCCGCCCCAGGAACCAGCCACATGACAGTATAGCATAGAATAGAATTTATTCAGGGCATATGGAGGGGAGTTAAGAGGGTAGTAGAGGTAGAGAAAGGCAGAGAGAAAGAGAGAGTAGAGAAGTAGAGGCCAGCCGTGACCATGTGAAGGGGGTAGGGGAGGGTAGAGAGAAGAGTCCAAGAAGGCAAGAGAGAAGCAAGGGTGAAGCAGGATTAAGAGAGAAAGGAGGGGAAAACAGCCCCTTTTATATTGGGCCAGGCCTACCTAGCTGTTGCCAGGTAACTGTGGGGTGGAGTTCAGACAGAATTCCCCTGTTTTAGTTTATTTTAAAAAAGAAAAAAATAGAAAATAGGTGATGTTGAAGCAGGGAATAGGATTGTCATATCTGGCTGCTTCATGCTGGCATTGGGGTGACACATCTCCCGGGAACCTAGACAAATGGGTATTGGGGATGTTTGCACAGTCTTAGAGTTGGCTGTTTCCTTGCTGTACAGGGTCTGTGCAGCCATCTGAGGATAGGTCAAAGGTACAGGTCTAGTAGAAGCTGTCTGTATCTGTGACAGGAGATGGGGCATCTGAAGATTTCTTCTCTGGAGCTGTCCTGGGTATAGAAAGCACCTGGACTTGACAAGATGTTGAAACACATTAGTATAGGCAGGGGATAAGATTAAGTACGTTTGGGAGAAAGAAAATTTTTCCTTAAGATGTACAATTGGAACCCAGAGGAATCCCACCCACTGGCATAGGTTAAGTATATGTACTTATCTGGATGGAGCCTATTTGGTGTATGAGAGATAGATCTGAGTAGGTTTTCTGTAGCTAACAAGTTTATAAAAGAGATAATAACATAAGGTAGCAACAAGAGAAGTCTTTAAGATTAGCCTTTTGTGGAGCAGAAGGAAAAAGATTGAAAACTTGGAAAAGTTAGATCATATAATGGAATATTTTATTAGAGTTAGGCAAATTTATAGGGACTTAGATAATATTAGGACAGTGGTAAAGCAAGAAGAGGAAATATGAAGCATTTGATTAATGGAAACAGAGTTAAGTAAGAAGATAGCAAATTACATCTGTGAAAGCTTTTTTTCCCTAGCTGTCAATGTAGTCAGAAGTCTGACAAAGAATAAACAATAATTTAGCAGTTATCTTATTTAAAAAATAACAAAGTCCACTAGCCATCAGTTCCTGTGGTCTCTATGGCAACTTGGGCAATCAGTCTGGCTTTCAAGCATAGAAGATGCAGGGCTTTTTCCTCTGTGGAATGGATACAGGTGACATGAGAAATGACTTACTTTTAAATTAGGCAAGTCATTTGACTCAGGATATCCACTTTTGTCCACTGCATTTTTCAGTGATTATCATATCACAATCTAGGCAGTATCTTCTAGCTGTGTCTACATCTTCTGAGACATCGTGGGAGAAACTGCTAGAGGCTTTGGGAACTCTGTCTGTCCTAAACTCAATAATTAACAAACTTCTGACAGGATTGAGGCAATATATATTGATATTAACTGAATAGAATGTAATGACAGTAGTAAAAATCACATTAAGATAGGATAGGAATGAAAACCTTAGGTAATTTTGACAGGTTGTATAGGTAAAGTTTATTTTTGTATTAGTAAAAAATATTTGGCTAAGACTAGAATAAGAAAGCTGGCAGCAGTGGCATGAGATCATGGTGACAGAAAATAAGTTTGTCCAGGCAGGTTCAGGCCTATGACACAAACTGACCACACAGGCCATAAGAACAGGCTGGACATGTGCGAGAATGATATGTAAGCACTTGGGCCTTTCCAACTTCATAGCCCACATGGCAGAGGCTGGGTGGCAGCAGCTCCTGTGGTAGAGTGCTCTAGGTCAGGCCCTTGGGTCTGCTCTGCTGTGGGGCAGGACTTCCTACTAGCAGCTGGAAGTCATGGCCCAGTGTTCAGAATCACCAGTGGGTGGTGAAAAGGCAGTTCCCGAAATAGCATGGTGTTCCATATCCTAGCTATGCATCATTATGGTGTGCAGCATTGCTAACCTTTACTTAGTCTCAGGCAGAGAGGCAGAGAGAAGGAAAGAGGAAGGGAGGAAGAGGCTCCCTCGTGTGCGCAGGAAGGTGTCTTTGTGGACAAGGAGAAATTTTCTCCTGGCTGCAGAGGGACATCTAAAAGCAACTGCAATAGTGGACAAACAGGCAGGGCCCAGTGGCAGCTTTGGTGCATGGGAAAAAAAGCTCATGTGCATGGGAAAGCAAATCCACAGGACTCGACCAGACCCACCCCTCCTTAAGTGAGAGCAGAGGTGAGGTCTATAGTAGGCCACAATGAAGGAGACAGGGGCCAGAGGAACATGAGCAGACTGAGGGAGCTGAAAATAGCTGCTGGACAGGGTGAGACAGACAGAGCCAAGAACAAGAAGGGGGAAGGGCAGCAGAGTCCCTGGCAGGGGGCAGAGCCAGACCACCTCTCAGGCAAACCTGAACCAGCAGACAGAAAATGAGCAAGGGGAGAGGGGAAAGTCTAAGCTAGGGGTCAATAGCAGACTGACCCATGGGCAAGACACTTGGAGACTAACTAACTAACTGATGTTCAGAGCCTGTGCTGCTGAGCCAGAGAGCAGTCGTCCAGGCCCGGCCTGGAATTCTCAGCTTTGAGAAAGAAACTGTCTCCAAGGAGAGGGAAATCTCACCTAAGAGAAAAAGTCCTAATATGAGGAGGATCAGGGCAGCACAAGGGTAGTTCCAAGCTCAAGAACTCTCCCCTGGGACCATGGACTGTTGCTTTGACCAGGGGGGATGGGAGCCTTACCATCGAGCATGGATCTCTTCTGGTGGCTGAGGTGGGTGGCAAACCTGCAGAGTTTCTAGATCCAAGTCACAGCACTAATGTTGTGATTATAAAAAGATAAATAGCTATCAAGATATGTCTAGGGGGTGTGGTAAGGTGTGGGGGAAGGTGGTGTCTCAGTAGGCCCTTGCTAAGGCATCCCTTCCCCCTGAGGGACCAGGCACATGATGGTATATTACAGAATAGAGTAGGTTCAGGGCATGGGGAGCAAGGTTAAGAGGTATAAGAGAGACAAAGAAAGGCAGAGAGAAGGAGAGAGTAGAGAAGTAGAGGCCAACCCTGACCACGTGGAGAGAGGTGGGGAAGGGAAGGAGAAGAGAGAAGAGCCCAGAAGAGGGCAAGAGAGAAGGAAGCAGGAAGCAGGAATAATACATTTTATCCCCAGTTATGTTATTACTTCCCATTATGACACTAGTACAAATTTTTCCTAACCACAGATCGACAGACTATTACAATGTAGGAAGCGATAGTAAATAGGTGAATTTTGAGGACAGTATAGATAATATAAAAAGAACACATATAAAAATGGCTATGGATGATTTCCATAAAATATCACTTGCAAAATGACTTATCTCCTCTTAAGTTTTAGTTTGCTAATCCCTGATCTAAGTTAGCATTTTAATTTTTCATATCATTGTATGATTACTATTTTAACTACTTGTGTACAAGAGGTATATAAAATACAATGTTAAAAATTATGGTGTAGACGGAAGCATATACATTTTAATATCCTATAGGAAACATTAATGTACTTGCAGGTAAACAATATGATTAAAAGTCAAAGAGAATATTTATATAATAATGGTCTATTCAAAGTATTTTGGGAAGATGGATAAGGATATCCTTAGGTATCTAGGGATCAAATTGTAATACCTAAAATATTTAATCCTCCAAGAAATCTTTAGAGTATTTAGGGTTTGAGGGAAATAAAAGAAGATTGGAGGATTTTTATTTTCTTTACAAAGCTCTATATAGTTTTATTCTATAACATATCAGAGCTGGAAAGAAGGCTCAGCAGTAATATCATTTGCTATTCTTTTGCTATTCTTGCAGAGTACAGTTCCCAGTACCCAAATAGGACAGGTCACAAAAACTGGTAACTTCAGACTAAGGTGATCTGAGGCCCTTTTTTTGTTTCATGGGTACCCACATGTTCATGTGCACACACACACACACACACACACACACACACACACAAATATATGCATTATATATGCATATATTGCACATATAGTATATACTACATATATAGCATATATTACAGTGTATATATGTATATATTACATATACAGTATATATTACATACATAATATATATCCATATATATGATAGCCTTTATAGTATATTAAAGTGGTATTTCAAATATTACTACCTTTCTTTGGCAATTATGACTTTTTTACTATTTACTATTTTATTTATTCTTTTTCATTAATTTATGTATTTAATTTAGATCCTGACAATAGCTTCCTCTCTCTCCTGTTCCCTATCTCCTCCTCCCTCTATCCTCACAGAAAGGAAGTACTCTCATATATATCAACCCACCATGGCATCTCAAGTTGCAATAAGACTAAGTGCAACTTCTTCTACTGAGGCTAGAAATGCAGCCTGGCTAAGGGAAAGAGATCCAAAGGTAGGCAATGTAGTCAGAGAAAGGCTCTGCTTTTGCTGTTAGAGGTCTCACATGAAGATCAAGTTACACACCTGTTACATATGTATAAGAGGCCTAGGTCCATCCTCTGCATGGAAATGACTTACACAGTCTCTGAGACAAAATGACTCAGAGATTCTATCATACATCCTTCCCAACAGCTAAGATCAAAGCCTCATGTGACAGCTCATTCTGTCAACGACATGGAATGGTGGGACAACTCCTGGTAGAAGTACAAACTTGTACAACCCCTTTGGCAATCAATTTGGCAATTTCTCATGAAATTGGAAATAGTTATACATCAAAACCCAGGTACACCACTTGTGGTCATATACCAAAAAGATGTTCTACCATACCAAAAGACACTTGCTCTACTGCATAAATAGCAGCTTTATTCATAACAGCCAGAAACTGGAAACAACCTAGATGTCCCTCAATCTAAAAATGGATAACAGAGTAGATAAACAGAATTCTTAGTGAGACAGCCCAAACCCAGAAAGACAAACAAGGTATGTACTTAGAGTAAAGGAAAACATGCTTCAATTCACAGACCCAAGTAACAAGGAGGGGGCAAGGGAGGATGCTTTAATTTCCCTAAAAAGGCCAAATAAATACACATTGGGGGTGGATGGAGAGAGTGAACTTGGTGGGAGAGGGGATGGGAGAGGAATAGGATGTTTCAAGTACAGGGAGGACATAGGGAAAGAAAACTGGAAAAGAGTATTGGAATCTACTGGGGTGCATCTGGGATGAGCAAAGAAACCTAGGACAATAAAACTCCTAGGAGTCTATAAGGGTGAGCCTGGCTGAGGCTCCTAGCAATAGGGTATTAAGAAACTTAGAATTACTACATTCTGTAACCAGTGAAAACTTCTAATGTAGGGATGATGACAACAACCTAGCCACAAAACCTTAGACCCACAATTTTTCCTGCATACAAGATGTGCAGGGATAAAGATGGAGAAGAGATTGAAGGACTGGACAATCAATAACTGACCCAATTTGAGAACCATCCCATGGAGGAGAGCAAAACCTGACACTACAAATAATACTCCATTATGCTTGCAGAAAAGAGCCTAGCATAACTGTCCTCTGAGAGGCTCCCTCTCAGCACCTGATGGAAACAGATGCAGAGACCTACAGCCATACATTAGTTGCAGCTAAAGCAATCTAGTGGAAGGTGAGGAGGAAGGATTGAAGAAGCCAGAATGGCTAAGGACACTATAAGAAAACCCACAGAATCAACTAACTTGAGCACATAGGTGCTCACTGGGATGGATCCAGCACTTATGGGCAAGACTTTTGGGGATTGGGGGATGGGAACATTCAAGACATGGATTCTCCATTCAGCCCTGGCTGTCTTGGAACTCTCTTTGTTGACCAAGCAGGCCTTAACTCATAGAGATTTGCCTAATCATCCCCAGTATCCATAGCTTTGAGCACAGAATAAGAAAAAAATCCAAAAAAAAAAAAAAACCCAAAACAAAAAAAGTGCTTTATTTCAAAAGTAGGGACAATAAAATAATAAGTAGAGTCTCCCAATAATTTTGTGTCCAACTAAATTTGGTATCAAAGTATAAGTCAGAGAGTTGCAAATGGTGTACTTATACCTCTTGTGGAAGATCTGGGTTTGATTCCCAGAACGCAAATGGCAATTCAAAACTCTCTGTTATGTCCAGAAGAGCCAAAGCTCTCTTCTGGGATCCCCAACTATGCATGCATACGGTATATGGATGTATATACAGGCATGACGTTCATACATATAAAATAAAATACATCTATTTTTATGAAGTCTAACCTATGAACATTTTTGTCAATTTAAATAATGAACTCTATGTATTCATAAAATTAGAAAATAAAGTTAAAAACAAAACATTTATGAAAACAACCTTGTTAAAATAAGATGAAGCTTAAAAAGTAGTGAGAAAAAGTTTATTCTGTGCTCTATATAGAACTTTATTTTTTCCTGTTATAATGGTGAAATATAAGTTTACAAACAATGTAGGATCTTGAGTAAAGCAATCCTATTGGAACACATCCACAGAAAGACTTATTTTCTATTGATAAACACACACATTTCCCTCTTATCAACTTTATTCTTCCTTTCTCCTTTTGACTACATGGAATGAGTGCTGTTTATCCCCCAAAATAACTCATGCTGCTAGTAGTTATATGTAGAAAATAATTTATTTATTTGCATTAAATGTGTACACAAAAATGCTAACTGGCAAATAGCTATAAAAATGACTTACCATCTTCTCACAAAAAATTCTGTTTCTTAATGCTTTAGTATACCTGATGGTGTATGTTTGCAGTTTATATTTAGCTACCCCACTACCAAGATGCTTTTGATCTGCTAACATTGGTAATTATCTTTAATTATAGGAAGAGTTCTCTGTGTGTATGTCAAACAACCCACAATTTTTATTTCTGTTGGTAGCATAAATTAACTCTCACTGTGCTTCCAAGCATCTGCTATGGTTTATATCATTAGCATTTCTACCAATATCAATGAGACCACAAGAGTGTCTCCTTGCTGATAACCATGAGGAAAAGCACAAAGCACAAATGAATACAGAAAGCTGTTTGTTTTACCATTTCCATTTAGAGACTTATGGGTGAATCTAAGCTAAATGTTCAGCCATGGAGTATCCAGTTATAAAGCAAATGCAATAGCAGGTTTCAGGATGAATTTTTGTATATTCTGGATGTGTTGTTTCAAAATATACTCCTCTGAACATTAAGAATAACAGAAGAATTATTTTTGTTACAAATTCATTCAACAGGTATACATTTTATTAAAACCTTATTCATAGCATCCTGGAATGGGTACTCTGCCAGAGCCTGATAAATACAGATGTGAATGCTTGCAGCCAACCATTGGACTGAGTGCAGGGTTCCCAACGGAGGAGTGGGAGAAAGGACTGAAATAGCTGAGGGGGTTTGCAACATCATAGGAAGAATAACAATATCAACCAACCAGACACTCCCCCGGCTCAGTACAGGTGCTAAACCACCAACCAAAGAGTGCACATGGAGGGACACATGGCTCTATCCACATATGTAGCAGAGGATGGCCTTGTCAGACATCAATGAGAGGGGAGGCCCTAGGTCCTGTGGAGGCTCAATTACCCAGCATAGGGGAATGCCAGGGCACTGAGTGGGTGGGTGGGTAGGGGAGCACCCTCATAGAATCTGGAGGGGGAATGAGATAGGGGGCTTGTGGATGTGAAACTGGGAAGGGGGATAACATTTGAAAGTAAATAAATAAAATAACAATAAAAAAGAATCTAGAAAATTTAAAAAATCGGGAAATATAAAACTTTCAGTCTCAGAATGCTGAATTTATGGACCATAGAAAAGAGAATGAATGCACAGCTTACTAGAATATAGTCAATAAGAATTAGTGTGGGTCTTAGGGATGGACTGGATACTCGCAAATGAACTAATTTCACATTTTCGATTCAATTCTCACTGACTCAAAAATAGAGTGCATCTACTTGTACTCCATAGCTTTTCCACACAAGTGTCCACACAATTTTTGCTTTTCTAAGAATTCACAGACTGTTCCCATTGACTTGGCATTGCTGATATGCTCAAAAAGGAACCAGGGTGGACTGGAGAGATGGATAAGAAGCTAAAAATACTTGCTGTTCTTGCAGAGAACTCATTTGGTTCCTTATATGCACAAGTTTGTTCACAACTTTCTATAACTCAAGTTTCAAGTGATTTTATGTCCTGTTCTGACTTCCTCCAGTACCCCATATGCACATGATATATATATATATACATAAAAATAAATCTTTGCAAAATGTTAATTTATAAGGAAATATTATTTAGTCTTAACGTTCTAAAATAAAATATTATACATACTATGAAAAATAAATGAACACTTAAGATAACCTTTTATAACTTGTCTTCTAACAATCAGTTGATCTGATTATGTATGTTGCTCTGTGCCTTATAATTTTAGAATTAATGACCTACTTTATTCACCTATTCCTTTCTTTCTCTATTCTGAACTACTTTTGATCTTTAACACTGAATGTAGTTATTAGCTTTTCTTTTTTATCTTTAAAATAATAACTCATTTTACTTTCTTTTAATACATAGTGATAAATATATTTGTCAAAATATATGATCAATATGGTCAAAACATTTGCATGTAAAGTCATAAGGAAGGTCAAGTTGGGTGTTTAGGTTTTTATTTTTCTTTTTTGTCATTCTTTTTGTTCTTTCTTTTTATTAAGATAAAAGACCAGCTACAGGGAAGCAGTTTGTGTGGTATGTGTGGTATGGGAAGTGAGTGTGTGTGTGTGTGTGTGTGTGTGTGTGTGTGTGCCTGATCTCAGCGGCATCCATACCCCTCTACTACCATCTCATGATAATTTCTCAATACCACCTTTTTATACTCCTCCATAAACAACATGGAACTGGCGTTCAGTTCAGTGCAGATGCAACAGACCTTAGGGATGCTAGAATTAGGAGAGTTGACCAGGGTCTGCTCAATGGCATGGCTGGTTGAGTTGATATGATCTCCCAGTGGAAAGGGATACTCCCCATGGCAGCAGAAAGCCTGCTAGCCAGGCAGGGCCACAATCCAATCGTTCCAGTCCACATCACTGAAATCCATGTAGAGGGAATAGAGATGGCAGTTCTTATTCTTCTTCCTGAACCACTGAGGGTGATGCTCGTGACTCTGGCCATCTGGCAGGTCAAGGTATGGCCTCGCCCATTATGGCCAAAAGTTACCAGGAGGGGCTGGAGTCAGTCCCAATCTCTACTCCCTTAAGGTAACAATTGGCTAATCCAATTGGGCATTGTGAGTCCGTGCTATTTGCTTTCAATATTTGTAAATATTATGCAATAAGAGACCTGAGAATAAGTTTGAAAGTATTGAGTGTATACAAGATATTCCCATCTGTGATACTTTATTGCATGATGCATAGAACAAAAGTTGTTAGTATTGTATTAGCTAAGGCTCTCCAAATTTGAATCAATAACCATCCAACATTTTAAAATATGGAAGTTCCTAACCAAGATCAGTAGAGTGACCTAAATAACATGCAGTTTACCATAGATCAGGAAGTTAAAAATAGCAGTTGAGTCCAATACAGGATACATTATACTTCCAGACACTTGTGTTAATTTTTCTATTTTTGATATCACAAAGGAAAAATACTATACAGAAATTCTGTGTTAATTTGGTAAAAAAAAATGATACTAATAACAATCTGTAGGTTTAGCTTATCATTTGTGCTTAACAAAGACAGACAGATCTCTGAATCCTTCTGCAACATTAAGAAAAAAATGTATGGCAGCAATCTTTGCTCCTGTGACTGAACAGACAGGTGCAGCCGGGAATGCAGAGAACACCCAAGTGTAAGATCACTTGGGACTCGGTCTGCCAGGACCCAACCTGTACCCTGGAGCTGGGCAGTGCTATATCCTTTTGTGCACCCATCCTGCCAGGGGATATCTGACCTGCAGGGTGTCCTGAAATTAGAGGAAACCCTGCATTTAGAGGTGAGGCCACCATCTTTGCTCCTATGACTGAGCAGACAGGTGCAGACAGGAACACAGAGAACACATGAGTATAAGATCACTTGGGACATGGCCTCCAGGGCCCCACCTGTACCCAGGAACTAGGCAGCAGCACAGAACTCCATGCCAAGGGAAAGCTGGTCACCCAGGGGTGCTGAGACAGGCATGCAGGCACACAGGAGGGACAAGCACCTGCCAGAGACAGCAGGACCAGCTAACACCAGAGATAACAAGATGGCAAAAGGCAAAGGAAGGAATGATACTAACAGAAATCAAGGCAACATGACACCATCCAAACCCAATTCACCCACAATAGCAAGTCCCGGATACCCCAACATACCAGAAAAACAATATTTGGATTTAAAATCACAGCTCATGATGCTGATAGATGGCTTCAAGAAAGACATAAATAACTCCCTTAAGGAAATACAGGAGAACACAAGTAAACAGGTAGAAGTCCTTAAAGAACTACAGGAAAACACAACAAAACAGGTGAAGGAATTGAACAAAACCATACAGGATCTAAAAATGGAGGAAGAAACAATAAAGAAATCACAAATGGAAACAACTCTTGACACAGAAAACCTAGGAAAGAAGTCAGGAGTCATGGATCTAAACATCAACAACAGAATATAAGAGATAGAAGAGAGAATCTCCGATGCAAAAGATACCATAGAAAGCATTGACATAACAGTCAAAGAAAATGCAAAATTCAAAAAGTTCCTGACCCAAAACATCCAGAGACTATGAAAGCCAGAAGAGCCTGGGCAGATGTCATACAGATCCTAAGGGAAGACAAATACCAGCCCAGACTACTATACCCAACAAATCTCTCAATTACAATAGACAGAGAAACCAAGATATTCCATGACAAAAACAAATTTACAGAATATCTTTCCACAAATCCAGCTCTTCAAACGATAATGATTGAAAAACACAATCAAAAGGAGGGAAACTACACACTAGAAAAAGCAAGAAATTAATCTTCTTTCAACAAAACTAAAAGAAGATAACCACACAAACATAAAAATTACATTAAAAAATAACAGGAAGCAACAATCACTATTCCTTAATATCTCTTAACATCAATGGACTCAATTCCCCAATAAAAATGACATAGACTAACAAACTGGATACATAAATAGGACAACATTTGGTTCATACAGGAAACATATCTCAGTGTCAAAGACAAACACTACCTCAGAGTACAAGGCTGGAAAACAGTTTTCCAAGCAAATGGTCCCAGGAATCAAGCTGGAGTAGCAATTGTAATATCCAATAAAATAGACTTTCAACCAAAAGTCATCAAAAAGACACAGAAGGACACTTTATACTCATCAATGTTAAAATCTACCAAGAAGAACTTTCAATTCTGAACATATATGCTACAAATAGAAGAGCACTCTCACTCATAAAAGAAACTTTTATTAAAGCCTAAAGGACACATTGCACCTCACACAATAATAGTGGAAGACTACAACACCCCACTCTCATCAATGGACAGATCAGAAAAAAACAAATTAAAGAGACATATGGAAACTAACAGAAGTTTTAGGACAAATAGATGTCTATAGAATATTCCATCCTAAATCAAAAGAATACCTTCCTCTCAGTACCTTGTACAACCTTCCCAAAACAGACCCTATAATTGGTCACAAGAGAGACCTCAACAGATATAAGAAGATCAAACTAATCCCATGCCTCCTATCAGATCACTATGGAGTAAGAGTGGTCTTCAATAGCAACAAAAGCAACAGAAAGCCCACATATACATTGAAGCTGAACAATGTTCTACTCAATGATACCTTGGTCAAGGAAGAAATAAGGAAAGAAAGAATTCTAGAAATTAATGAAAATGAAGGCACAACATATCCAAATTTATGGGACACAATGAAAGCAGTGCTAAGAGGAAAACTCATAGCTCTGAGTGCCTCCAAAAAGAAACAGGAGAGAACAGACACTAGCAGCTTAACAGCAAACCTGAAATCACTACAACAGAAAGAAGCTAATACACCCAAGAGGAGTAGAAGGCAGGAAATCATGAAACTCAGGGCTGAAATCAACCAACTAGAAACCGAAAGAACTATACAAATAATCAACAAAATCAGGAGCTGGTTCATTGAGAAAATCAACAAGATAGATACAACCTTAGCCAGAATAACCAGACGGAACAGAGACAGTATCCAAATTATCAAAATGATAAATGAAAAGGGAGATATAAGAACAGAAACTGAGGAAATTTTAAAAAAATCATTAGATCCTACTACAAAGCCTATACTCAACACAACTAGAAAATCTGGATGAAATGAACAATTTCCTAGACAGATAACAAAGTTAAATCAGGATCAGATAGATCATCTAAACGGTCCCATAACTCCTAAAGAAATAGAATCCTTCATTGAAAGTAAGTCATCCAACAACAACAACAACAACAAAAAAAGCAGAAGACAAGATCATTTTAATGCAGAGTTCTATCAGACCTTCAAAGAAGACCTAACATCAATACTCTTTAAACTATTCCACAAAATAAAAAGAGAAGGAACACTACCCAACTTGTTCTATGAAGCCACAATTACACTGATAGCCAAACCACACAAAGATGCAACAAAGAAAGAGAACTTCAGATCAACTTCCCTTAAGAATATCAATGCAAAAAATACACCATAAAATTCTTGCCAACTAAATCCAAGAACACATCAAATCCAAGAATGAATCAAAAATGATCATTCACCATGATCAAGTAGACTTCATCCCAGGAATGCAAGGATGTTTCAATATATGAAAATCTATCATTGTAATCCACTACATAAAGAAACGCAAAGAAAAAAAACCACATGGTTATTTCATTAAATGCTGAAAAGTATTTGACAAAATTCAGCATCCTTTCATGTTAAAAGTCTTAGAACAAACAGGAATTCAAGGCCCATTCTTAAAAGTAGTAAAAGCAATATACAGCAAACCAGTAGCCAGCATCAAACTAAATGGAGAGAAACTTGAAGCAATCACACTAAAATCAGGGACTAGACAAGGCTGCCCTCCCTCTCCATATTTATTCCATATAGTACTGGAAGTTCTAGCTAGAACAATTAGACAACAAAAGGAGGTCAAAGGGATACAGATTGGAAAGGAAGAATCAAATTATCACTATTGGCAGGTGACATGATTGTATACTCAAGTTACCCAAAAAACTCCACCAGAAAATTCCTACAGCTGATAAACAACTTCAGCAAAGTGGCCAGAAATAAAATTAACTCAAACAAATCAGTAGCCTTCATATACTCAAAGGATAAACAGACTGAGAAAGATGTTAGAGAAACGACATCCTTCACAATAGTCACAAACAATGTAAAGTATATTGGTGTGACTCTAATTAAAGAAGTGAAAGATTTGTATGACAAGAACTTCAAGTCTCTGAAGAAAGAAATTGAAGAAGACCTCAGAAGATGGAAAAATCTCCCATGATGGTGAATTGGCAGGGTTAATATAGTAAAAATAGCCATCTTGCCCAAAGCAATCTACATATTCAATGAAATCCCCATAAAAATTCCAACACAATTCTTCATAGAGTTAGAAAGAGAAAATCTCAAATTGATCTGAAATAACCAAAAAATATCAGGATAACTAAAACTATTCTCAACAGTAAAAGAATTTCTTGGGGAATAAACATCCCTGACCTCAAGCAGTACTACAGAGCAATTGTGTTAAAAACTGCATGGTATTGGTAGAGTAACAGGCAGGTAGATCAATGGAATAGAATTGAATACCCAGAAATGAACCCACACACCTATGGTCACTTGATCTTTGACAAAGGAGCTACAACCATCCAGTGGAAAAAAAGATAGCCTTTTCAACAAATGGTGCTGGTTCAACTGGAGGACAGCATGCAGAAGAATGAAAATCAATCCATTCTTATCTCATTGTACTAAGTTCAAGTCCAAGTGGATCAAGGACCTCCACATAAAACCAGACACACTGAAACTAATAGAAAAGGAATTGGGGAAGAGCCTTGAGCACATGGACACAGGGGAACCTTTCCTGATCAGAATACCAATAGCTTATGCTATAAGATCAAGAAGTGTCAAATGGGTATATGAAATTATGTCCAAGAAGAAGGAAGGAGAGGCCCCTGGTCCTGGAAAGGCTCAATGCAGCAGTGTAGGGGAATACCAGGACAGGGAAACAGGATGGGGTTGATTGGGGAATGGGTGAGGGGAGATGTCTTATGGAACTTTTGGTGTATGTCAGGGGACCAAGAAAGGGGAAATCATTTGAAATGTAAATAAACAATATATGTAATAATAAAAGAGAAAAAAAGAAAGAGGTCAAGGATGAATAGATGCAAGTGTTTGAAAAAAATGTGTGCTTGCTGTCTCTTAAAAATTAATGTAAATTATTGGGTTGATGTATAAATTAAAATAAAAAAACAGTGGACCTGGATGGGTGGATATTATACTTCATAGCACAGCTAATGAATCCTGTGATATCATATTTTAGACTCATTCCTCAGTGGAAGATGTTTATTATTTTCTTTAAATTATTCTGTAAAATAAAAAAAGGTTGTTTATTTTTTTAAGTATTACAAGTGGTCATTTTGAAAAGTGATCAAAGTACTGTAGAGAAACAGAATGAGCAACAGTTATGTTGGTATAAATGTGCAAGTGAAGTCCAAAAATGACCTCAGAAACCACCCCCCTCCTTTTTTTCATCTTTTTAGTTGGAGTCACTTTCTCACACTATAGCCCAGGTTAGCACAGACTTAGCAGATAACTCAGGCTGGATTTGAATTTGTTATTTTCCTGCTGAAGCTTCCCAAATGAGACAATCCTAAATATTCTTTTAAAAATGTGTAGTTTTTATACATTCAGGAGGAAAACAAAGAAATTGAGAGAAAGCTAGATCTAGAGATTAGAAAAACATCTGAAGAATTACAGAGACATAAAGAAAACTGATAAAGCCAATGGTAACATGTAGAGGCTTGGGGAGAGATGAGGGAGAAGGGAGGGCAAGCTAGAAGAAACAGGTTTTCATATTGCAGACATCATATAAGCTATGTACAAATGTATGAGTAGGCATGTTAAATCAGTTCGGAATTTAGAAATATCACTCTGTAGTACTGGAGGATGAACTTGGAATGAGAGGCTAATGGCATTAATTCATAGACCTCACAGTTCAGATGATAGCTACTGCCAGGCTGAGTGTTTGCCTTGCTGCTGGGGTTCCTGAGCCCTGCCTGTTCAGGGGAGGCAGACCACAGTCTATGATAGGGGGTCCCAGTGTGTTCCCCTGGTTGAGAAAATGTGGCCTCTGAGATGGACATTGTGGTTCTTGGTCTACTGTGTATGCAAACACTGATGTACTTCAGTGAATTGGGAAGGAAATTCACAGGCCCATGCTTCAACTCAGGATTGCTATGTGCCACGCAGGAAAGGAATTCCTGGTCCCAGAATGAGAGCAGAATCCTGTTTGGTTCTGAGTCAGTAGAGAGTACAGAGGGGCTAGCAAAGAGAAGGCCTTCTCTGGGAGACTTAAGCATGGCTCTTTATGAAGATGGCATCCTGATTCATAGTAATCCTTGATGAAGGCCTGTCCAAATGGTTTGTTTCTTTTCTTTTCTTTTCTTTTCTTTTCTTTTCTTTTCTTTTCTTTTCTTTTCTTTTCTTTTCTTTTCTTTTTTTCTTTTTTTCCTTTCCTTTTCTTTTCTCTTTTCCTTTCCTTTCTCTTCTTTTCCTTTTACCTTTTCTCTTTCTTTCTTTCTTTCTTTCTTTCTTTCTTTCTTTCTTTCTTTTTGATGGTGGAAATAAATGCATACACCTTACTCTGGGTGAACCAAGGATTAAACACCTTTTGCAAGGAGGAATGTCCAGGAAGGGGAACTCATTGGGTGAACACTCAGGGCCTATCTAGATAGCTCAATAGCATGGAGAACTCTAGGTTTTTGTGCTATGTGTCCTTTTGTCATGCTCTTTTCAGTGGTGTGTTATGGTTATGGGTTTCAGATCAGGTGGTTTGGCAGGGAACTGAATCTACAGCTATTCTCAATTCTGAGATGCCCTGCCATTTGAGCCTGCTCAGTCTTACCAGTTCTGTGTCACAGTCCACTTGTCCCACAAGCTACAATGTGTGCCCACTGAGTATTTGACAGAACAGACATGAACTATCAATGTAAAATATATAATGGCTGCTGACAAAAGAAAATGAAGTAACATAAAATGTCTAAATTTTTTTACTGACTACATTTATACAATGGTATTTTGATAAATTCGGTTAAATATAGTATATCGTTAAAAATGATCTAACACTTTAATTCACTTAATACAGTTACTAGAAAAAAGTGAATTAAGAATGTAACTAACGTCCAGTTTTCTGAGGAACCGCCATACTGATTTCCAGAGTGGGACCAAAACATCATTGTGGGGGAGTACAAGAACAGTGAGGTGGGAGGGGGTGGATGAGGGAGCAGGGGGAGGGAAAAGGGCATGTGGGACCTTTGGGGGTGGGGAACCAGAAAAAGGGAAATGAATTGTAAATGTAGAATATATCCAATAAATTAAAAAAAAAGAATGTAACTCACATTATGTTCCTATGGGATATCCTTGCTTGAAATGGAACAAAATCGATGACCTAGCTTTTAACTATTAGCAACAGTACAGGCAAAACATTTGACAGCTATTAAAAGGTAAAGTACAGAAGAATATGGATGACACTGTGGGAAACAGAGCGGTCCAGAATTGCTCTGAGGCATGGAACATTATTAAAAAAATAAAAGTGTATATACAACTCAAAAAGAAACATATAAGCTAAAAAATAAAGAATTTAGAATTTAGTATGTTGAGAAATTCTGTTTTCTGTCAGGAGACACTATTTAATAACACATATTTCCATCACAACAAATAATATTGATAAATGTTTATGAAAGAGAAAACCAACAGTGATGATATCATTCAAAGAAATGGCAGAGAGTGATATAAACCATGGGATCTAGAAAACAAATGGGTTTATAGGAAAAATATTTAAAAATAAAACAATAACAACATCAAAAACAGATGAGGTTGCATATACAGGAGTTCATAAAGTACTGTAATAATATATAAAAAATAGGAAAAACTGAACACTATCTCTTCTTTTCCCTTTTTTATATAGCATTAAGACATTCCCTTGTTTTGTTTCTGATAGCTTTATCACCATTAAAATTTACATTTATTTCTAGCTTCATTCTCCTGTCATTGTTGATGAATTTATTTTCCTATGAATTGATAGAACTAGAATTTGAAAACACAATGTCTAATCTCATTTTTTCACAATTTTTTTAATATTTGCATTTTGTTTTATTCTTTTTTATTATTATTTAAATTTTTATTTTCTATTTTCTATGTTTACATTCCAAAGGCTTTCCCCTTTCCCAGTTCCCCCCCACCATACGTCCCATAATTCCTCTCCCCCCCAACTATTCCCCAATCATCCCCCCTCCCCCACATGATTTCTCTGTTCTGGGTCTACAAAACTGGATCCAATCTTTTCATATTAATGAGCCCAGAAGCCCTAAATACACATTTTTTTTTTAATTTACTAATGTAAACAGGACCTTGAAAGCAGGATGATTGTTTTTAACTGCAAATGTACTCAATAAGGCAAAAATAAGAGCTTTGGGAGAGGGGAATTTATCTAACTTTGAATGTTGAATAGTTAATATTTTAACATGTAAGCATTGAGCATTAATACTTAGATTGTCATGTGACCATCTTTGTTTGGGTAATACTATGATTAGCAGTGGGGGCACCTAAGATCTAATGGTCATTGACATAAACAGGAAAATTATTCTCTTCCCAGTTAAATACAGGAGCACCAAGTACATAATCCCTGTGTGTCTCAGCAGAAACAGATGCATTCAACAGAGGCAACATAGCAAGGAACAGCAATTCTACAGTCATACACTTCCTATGAGATTTCATCTTTTCCCTAAATAACTAACCTTTTATCTGAGTCTTCATTGGTATGGAGATTTTGTTCTTTTGCTTTGATGACTTCATCCTCTTTCTTTTCTTAGCTATAGCCACTGTAGACATATTGGAATCTCTTTATGTTCCACAAAGTCAGACTTTTAGGTATCCATACCAGCTTTTCAGCACCCTGATGGAAAAACAAAAACAGCCTTAGTTACAGTACTTACTGCACCTGGACCATTCAATTTTCCATCTAGCCAAAGAAATGTGACTCTGAATTGTTTTTTAATTGTTTTGGAGCAGCCCAAAAATGTTCTGTATGAGTAAGGCCATCTTTGCCCAAGTTTAGTTTTCCTTTATGTATATAAATAGAAGATAAAATACTGTGAGGAATAATCATGTTAACCTATTCCTCCTCCTTTATTTTTAAATAACATTTAAGTTGTCTATTAGCTCTTTCCACAAAAGATTTACCCTGCTAGTTATATAGAATACCTATGACTTGCACATATTTTTGGCAAAATTTCTGAAAAGGCTTGGCAATATATATATATATATATATATAGGTGCATTGTTAAAGTTTTGATATTTTACAGGGGGATAAAATAGCAGAAGACAATGCATAAATTTAATTTTTATTCTACTGATATAACTGTCCTCTCAGAGGCTTACTATTGAATAAACTCACACTTTTAAGCTCTTTCTGAACTCTTGCTGGGTGTTTCAACTCAGCTGTTCTAGCTCAATCTCCTCTTCAAGCTGACTGATTCAACCTAGCTTCTCTTACCTTCTCAATGAATTGCACTGCTTCGCCTCAAACTGATTCTGACAGTTTATTCTAAACTTCTGCCTCCTTCATATTATCTGACTTCAACTCCCTCTGCTGATCTGCACTGAACTGCATGAACTCACAAACATTGCACTGCATTGACTTCCAACTGACCCACCCTTCTCCCTGTGCTGCTCCTTAATAGATTCTCTTTCCTATGCTGTTCTTGTGATTTGGCAAATCCTATCTCCAACTCATTCTGTCAGTTCTTGTTTGATTTATCACTTTCTCTGCTCCTCAATTGGAAGTCACTTTCAAACATGTCTGCTTCCTTCTACAAACTAATTTTTACCATAAAGGTGTGTACTAAAGGAGTGACTACATTTCAGCCAGAGCAGCCACGTTGCTGGATTAAATTTCCTCTCTACCATTGTTAAGTCATCAAAATATTTAACATTTTTTTTTAAAACAAGGAAAACACTTTTAGAGGATTAAACCAGTTTTTGTTTTTGTAAATAACTTTTTTAGTATTTTAAAAAGCAGAATAGTGTCCATATAATGTATAATACAAGCATTAACAAAAATCTTTTGACATAAAGTTGGGCTATTTGTCAGTATTCATTCCTTTTTCCTTGTTGAATGACTGTCAATAGTGTCCTTAGAGGGCCATAGCCAGAGTTATCCCTTGAGTATTTGAAGGCCCAATATCAGTACAAAGGTAGATGTAATCATTAATATCGCTCATCCTTCAAAAGGGATAGATGAAAGGCTGGCATGCAACATTAGCATTCTCATATGCTAGTTGCCTAACAATAAGTATTTCTGCCTTTAAATCAATCATAAGACAACTGACCATCTGTAAAAGATGAGAAACAAAATCTTGATATGACTTATCTGGCCACTGCCAAACTTCTTTCTGTCTTTTTCCACCAAAATTCTAATAACTTATGCCTTATACCTCTGTCTTTTTTTTCCCCTGGAGACTCACTCACAGTTCTCCAAGGCCTTGTTCACCATAGGTCATTCTTTTGAACATGTTCTGACAATTATGAATATGACTTTTATATAAGGAGTGGTTTCCAATTTTAATTTTTTTGTATTTCACTAATGTTAAGTTAGTATCCAAGGTAGGGGATTTTCCTATGATACTTTCATGTATGTATATTATTATACTGTTTTTATATTTGTCCCTGTCCTAGCATTCCCTTCTCTATACCCACACCTTATCTCTTGCTGGTGTCCTTTCTCTCAAAGTAGTTCCCTTTCTACTTTCACTTGATACATATTCCATTAAAATTTTCTCTTCCCTCCAGATTTTGCATATGTAATAGTTTTTCTAGGTCTGACTTCACGATTTCATTTGATTTTAACTAAATAAAATCCCATTCTGTATATGTACCAAATTTCTCCTTTATTCAGTGGTTAATAAATATATGCTGGTTTGATATTGTAGCTATAATAAATAGTACATCAATAAATGAATGAACATGACTGTACAAATATTTCTGAGGTATGTTGTATCTTTTGAGTACATGCCTAAGAGTGATATAGCTGTATCAAATAAATGTTATATTTGATGTCCATATTGAAGGTGCCAACTGAATTACCTGCAGACAATTGCCGGTATGCCAAACTAAATGGCAACACAGCATTGTCATCTACAAAGCTCATGTCCCAGAACTACAAAATTAATTTCAAATTGTCTCATGATGTTTTAAATACGTTTGTGTTCTTGTGTTGGGCTACATTCATATCCATCCTTGTTTGTAGGAAGTCAATCACAGTGCAGTGGGTTGTAGGGTATATGTGAAGGTTTCCTTTTACCCCACAAGCTGTGGAGCAATTGTCACTTATTTATAATATCCATTCTGGCTAACATAATATGGAATCTCAAAACAGTTTGAATTTCCATTTCTAGAGTAGTTACTGATGTTGAATTGTTAAAAATATCAATTGGCCATTTTTATTTATTCTTTTGAGAACTTTATAGTATTTACTAACCAGATAACATATTTTTTGGTGTATAATTTTTTACCTTACAGATATTAAACTCCTGATGTACATTTATCAAAGAGATTTTTTTCTTTTCTGTAAACCACACTTTCACATTCTTATATTCTTCACCATGCAAAAACTATTAAATTTTATGTGATGACAGTAATAAAACCACTAGAGTAATTAAAGGAAAGTATACTTTACAGTGTTTATAGGGCTAAGAGTACTAACAAGTAAGAAGTTAAAACTGGAGGAAATAGGAAGAAAAGAGGTAGTAAATTATGGAATGGGAGGAGTAGTATAAAAACTAACTGAAGAAGAAAGGCCATCCATAAAAGCCTATGCAGATACAACAGAAGGAAAACATAAACAATAAAACAATTACAGGACAAAAGTGTGTGTCTGGAAGTAAAAATCGGAAAGCTTCTTAAGATCATTGGATATATTGGATATTGGCTCTCTATCAGAGGTAAGATTGGTAAAGATCTTTTCCCAATCTCTTGGTTGCCATTTTGTCCTATTGATAGTGTCCTTTGCCTTGCAAAGAAGCTTTGTAATTTTATGAGGTCCCATTTGTCTATTGTGGATCTTAGAGCATAAGCAATTGGTGCTCTGTTCAGGAAAATTTCCCTTGTGCCCATGTGCTTGAGGTTCTTCCCCAATTTCTCTTCTATTAGTTTCAGTGTATCTGGTTTAATGGGAAGGGCCTTGATCCACTTGGACTTGAGCTTTGTACAAGGAGATAAGAATGGATAAATTTGCATATTTGTATATTGCATTCTTCTAAAAGATGATCTCCAGTTGAATCAGCACCACTTGTTGAAAATGCTGTCTTTTGTCCAATGGAAGTGAACATAGTTGGGTTGGTTTATTTCTGTGTCTTTAATTCTATTCCATTGATCTTCCTGCCTCTATGTACCACTACCCTACAGTTTTGATCACTATTGCTCTATAATACAGCTTGAGGTCAAGGATGGTGAATCCTTCTTTTATTGTTGAGAATAGTTTTCCCTATCCTGGGCTTTTTGTTATTATGAATGAATTTGTAAATTGGTCTTTCTAACTCTATGAAGAATTGAGTTGGAAATTTGATGGGGATTGCATTGAATCTGTAGATGGCTTTCTGCCAGATGACCATTTTTACTATATTAATCCAACCAATTCATGATGGTGGGAAATGTTTCCCATCTTCTAAGATCTTCTTTGACTTATTTCTTCAGAGACTTGAAGTTCTTGTCACACAGATTTTTCACTTGCCTCATAGACTCCAGAGAATCAGAAAACCCTATTAAAAGTGGAGTAGAATATCTTTTCAATATAGTACTTGAAGTTCTAGCTAGAGCAATTAGACAACATAAGGAGGTCAAAGGGATACAAATTGGAAAGGAAGAAGTCAAACTATTACTATTCACAGATGATATGAGAATATACTTAAGGGACCCAAAAAACTCCACCAGAGAACTCCTACAGCTGATAAACAACTTCAGCAAAGTGGCTAGTTAAAAAATCAACTCAAGCAAATCAGTAGCCTTCTGATACTCAAAGAATAAGCAGGCTGAGAAAGAAATTAGGGCAATGACACCCTTCAAAATAGCCACAAACAATATAAAATATCTTGATGTGACTCTAACCAAAGAAGGGAAAGGTCTGTATGATAAGAACCTCAGGTCTCTAAAGAAGGAAATTGAAGGAGACCTCATAAAATGGAAAAATCTTCCATGCTTGTGGATTGGCAAGATTAATATAGTAAAAATGGCCATCTTGCCAAAAGCAATCTACAGATTCAATGCAATCCCCATCAAGATCCCTACTCAGTTCTTTACAGATTTAGAAAGAGCAAATCTCAAATTCTTCTGGAATAACAAAAAAAAAAAAAAAAAACAGGATAGCTAAAACTATTCTCAACCGTAAAAGAACTATTGGGGGAATCATTATCCCAGACCTCAAGCAGTTCTACAGAGAAGTAGTATGAAAAAACTACATGGTATTGGTACAGTAACAGGCAGGTAGATCAATAGAATAGAATTGAAGACCCAGAAATGAACCTATGGTCACTTGATTTTCAACAAAGGATCTAAAACCATCCAATGGAAAAAAGATAGTCTTTTCAACAAATGGTGCTAGTTCAACTGGAGGACAGCATGCAGAAGAATGCAAAGCAATCCATTCCTATTGTACTTGTACTAAGCTCAACTCCAAGTGAATCAAGGAACTCCTCATAAAACCAGACACATTGAAACTCATAGAAAAGAAACTGGGGGAGTCCCTTGAGGACATGGGCACAGGAGAAAAGTTCCTGAACAGAACACCAATAGCTTATGCTCTAAGATCAAGAATTGGCAAATGGGAACTCATAAAATTACAAAGTTTCTGTAAGGCAAAGGACACTGTCAAAAGGACAAAATGGCAACCAACAAATTGGGAAATGATCTTTACCAATCCTACATCCAACAGAGGGCTAATATCCAATAGATACATAGAACTCAAGAAGGTAGACTCCAGAAAGCCAAATAACACTATTAAAAATGGGTACAGAGCTAAACAAATAATTTTCACCTGAAGAATTTTGAATGTCTGAGAAGCACCTTAAGAAATGTTCAACATCATTATTCATTAGGGAAATGCAAATCAAAACAACCCTGAGATTTCACCTCACACCAGTCAGAATGTCTAAGATTAAAAACTCAGGAGACAGCAGGTGTTGGTGAGGATGTAGAGAAAAAGGAACACTCCTCCACTGCTGATGGGATTGCAAGCTGGTACAACCACTCTGTAAATCAGTCTGGCGGTTCCTCAGAAAACTGGGCATGACACTTCCAGAGGACCCTGCCATACCACTCCTGGGCATATACCCAGAGGATTCCCTGGCATGCAATAAAGATACATGTTCCACTATGTTCATAGAAGTCTTATTCACAATAACCAGAAACTGTAAAGAACCCAGATGTCCCTCAGTGGAGGACTGGATACAAAAAATGTGGTATATTAACACAATGGAATACTACTCAGCAATTAAAAACAATGAATTCATGAAATTCTTAGGCAAATGGTTGGAACTGGAAAATATCATCCTATGTGAGGTAAAACAATCACCAAAGAACACAAAAGAAAAGTGATTGATGGAATGCAATCACTGATAAGTGGATATTAGCCCAGAATTTCTGAATACCCAAGAAACAACATATCAAATGATTCCCAACAGCAAGGAAGGAGAGGGCCCTGGTCCTGGAAAGGCTTGATGCAGCAATGTAGGGGATTACCAGGACAGAGAAGTGAGAGGGGGTTGATTTGGAATGGGCAGACAGAAAAGGACTTATAGGACTTATGGGGAGTGGGCAAACTGGGATAGGGGAAATCATGTAGAATGTAAACAAAAAATGTAGAAAATTTTTAAAAAGAAAAGAATAAATATATCACAACAGTGAAAAAATTAAAAAATAAATAAAAGTGGGATAGTGAGCTAAACAAAGGATTCTCAACTGAGGATTATAAATGGTTCTGAAGAACCTAAAGAAATGCTCAACATCCTTAGTCATCAGGGAAATGCAAATCAAAATAACCCTGAGATTCCACCTCATACCAGTCAGAATGGCTAAGATCAAAAACTCAGATGACAGAAGATGATGGTGAGGATGTGGAGAAAGAGGTATATGCCTCCATTGCTGGTGGGAAGGCAAGCTGGTACAACCACTCTGCAAATCAGTCTGGCAATTCCAAAGAAAATTAGATGTAGTATTACCTGAGGACCCAGGTATACCACTCCTGAATATATACCCAAAATATGCTCCAACATATAACAAGGACACATGCTCCACTATATTCATAGAAGCCAGAAACTAGAAAAAAACCAGCTGTCCTTCAACAGAGGAATGGATACAGAAAAGGTAGTACATTTACTCAATGGAATACTACTCAGCTATTAAAAACAAAGAATTCATGAAATTCTTAGGCATATGCATGGAACTAGAAAATATCATCCTAAGTGAGGTAACCCAATCACAATTGAACACACATGGTATGTACTCACTGATAAGCGACTATTAGCCCAAAAATCTCAGAATACCCAAGGTACAATTCACATCAGATCACACGAAGCTCAAGAAGGAAGACCAAAATGTGGATGCTTCAGTTCTTCTTAGAAGGGGGATCAAAATACTCAAGGGAGGAAATATGGAGACAAAATGTGAAGCAGAGACTGAAGGCCATCTAGAGACTGCCCCGACCCTTGGGATCCATCCCATATACAGTCACAATACCCAGGCACTATTGTGGATTCCAAGAAGTGCGTGCTGACAGGAGCCTGATATAGCTGTCTCCTGAGAGGCTCTGCCTGTGACTGACAAATACAGAGGTGAATACTCTCAGTCAACCATTGGACTGAGCACTGGGTCACCAATGGAGGAGTTACAGAAAGGACTGAAGGGGTTTGGAACCCCATAGGAGCAACAACAATCTCAACCAACTAGAACCCCCAGAGCTCCCAGGAACTAAATCACCAACAAAAGAGTACATATGAAGGGACCCATGGCTCCATCTGCAAATGTAGTAGAGCATGGTCTTGTCAAACATCAGTGGGAAAAGAGGCCCTTGGTCTTATGAAGGCTCAATGCCTCAGTGTAGGGGAATGCCTAAGCATGGAAGCAAGAGTGGGTGGGTGGAGGAACACACTTATAAAAGCAGGGAGAGGAGGAATGAGATATGGTGTGTATGGAAAGGAACCAGACAAGTGGGTTCCATTTGAAATGTAAATAAAGAAAATTTCCAATAAAAAAGGAAAAAATAAGAAAGCAAATATATAAAATAAAAAAAATGAGAAGGAATATAAACAAAGAATATAGAATAAAAAATTATAAAAAAGAGAAGCAAATAGAAATAATTATAGTATCAGTCAGTATTTCTTTCCTGTTGTATTAAATGTGATTTTCCTTATCCGCTCAATTACCTTCTGTGGTTGCGCTGCATGTGGAGAGACAGCTGACTGCTAATCTTAGTAATTCAAACTTGTTAGGTCAGTATGTCCTCCCTGCTGACAAATATTACTCTGCCCCACCTAGTTATCTGTGTGAGTTTCTACATCTGAGATCTACTGCCTGCTGTTTATAACCTTGCATATGGACTGGTGGATATCACATTTTTCCATATGGGGCTCTCATTTTGTTGGGTATGCAGAAGATACTCTAAGTTTGTATCTAAACTTTAAATTACTTATTTTATTTACTTAGAGTCAGGTGCGGAGCAGTTGTGGCACACATCTTTAATCCCAGCACTCGGGAGGCAGAGGCAGGAGGATTTCTGATTTCGAGGCCAGTCTGGTCTACAGAGTGAGTTCCAGGACAGCCAGGGCTACACAGAGAAACCCTATCTCAAAAAAAAAAAAACAAAAAATAACTTAGAGTCAGGAAATTGCCCCTCTCCACCACCCACCCACCCCTGCCTGTTCACCCACACACAGTTCCTTAAGCTATTCCCCTTCCCCCTTGCCTCCAAAAGGATGCTCAATCTCACCCCTAATATTCCCCTTCCCTGGGACCTCAAGTCTCTTGAGGGTTATGCACATCTTCTCCCACTGAAGCCAGACCAGCAAACCTCTGCTATATATTTACCAGGGTCCTCAGTCTGGCCAGTGTATGCTCCTAGTTGGTGGCTCAGTCTCTGGGAGCTTTGTGGGGTCTGGGTTAGTTGAGACTGTGGGTCTTCCTATAAGGCTGCTCTCCCTTCAGCTCCTTCAATCCTTCCTCTAATTCCTCCATATGAGTGCCAAATATTTTTCTCTTATGCCTTTAAGTTCTTGTCTGGCAAGTCTTTCATTTATCTCTTTGATAGACTTTGTTAGATACATCATATTTCTCATGCCTTTTGTGTTGTTGTCTAGTTAATGGTAGGGATGTTATTTAGAGTAGTCACAAGACATTCATGGAGAATTAACTTTAGGTCCCTATGCTACATGTTTAATCCAGTCATTAACACTGCCATGACACATGTCACCACAATCCTTTCAGGTATCCAATGGATAGGATGGAAAAGAACGTATCTCACTAGTGATTCCAGTGCTGTAATATATCCAGCTGTCAGCTGCAAGTTGCTCCTTACTGTTTGTCCCTTGGAAGATGTTTCTATCTAGCCACAGCTTATTTCTTTTTGGTTTTTCTTTTTACAGTGTGTGTGTGTGTGTGTGTGTGTGTGTGTGTGTGTGTGTGAAGTTCTTGTCATACAGATCTTTCACTTGCTTGATAGACTTCAGAGAATCAAATAACCCTATTAAAATGGGGTACAGAGATAAACAAAGGATTCTCAGCTGAAGAATATCGAATGGCTCAGAAGCACCTAAAGAAATGCTCAACATCCTTAGTCATCAGGAAAATGCAAATCAAGATGACTTTGAGATTCCACCTTATATCAATCAGAATGGCTAAGGTCAAAAACTCAAGTAACAGCACATGCTGGTGAGGATGTAGAGAAAAAACATTGGTCCAGTGCTAATGGGACTGCAAACTGGTACAAACACTCTGGAAATCAATATAGTAGTTCCTCAGAAAATTACAAATCCCTGAAGACCAAGCTATACTGTTCCTAGACATATACCCAAAAGATGTTCCAACATATAATAAGGACATGTGCTCCACTATGTTCATAGCAGACTTATTTATAATAATCAGAAGCTGTAAACAACCCAGATGTCCCTCAATGGAAGGATGAATACAGAAAATGTGGTTCATTTACACAATGGAATATTATTCATCTATTAAAAATGAGGGCATCATGAATTTTGCAGGCAAAAGGGTAGAACTAGAAAATACTATCATGAATGAGGTAACTCAAAACCAAAAAGACATGCATGGTATATACTCACTGATAAGGGGACATTAGTCAAAAAGTACAGAATACTCAGGATAAAAATCACAGACCACATGAATTTTAACAAGAAGGAAGACCAAAGTGAGGATGCATCAATCCCACTTAGAAGGGAGAACAAAAGAATCATGGAAGGCAGAGGAAGGGAGGAACCTGGGTGTGAGAGGGGAAGGGAAGGAGAAAAAAGGGAACAGGATCCTGTATGTTTGGAGACAGGAGAGAAGCCCAGGGGGTGCAGGAGAATGAACAGAAATATATAGCCTCGATGAATGGGAGTTGGGAGGACCCTCTAGAAATCCCAGCAATCTAGTATGTGAGCAACTCCCAGGACTTAATGGGAATAACCTTACCCAAACTGTTCAACTGTGGAGAGTGGAAACTTGTAGAACCCACCTCCAATATTGAGACAGGGTTCCTAGTACAGAGACAGAGATACCAACACACAGTCAAAATTTCTGACCCAGAATTGCTCCTGTCTAAAAGAAACAGCACAGGGACAAAACCAGAGAAAGAATGCTGCTGCCAGTGACAGGCCGAACTTGGAATCCTTCTAATGGGGGTTGGGAAACACCAAGGCCTGACACTATTACTGATGCTGTGGTGTGCTTACAGACAGGAGTCTAGCATGACTGTCCTCTGAGAGGCCCTACCAGCAGCTGACTGAGACAGAGGCAGGTACTTACACCCAATCATTGAACTGAAGTCAGAGATCTCCTTATGGTTGAATTAGGGGAAGGATTGAAGAAGCTGAAGGGGAGGGTGACCCCATAGGGAGACCAGCAGTCTCAATTTCTCTGGACCCCTGGGAGCTCCCAGAGACGGAGCTACCAACCAGGAGCATACAGTCTGGACTGAGTTCCCTATCACATATACAGTAGAGGTCTGCCTGGTCCGTTCTCAGTGGGAGATGTGCCTAACCCTCAAGAAACGTGAGGCCCCAGGGTTAAAGGAGGCCTGGTTGTTGGGGACAGGGGGAACATCCTCTCAGAGGCAAGAGGGAGTGGGAATGGGATGAGAAACTGGGGTGGTAAATGGGGACAATGGCTGGAATGTTAATAAAATAACTAATGAAAAAAGACAAAGAAAGAAAGAAAGAAAGAAAAAGAACAAGAAAAGCTATTTCAGGACATCAGACCATTTACACAAAAGCAAGAAAGATAAGGAGTTAGAGAACACTGTACTCACCTGCTATAAGTCTCTTGTTATGCAACCCCATCTCCTCCAAATCATCATCCATTTAAAAATCGAGTGTGTGCAGCTTATTTCTTTATAGTTCAAAATGCTCACCTTCTTTAATACTATTTACCCTATCATTCTTCCATGTTTTTCAGAATAAACAATACTCTTTGTTGACACCTACCAGTCACCTCATTATTTTCATCCAAAAATATTAATTCTGACTGAAGAACTCCCTCTCACCTTCCTCTGGGAAAATTTGAGTATCTATCCAGTACACTAGCACACATATATTATTAATGGCCCCAGTCTTTTTTATAAACCATGCAATTAAAAAAGCTTTGTTACTAATTCCAAGAATAATACCTCCCAATTTGTGAAAATCCTACTTCTCATGCATTAGCTGACAAATATGTCCTATTTCCTTTGTTACTACTGATTCCTAACCAGAACGTCTTTTGCAGTGCAAGGTTGCTTAAATTTTGACATCAAGTCATTCAGTCTACCCTATCTCACACTCTCGCTTTTGAATGCAGAGGAACTGATTCAAAGACAAGAAATTGCTAGTTGCTAGGCAATCAGAGTGCCTGTTAGGATTTTGCATTAAGTGCAATCATTTGTAGCTGAAACACATCCTGGAAGTCATAGGATCTTGTAAGGTGAAATGTAGAGTCATTACTATGACAAGCTAAAAACTGTTTGTATGCTGAAGTTATGAAGGAACAAACATCGAAAACTTTTCTGACATAGGCACTTTTCTGAAAGCATGGTGAAAATGGCAAAAATATGCATGAATAAAAAACCCTATAAATAAAAGGTGAAAAACAAGAGCATGCATATTTGATGAATTTCTATTCCTGTGAGGTTCTGTAGGATGTTCCATTTTGTAGGTCACTGAGGAGTGCTTCTTACTTTTTTTTTTCTATTAAATGTTTGTTACATTTCAACTGGTGGAAGAAGGACTTCTTCATTTTCTCCATTCATAATCTCTAACAAAGATGCTAATTCCAATATGCTTAGACATGTGAGGCACCAAGGTTGGTGACACACAGATTTCTTCAGTACTTTCCATGGTAAAGGGGAAAAGCATATAGTTAGCCTTATGATTCTAACCTTACAATCCCTAAACAAATTGATTTTTCCTATTAGCTTCTAAAGCTATAGAGTGACATTTATCATTTCAGTTATCTATAAACCAGATCTACCTCAATATTCCTAATGTTGTGACTCGTTAATACAGTTCCTCATGTCATAGTGACATCCAAGCATAAAATTATTTTTATTGATACTTTATAACTGTAATTTTTCCAGTTACAAATAATAATGTAAACATCTCATATGCAACTCCATGAAAGAGTCATTTAACTTCCCAAAGGGGTTGCTACACACAGGTTAAGAACAACATCTATAGAGTAAAATGATCATGTTATTCAAGTTTTCCTTTAAACAAGTATTCTTTAAATAGTGGCACATCTTTGTAGCTTGCATATTTTTGTTCTATGAATTCACTAAATTGAAGATGATGCTTTCAGCTCTAGTTTTTATTATAAAACTGCTTACTAATATTCATAATGTCATTAAATACAGAAATGTATTCAGATAATTTTATCAAATATTTGATGTTATACAATGGGCATACAAATGAGGGTCTTCAAAATATGCTGTTTAGAGATGTGGGGAGATGCTTCAATGGGTAAAACTGTTTGCTGCACAAGCATGAAGATCTGAATTCAAACCATGAAACTCATGTAAGATGCTAGAAGTAGTCATGTGTGCCTATAACTTTAGCACTGTGGGATATCTGGGACAGATGCATCCTTAAAGCTTGTATGTCCCCAGTCTATTTACAGGCTCAGTAAGAAATTCTGTTTCAAGTGAATAAAACAAATTGCTGGTGGGTAGAAAAACTAAGATTCTTATGTGGACTCTACCTGAACTTGTACACAAACACATGTGTACACACACACACAAGTAAATACATAAACACATGCCCTATGAATCAGATCTAGTCTAGTGTCTTATTGTAAATAAAATTATATTATAATAAAGTCAGAGCCACTCTGAATTGTTTGTGACTACTTTCATGAAAGGTGAGATGAGTTATTGCTACAGAAATGATATGAATAACATGCTTCCAGTCTGTTTTTATACAGAAAAATATTAATTTATATCTGATATAGAAAAATGTGTCAGCTTATGAAAGTATTCTATAAAAGACAGAAAATACATGTAAGTTAATTTTTCATATGTTCATTCAATTATACACACGATGCTCAATTTCTGCTAATGAAAATCTGAAATGATTTTTCCCTTTGTAAATCCATTTTATGGAGAGAAGAATTGACTGCTAGTCTTATATAGAATGTATCTTTAATAAAAATGATTTAAAGAGATGATATTTTTATCCAGGATGAACAAAGTTATCAAAACAAAAGAATCTGTTTAAAGAAATATAATTCATTGGGGAAAATAAGAAATGGGAGAATAAGGTTGTATTTAAAGGTGCCAGATGTCTGTAAAGAATTTAATAATAAACCAACAATGATCTAAAATTCAAATGGACTGATCAGTTGAATAGAAAGTACGCTAGGGTATTAAAAAAGAGAACAAAGTTATTTTAGGATTAAAATTAGGATAAACTTGTTTTAAAATATCAAGTTGTAGAACTAAAGAAACAAAGTCTCATGATTGTTTTGAAAGTCAAAAATAGCATAAAAATATAAGCCATTTGTAAAAAATACATTAACATGATGGCAAATAAAACACATAATCATATACGATAGATTTTATAAGCATGAATTTACGATAGTCTAGTACTTGTTTTGTTTACCTTCAGACTCATCTTTCTCCAATGTCCAGACTATTCTGCTACTTCTTTTGTCATCAGTCTTCCATGTCTGAACCTTCAATGAGTTTAGAGCTGAAAATACCATAAATTGTCATAAATTGTGTGCCGACCATATTTTCCTACTGAGGTTGTGGACTTGAGATTCATAAAATGAAATTTTCTGTGTGCTGTAACTCAACAACAGATATTAGTTAAATTATAAGCACCCTGACAAACACACCTATAGTTTGCAGCAGCATGGACATGAATGAAAACACAACCTACATAGTGTTTTCATAATGGCCCTTCTGAATAACAGTTTTTGTTTTCTCTCATCTTTGCCCCAAAATCCTTACCTATTCTCTTTTTTAGGAACTACTCTAATATGTATGAAGTTATAACACATTGTTATTTTGATTTGTAATTCTCAGGTTATTTTAGTGATTTTCATATTTTAAACTGTCCAAATCAGTTACCCTTAGAATGCCACCTATTCTGATTCATCTAAAGGCTTCCTAATAATTAGGCTCATGTGAGTGTTATTTTACATGAATTTCATACCTGTAATATTAGTATTTTATATTAAAATATATGAGTATGTACATATTGCACACAATGTACCCTATGCCATTTGTGGCCATAAGTGATGACTGCATTGAAGTTGTATTTTCTACCTGTCTTCATTAGAGAGATATTTTCCCATTTGTTATTATTGTCATACATTTTGTGGCTTCATTCAATGAGAACATAATGTATGGTCCTTCTCTGGAATTTCACAATGTATTGTTACATTTAGATTTATTAACTAACATTTTCTGCCATGAACAACTTCATGTTATCTCTGTTTTGATTATTAATATAAGTTCAGTAATTATTTTTATATTCAATTAAATTTAAATATATTTCATAAAACATTAGAAAAACTCCTATTGCCTTTGGGTTGCCATCTGAACCCAGGAGCTTGGGGCTGTTCCACAACCCTCTGTGCACAGGTCCTACCAGAGGAGAAATAGTCTCCAGGGAGTGCTCTGACTCCCAGGCTTGGAGTTGAGATAGCCATATTCTCTCCAGTGACTGTCCAAGGAGGGTCCAGCCAGGAGTGCACAGGGCACAGGAACTTTGGAGCACATGAGACAGCATCCTTCAGATCGCCATCTGCACCCATCTGTGCAGGGTCCCGCCAGAGAAGAGTTGGTCTCCCCACCTGGAGATACATCCCATATACAGTTACCAAACCCAGACACTATTGTGGATGCCAACGAGTGCTTGCTGACAGGAGCCTGGTAAAGCTGTCTCCTGAGAGGCTCTGCCAGTGCCTGACAAATACAGTCACCCAATGACTGAACTGAGCATGGGGTCCCCAGTGGAGGAGCTAGAGAAAGGACCAAAGGAACTGAAGGAAGGGGTTAGCAACCCCATAGGAAGAACAACAATATGAACCACTCAGACCCCCCAGCACTCCCAGGGACTAACCCTCTGTCTTAGTTAGGGTTTTACTGCTGTGAACAGACACCATGACCAATGCAAGTTTTATAAAAGACAACATTTAATTGGGGCTAGCTTACAGACTCAGAGGTTCAGTCCATTGTCATCAATGCAGAAACATGGCAGCATCCAGGCAGGCATGGTTCAGGAGGAGCTGAGAGTTCTACATCTTCATCTGAAGGCTGCTAGTGGAAGACTGTCTTCCAGGCAACTAGGGTAAAGATTTTAAGCCCACACCCACAGTACTCCAACAAGGCCACACCTCCTAATAGTGCCACTCCCTTGGAAAAGCATATACAAACCATAACATTCCACTCCCTGGTCCCAATAGACTTGATCAAACATGAGTCTATGGGGGCCATACTTAAACATAGTATAATGCAAAATACATTTAGTCCAAATTCAAAAGTCCCTATAGTCTATAGCAGTCTCAACAGTGTTAAAAGTCCAAAGTTCAAGGTCTCTTTTGAGATTCATCCAATCACTTAAATGTAATCCTCCAAGCAAGACAGGAAACCAGATGGGCAAAGTCAAAACTCTTCATCTCCACTTCTGATGGCAAAGCAGTCTTCAGATATCCAACTCCTTTTTCATCTTTGTTGACTTCAACAAGGTTCTTTCTCCTGGGCTTGTTCCACTCCCTGTTAGCAGCTTTCCTTGGCAGCCATCCTGTGGCTCTGGCATCTTTAACATCTTGGGTACCCCAAGTCAATTTCAAGCTTCACAGCTTCTTGTTCCAATGTCTGAGATCCATACATGATCTTCTGTGTATCTCCAAAGAGCTGGTGTCACTTCTCCAGCTCTGCCCTCTGTAGCACTATAAGTTCAGATTGATCCACTCCACTGCCACTGCTGTTCTTGGTGGTCATCCCATGGTACTGGCATCTCCAATATGCTAGGGTCTTCCACTGCAACTATACAGTTGAGTGGAAGTCCATGTTGCTGATCCCAAGCATAACCTCCGTCTCGGCCACCATGGCCACTTTGTTCATGTGCCCACTGGGCAATAACTGGGGTGGCTGGGGAAAGAGGCTGACTGTCCACAGAACGCGTCACCTTATCCACTTGATTGTTGAACTCCTCCTCAGCTGAAGTCACCTTTTGGTGAGCATTTACATGGGACACAAATATCTTCATACCCTTTGCCCACTTGGAAAGATCTATCCACATACTTTTTCCCCAAATGTCTTTCTCACCAATTTTCCGATCATGATCTTTCCACTTCCCTGACCATCCAACCAATCCATTGGCTACAGACCATGAGTCAGTGAACAATCGTACATCTGGCCATTTCTTCTTCCAAACAAACTGTAATACCATGTACACTGCCCGAAGTTCTGCCCACTGTGAAGATTTTCCTTCATCTGTATCTTTCAGGGTTGTCCCAGAAAGGGGTTGTAATGCTGCAGCTGTCCACTTCTGGGTGGTGCCTGCATAACGTGCAGAGCCATCAGTAAACCAGGCCCTAGTCTTCTCTTCTTCAGTCAGCTGGTCATAGGGAACACCCCATGGGGCTATAGGTGCATGCTTGGCAGCAGATGGCATTGTAACAGGAGTAGAAACCATAGGCATCTGAGCAACTTCTTCATGTAACTTGCTTGTGCCTTCAGGACCTGCTCTGGCCCGATCATGTATATACCACTTCAATTTGTAAATAGACTACTGTTGTGCATGCCCTACTTTATGATTTGGAGGGTCTGATAACACCCAACTCATGATGGGGAGTTCAGGTCACATAGTAACTTGGTGTCCTATTGTCAAAAGTTCAGTTTCCACTAAGGCCCAAGAGTTGTTTTTCAAAGGGAGAGTAGTTGACTGCGGATGACGGTAAAGCTTTGCTCCAAAATCCCAAAGGTCTCTTCTGACAATGGCAAAAAGCAGCCATGTTCTTTACCAAAACATCACAAAAACAGTCTCTCAGCCACATATTAAAGTTCTCCACAAAAACCTCTTGAGCCGTCAGGCCTACACAGTTCAAATCACCCTCGGCACCACTGTCTTCCACACTCCCACTAGTCTGGCCCATCAAGCCCCACCTAAAGCATTCCATGGCTTTTCTAAATCCAAAGTCCCAAAATCCACATTCTTCCAAACAAAAACATGGTCAGGCCTATCACAGCAATACCCCACTCCTGGTACCAACTTCTGTCTTAGGGTTTTACTGCTGTGAACAGACACCATGACCAATGCAATGTCTTATAAAAGACAACATTTAATTGGGGCTAGCTTACAGGCTCAGAGGTCAGTCCATTGTCATCAATGCAGAAACATGGCAGCATCCAGGCAGGCATGGTGCAGGAGGAGCTGAGAGTTCTACATCTTCATCTCAAGGCTGCTAGTGGAAGACTGTCTTCCAGGCAACTAGGGTAAAGATTTTAAGCCCACACCCACAGTACTCCAACAAGGCCACACCTGGGACAAGCATATACAAACCATAACACCCTCCAACCAAAGAATTCACATGGAGGGACCCATGGCTCCAGCCACATATGTAGCAGAAGATGGCCTTGTCAGACATCAGTGGGAGGAGAGGCCCTTGGTCCTGTGAAGGCTCGATGCCCCAGTGTAGGGGAATGCCAGGACAGGAAAGCTGGTGTGGGTGGGTTGGTGAGTAGTGGGAAGGGGAATAGGATAGAGAGTTTTTGGAGGGGAAACCAGAAAGGAGATAACATTTGAAATGTAAATAAAGAAAATATCTAATTAAAAACAAGAAGAATCTTGCTTTGCCATTTACTCTTCATTTCCTCTCATCCAGCTTGAGAAGAGTGTTCTAGAGTACTGTTACAACTTCATCTTTAAATAAAAAGAGAAAGAAAAAAATCATTATTGCAGTTTAAAACTGCCTATTGCTTTGGTTTTACCTGTAATAAATGAAAAATGATAGATCTAAAATGTTTCTTCATTTAATACAGCAGAATGCATGAATTAAAAAAAAGTATTTAGTTACTTTATTTACAATGAACTATTCTTGACAAACCAAGCATCAAGCACCTGTGTCTCAGCTGTTCTCAGCTGCACTTCTACAATTTATAATTCTCCTGAAAAAGCTACAGCCTCTTAATGAGGGCTAATTATAAAGGGAGAAATTGTCACAGAGCACTTGAAAAGACTACTAATATTCTTGAGTGGTATTAGGTTATGAGTAATGGTGATTTATCACTTGACATAGTGCTAATAAACCATTTCTTACTAAGGCCCTGAGAATTTGTTTTCATTTATATAAAGTACAATATTTTTAATTGGCCATGTCTTCAATTGCTAATTAGCAATCCACACTATCAAGTGGAAATCTTATTTAAGATTGATGCTGCATGCTGTACTGTGCTTAATCTTTAGTTTTCTCTGGTGACTAAAGTTGGCTATTTCACCACTTCACTGCATAAAACAAATAAAACAAAACCTACATTCTTCATTCTTCTTCTTTGATATTGAGTTTCATTTTATAACCAAAACTGAACTCAAAGTTTTTTCCTACAACCTCTATCTCATGAGTGCTATGATTACAGGCATGCATCATCACACTTAGTCCAAGAAATAATGAATCCTCTTCATTACAAAGAGCTGTTTTTCTAGGTACGTTGCATATTTATATTGAATATTTACTCTCATATACTTAGCTATCTGATATGTATTTGCCACTTTATTAATTTCTTAAGGAAATAAATTATTTTCCTGTTCTAGTGTCATACAAAGAAATTGTAGAAGTTCAATACACAGTTACATAAGAAAATGGATGAAGAATTAAATAAAGAGAACAAAAGGTGTACTATATATATAGCATTATACTTTCTAACAGAAATGTCACTTTTATTCTTGGCTAATCCTGACTCATACCCAGGGAGCTGGACCTCCTTTCCTCATTACTTTGTTGTAAATCTTTACTGTTACGAAGCTAAAGTAGTCACTCCAGTAGATGTTGTGGGAGATAGTCACATGTGTAGTACCTTAACCCAATTTGAAAAGGATGAGGACTGGATACAGTCTATGTAAAAATAATCGCTTAATTATCCTAACTAAGGAGTATTAGTCAAATATACAACATATACCAAACTGGGGTTAGGGAATTCACTGCTGGGAATTAGCCTTACTGAACTATTGAATCTTATCAATAGAGTGGTTTCATAGGACTCTTTGCTACTTGATATGGCTGCTGGCATTTGAATAGATTCTACTCGTTTCATTTTCTGATTTATTCATTGGTCCTCTCTTTCTTTTTTTATTGGATATATACTATGTTTATAATTCATTTCCCTTTTTCTGGTTCCCCACCCCCCAAAGGTCCCACATGCCCTTTTCCCTCCCCCTGCTCCCTCTTCCACCCCTTCCCTCTTCATTGTTTCCGGAAGACAAGATTTTTTCCCCTTTTTGTAGTCTGTGACAGAGGGAATATTTAGTTAGCATTTTTATGTGCAACATGTCCATAACCTGTTTCGGTGGATTTAGGAGTATGAAGGATCAATTCTGCTCTTCCAAGAAATCATTTATCTGAAGCAGAACAAAAATGATTTTTCCATAGAGAAAGGGGCAGCAAACAGTATTTGAGACATGCTTATGAATATGAACTAGGGACTGAGATCAAGCTACCATCAAGGAAGTCTTCGTGTCTATTCTGATAATTTCACATTTTACCCTATTCTTTCAAATCCAAACTTTAATAAGTTAAATGAACTGGCATATTCCCCATTATACTCATTATTTTCATATTCTGTATATATGTATGGAATGATAAAGGACAGATTTTTACTTCACAAAACTCATTATTTACCTAAATCAACAATTTATTCTATGGGCAATGGGTCTCACTGTTATTAAGCCAGTAAAAGAAGGCATTTACATCTTTCTAATGCAGCACTGTCTGATGAGGTTGTATAGAATTAAATGCATTTCTATTATTATTGTCTTCAACCTTTACATTATTGTATATTTACTATAGCTCTTATTACACCATTGACAAGTTGATCATCAAGCATAGACCATAGTAGGAACCACAGAGAAATATTACACATGGTATTATGAAAGTGGAAAAATCTGTCTGGAAACTCAGTGCTAGGGGATAGGTAATAGAACTACTTGTAGAAACTAAACCCTGGAATTTCCCCTACATGCTGGGGAGGCAAAGGTAGAGTGTAAGAACTTATCTGCCCCTGGTGAGGTCTTCTTTCTTGTGGGTTCTTGAAGCAGCAAAAGGGGAAGAGCATTGACAGGAATGTAAGACTTTTGTCTTAGATATTTAAAGTTGCTCTATAATAATTAAAAGTTTACTTCTCTATGTCTAAGTTATGTGCTACTGTGTCTGACCTGCTGACTGAGGCCAGAAACTGCAGTCTCTGGCATTCAGCACCTCATCATAAAAAGCTGGCGATTAAGTAAAGTATTAATTGCTAGAGCCTTTTCCATTTTGTCCAGATGCCTCTTGGTTATCAGGCTAAAGGGAAGTTTGGAGCAATAAACTTTTATTGAACTAGGAGAAGAGAAAATGCAGAAGGAAAAACATTTACATAACCAAATATGCATAAACACATCAATTCATATACAGATATACACATTCACATTTATACATTCCCATTCATAACCAGTTGGGCCCAGCTTGCATACATTCTCATAATTATGATACTTACATACACACATCAGGACTTACATATGCATTTGGAGCAAAAGACCAAACACCAGTGCAGAAAGAACTCACTCATTCTGGATGAAAAATAAGCTCCAATCTTTATTGCATAATGAAAGAAAAAGCTTCTACCCTTTTAATGCTAAGTGAATGAAACCCAACTTTATAAGAAGAAAATTTTGTTCCTTTTAATGGGACTAAGCCTGCCTTGTTATTAAGAAAAGTCCTGTTCTGTCCCATGGTAAGGAGAAACCTGCCTGTTCCTGCTGCTCTCTGCAGCTTCTGCTTCTTTCTTCTTTCTTAAGTTCTGTTCTAAAAAGTTCTGTTCAGATCTGTCTAAACTGAGTTTTATCTAAAAAGTTCTCCTAACCTCAATTCTGACTCTTTGTCTTCAGCCCTTATATATCTTTCAGAATACATGTTCATATGGTTTACAGAAATTCAAATCAGAAATTGAAAACGAAGTTTACAACAGAGAATGTTTACATGCATATCCATTAGGAATATTTATCTGCCTAAACATTCATCAATTGTCATAGCTCCACAGGTTAATTGAATGTTAGAAACCATAACTATGTTATTTGTGAAGTTTAGTATCAATAATCCCAGTCAGTATTTTGTCTTCTGTCCTAGCACATATAATAAATCATTAGTTCTCTTTTTATGACCTTTGGGTAATGCCTGGAGTTACATTGAAGAGGTTACCTGGAAGGGAAGCTGGGATGTATGGGAAGGTGGCAAAAAAGAGATGGGGATCAAGATAATACCTGCTATTCAAGGTCTCAAAGTTTAATGAATATATATATATATGCAGAGGGAAAGGGCTTGGAAGCTTCTCAGCAGAACTGGTTCAGTTGCTCCTCAGGTGGCTAGTGTTTCTCAGGAGACTTCAGTTCCTTGAAGAACAATAGGCTTCACCTTTGAGCACTCCACCCTAGGTGGAAGAGATTATGGCTGACACAGGAGTTCCCACTCAAAGGCTGGAAGAGGAACTTCACATTGGTTAATTCCTGGCAGGTGGCACGGCACCTCAATAAGGCTCTCTACAGTTTCTTGGAATGTGTTTTAAGTAGTAGAAAGTCTGGTTACTATCTAGAAGCAATTAAGTAGTGACACTTGGGAGACTGGCAGAGTTCTCATTCCAGTTTTTACTATCAGAAAAGACCTAATAGCAGTCTTGCTAAAAAAGAGCTTAATAGCTCTGCAAGCCGCACTCCCCACTCCCAGCGACCACTGCCAGCATCCTTGCAGCAGTCCAAACTAAGCAAGAGCTGAACCAGGTACCCATGATATCCAGAACTGGGGAACTTTGGGGACTCAAGGCTGCCAGGCAGCAATCCAATCCGGGCAGAGCAGCGGTTCCTGGGCCCCAACCAGGCATGGGCTCTGCGCCCTCAGGGGAACCCTGCACTCAGCTCAACCACAGCCATCTTGGTAGCGGGTGCTTAGATTGCTTGGGCAGAACCGGATAACTGAGATATCACAAGCTTAAGATCTCTGGGGGCCCGGGCATCCAGCCAGTCATCTAAGAACAAGAGCTTGGCAGAGCAGCGGTTCCTGTGTTCCAGCAGGGCATGGGTTCTCTGCCCTCTGGGAGTCCCTGCACTCCACACTCCCCACTCCCTGCGGCCGCAGACAGCATACTTGCTGCTGACTGAACTAAGCAAACAGATCCAGAGAAGACAAGCAGCATCAGGTCCACAGAGATAACTGAATATAACATTGCTTAGAGCAAGATACACCAGGGGTCCAACAGCACCCAAGAGGAGAACAACACATCAGCAATCTGTGCCAGGGGAAACCCAGTCATCCAGTGGTGGGGAAATAGCCTTATGAGCCCATGGGAGGTTCAAGCACCAGCTAGTGACTACAGGACCAACTAAGGCCAGAGATAACCAGATGGCAAAAGGCAAACGTAGGAACATTACTAACAGAAATCAAGGCAATATGGGAGCATCGGAACCCAGTTCCCCGACAGCAGTAAGTCCCGGGTACCCCAAAACACCAGAAAAACAAGATTTGGATCTAAAATCACAGGTTAAGATGCTGATAGTGGAACACATAGATAAATCTCTTAAAGAAATACAGGAGAAAATGGATCAAAAATTAGAAGACCTTACAAGGATAACACAAAAATCACTTAAAGAAATTCAGGAGAATATGGGCCAACAGATAGAAGCCAATAAAGAGGAAATGCAAAAATCACTTAAAGAAATCAGGAGAAATTGAATCAACAGGCAGAAGTCACGAAAAAGGAAACACAAAAATCTCTTAAAGAATTATAGGAAAACACAAACAAAACAGTGAAGGATCTGAGCAAAACCATCCAGGTTCTAAAAACAGAAGTAGAAACAACTAAGAAATCGCAAAGGGAGACAACTTTGGAGATAGAAATCAGGGGCCATAAATGCAAATATCAACAATAGAATACAAGAGATAGAAGAAAGAATCTCAGATGCCGAAGATACCATAGAAACCACTGATTCAACAGTCCAAGAAAATACAAAATGCAAAAAGCTTGTTACCAAAACATCCAGGAAATCCAGGACACAATGAGAAGACCAAACCTAAGGATTATAGGCATAGATGACAGGGAAGATATACAACTTAAAGGGCCAGCAAATATCTTCAACAAAATTATGGAAGAATACTTCCCCAACCTAAAGACAGAGATGCCCATGAATATACAAGAAGCCTACAGAACAGAGTGGATCAGAACAGAAATACCTCCTGTTACATAATAATCAAAACCCCAAATGTACTAAACAAAAAAATAATATTAAAGGCAGTAAGAGAAAAAGACCAAGTAACATATAAAGGAAGAACTATCAGGATTACACCAGACTTCTCACCTGAGACCATGAAAGCTAGAAGATCCTGGGCAGATATAATGCAGACTCTAAGAGAACACAAATTTCAGCCAAAACTACTTTACCCAGCAAAACTCTGAATCATCATAGATGGAGAAAACAAGGTATTCCATGACAAAACCAAATTTGCACATTATCTTTCTACAAACCCAGCCCTACAAAGGATAATAGGGAAAAACACCAAAACAAGGAGGAAAAACACACCCCAGAAGAAGCAAGATAGAAACCCCCTCTCATCAAACCCAAAAGAAGATAACCACTCAAATATAAAAAAAAATAACGTCAAAAATGTCAGGAAGTAATGATTACTATTCCTTAATATCTCTTAACATCAAAGGACTCAATTCCCCTATAAAAAGGCACAGACTAACAGACTGGATACTGAAACAGGACCCTACATTTGGCTGCATACAGGAAACAAATCTCACTGTCAAAGACAAACACTACCTTAGAGTAAAAGGCTGAAAGACAATTTTACAAGCAAATGGTCTCAGGAAACAAGCTGGAGTAGCCATTCTAATATCAGATAAAATTGAATTTCAACCTAAAGTCATCAAAAGAGACAGAATGTCACTTCTTGCTGGTCAAAGGAAAAATCCACCAAGAACAACTCTCAATACTGAACATCTATGCTCCAAATGCAAGAGCACCCTCATTCGTAAAAGAAACTCTACTAGAGCTTAAAGCACACATTACATCTAACACAATAATTGTGGGTGACTTCAACACTCCACTCTCCTCAATGTACAGATCAGGAAACCAGAAAATAAACAGGGACACAGTGAAAATAATTGAAGCTTTGGACCAATTGGATTTAACAGATATGTATAGAACATTTCATCCCAAAGCAAAAGAATATACCTTTTTCTTGGCACCGCATTGTACCTTCTCCAAATTCGATCATATAATTGGTCACAAGACAGATGTCAACAAATACAAGAAGATCAAACTATTCCCATGCCTGCTATCAGATCACTGTGGAGCAAAAGTGGTCTTCAATAGCAAGAAATACAACAGAAAGCCCACATACACATGGAAACTGAACAACACTCTCTACTCAATGACACCTTGGTCAAGGAAGAAATAAAGAAAGAAATCAAAGACTTTTTAGAACTCAATGAAAATGAAGGTACAAGCTATCCAAATCTATGGGACACAATGAAAGCAGTGCTAAGAGGAAAACTCATAGCCCTGAGTGCTTCCAAAAAGAAACTGGAGAGAGCATACACTAGCACCTTAACAGCACACCTGAAAGTCCTGGAACAAACAGAAGATAATTCACCCAGGAGGAGTAGAAGACAGGAAATCATCAAACTCAGGGCTGAAATCAATCAAGTAGAAACAAAGAAACCATACAAAGAATCAACAAAACCAGGACCCAATTCTTTGAGAAAATTAACAAGATAGAAAAACCCTTAGACAGACTAACCAAAAGACACAGAGACAGTATCCAAATTAACAAAATTAGAATTGAAAAGGGGGATATAACAACAGAAACTGAGAAAATTCAAAAAATCATCAGATTCTACTACAAAAGCCTATACTCAACACAACTGGAGAATCTGGAGGAAATGGACAATTTCCTAGACAGATACCAAATACCAAAATTAAATCAGGATCAATTAGATCAGCTAAACAGTCCAATAACCCCTAGAGAAATAGAAGGGGTTATAGAAAGTCTCCCAACCAAAAAAAGTATGGGACCAGGTGGTTTTAGTGCAGAATTTTATCAGACTTTCAAAGAAGACCTAACACCAATGCTCTTCAAACTATTCCACAAAATAGAAACAGAAGAAACACTGCCCAACTCGTTCTTTGAACCCACAATTACACTGATACCAAAACCACACAAAGATCCAACAAAGAAAGAGAACTATAGACCAATTTCCCTTATGATTGTTGATGCAAAAATACTAAATAATATCCTTGCCAACCAAATCCAAGAGCACATCAAAATGATCATTCACCATGATCAAGTAGGCTTCCTCCCAGGGATGCAGGGATGGTTCAATATCCATAAATCCATCAACGTAATCTACTACATAAACAAACTAAAAGAAAAAAACCACATGGTCATCTCATTAGATGCTGAAAAAGCATTTGACAAAATTCAGCATCCTTTCATGCTAAAAGTCCTGGAAAGAACAAGAATTCAAGGCCCATACCTAAACATAATAAAAGTGATATTCAGCAAACCAGTAGCCAACATCAAAATAAATGGAGAGAAACTTGAAGCAATCACACTAAAATCAGGGACTAGGTAAGGCTGCCCTCTCTCTCCATATCTTTTCAATATAGTACTTGAAGTTCTAGCAAGAGCAATTAGACAACATAAGGAAGTCAAAGGGATACAAATTGGAAAGGAAGAAGTCAAACTATCATTATTTGCAGATGATATGATAGTATACTTAGGCAACCTCAAAAACTCCACCAGAGAACTCCTACAGCTGATAAACAACTTCAGCAAAATGGCTGGTTATAAAATCAACCCAAGCAAATCAGTAGCCTTCCTATACTCAAAGGACAAACAGGCTGAGAAAGAAGTTAGGGAAATAACACCATTCACAGTAGCCACAAACAATATAAAGTATCTTGGCGTGACTCTTACCAAACTAGTGAAAGATCTGTATGACAAGAACTTCAAGTCTGAAGAAAGAAATCGAAGAAGACCTCAGAAGATGGAGAAATATTTCTTGCTCTTGGATTGGCAGGATCAATATAGTAAAAATGGCCATCTTGCCAAAAGCAATCTACATATTCAATGCAATCCCCATCAAAATCCCAAAACAATTATTTATAGTTCTAGAAAGAGCAATTCTTAAATTCATCTGGAGTAACAAAAAATCCAGGATAGCTAAAACTATTGTGAACAATAAAAGGATTTCTGGGGCAATCAATATTCCTGACCTTAAACAGTACTACAGAGCAACTGTCTTAAAAACTGCATGGTATTGGTACAGTGAGAGACCATAACTCAATGTTTTTAGACCCCTAGCAACCAAGCTTAGCATAGAGTAAATTTTTTTCTGCTTTCAGTTCAGCACAAAGTAACTTGCCTTTCTGATTTTGGCTTAAGATAAGTAACACACCCTGTTCCAGGAACCCATCCTTGACCCACCCAGTACTCTGCTTAAAGTTCAACTATACATTGTCCCCAAGGTAGCTGTTCGAGATAAAATCTAAACCTTCCTTGAGGCATAAACTGTTGCCCGACTTCCTCTTCTCCACCCCTTGCCTATGACCCACCCATTGCGCCTTGTGACTTTCTTTACCCTCCACCCCTTACCTCATGATTTTTTGTCCTCCACCCCCTGCCTTATGATTTTCCCCCTTAAAAACCCCTGACTTCAGTTGTTCGGGGTCAAACTCCTCTGCCCCTGTGTGGGTTATGAGCTCGGCCCCAGTGCACTCGTCTCCCCTAAATAAACCTCATGTGATTGCAACAAGACAGTCTCACGTGAATTTCTGGTGTGTTGCCTTATCCCGAGACTAGAGAGAGGGTCTCCCTGATTTGGGGGTCTTTCAACAGCAACAGGCAAGTAGATCAATGGAATAGAATTGAAGACCCAAAAATGAACCCACAGAGTTATGGCCACTTGATCTTTGATAATGGAGCTCCAAACATCGAGTGGAAAAAGATAGCCTTTTCAACAAATGGTGCTGGTTCAACTGGAAGTCAACATGCAGAAGAATGCAAATTAACCCACTCTTATCACCTTGTACTAGGATAGACTCTAAGTGGATCAAGGACGTTCACATAAAGCCAGACACACTGAAACTAATAGAAAAGAAACTGGGGAAGACTTTGGAGGACATGGGCACAGGGGGAAAGTTCCTGAACAGAACACCAATAGCTTATGCTCTAAGATCAAGAGTTTACAAATGGAACCTCATAAAATTACAAAGTTTCTGTAGGGCAAAGGATACTGTCACAAGGACAAAACAACAACCAACTAATTGGGAAAAGATCTTCACCAACCCCACATCAGACAGAGGGCTAATTGTAGCTGCTTGCAGCTACTGTGAACTGGGTTCCTGGAAAAGGAAGCTGAGGGATGGATGTGGAAGGACGAAAAGAAGGAGAGCCAAGATGATAGTTTACTGATCAAGGCCGAAGTTTATTGGAGCTCAGACAATTTAACAGTTTTGGGGGAGCCCCTCCTCCCAGAGTCCTGCATGGATTCTTTGGGTGTTGGTTCCACTGCTCAGGAAGCTGGGTGGGTTACCTGCTTAGTTCAGGAATTCCTTTGTCTGCAGGAACTTCACCTTCAAGCTGAGCACTCCTCCCCAGGTGGGGCAGGAATGTGAATAGTACAGGAATCCCTGCTCAAAGGCTGGGAGAGTTGTTCACCTTGACCAATGTCAAGTTCCTGCCATGTGGCCAGACACCACTATATGACTCTGTATAGCTAATATCCAATATATACAAAGAACTCAAGAAGTTAGACCCCAAAGAACCAAATAACCCTATTAAAACATGAGGTACAGAGGTAAACAAAGAATTTTCACCAGAAGAAATTTGGATGGCTGAGAAGCACTTTAAGAGATGTTCCTCTTTCTCCACATCCTCACCAGCACTTGTTGTCTCTTGAGTTTTTAATCTTAGCCATTCTGACTGGTGTGAGGTGGAATCTCAGGGTTGCTTTGATTTGCATTTCCCTGATGACTAATGATGTTGAACATCTCTTAAGGTGCTTCTCAGCCATCCGAATTTCTTCTGGTGAAAATTCCTTGTTTAGCTCTGTACCCCATTTTTAATATGGTTATTTGGTTCTTTGTGGTCTAACTTCTTGAGTTCTTTGTATATATTGGTTATTAGCCCTCTGTCGGATGTGGGGTTGGTGAAGATCTTTTCCCACTTTGTTGGTTGCCGTTTTGTCCTTCTGACAGTGTCCTCTGCCTTGCAGAAACTTTGTAATTTTATGAGGTCCCATTTATCAATTCTTGATCTTAGAGCATAAGCTATTGGTGTTCTGTTCAGGAACTTTTCCCCTGTGCCCAAGTCCTCCAGGGTCTTCCCAAGTTTCTTTTCTAATAGTTTCAGTGTGTCTGGTTTTATGTGGAGGTCCTTGATCCACTTGGAGTTGATCTTAGTGCAAAGAGATAAGAGTGGGTCAATTTGCATTCTTCTGCATGTTGACCTCCAGTTGAACCAGCACCATTTGTTGAAAAGGCTATTTTTATTCCACTGGATGGTTGTGGCTCCTTTATCAAAGATCAAGTGACCATAAGTCTGTGGGTTAATTTCTGGGTCTTCAATCCTATTCCATTGATCTACTT